>JBCFYV010000001.1:36468289-36613748 GCA_039000515.1 Timema cristinae | reverse complement strand
CTGTATTAAACCAGGTTTTCAAATAGGTTAGAATTGGTAATTTAGGGTTTAGATAAAAGCCCGGGGGGGTTTTTAATGTCAAGCGAGGGGACGGTGTTATAATTAGGAGCTGTACCCTCCCATGATAAAAGCCCATTTTTGGGGAGATCGTGCAGAACGAAAAACGATTCAAGATTCTCGTTTAGGTATTCTTCGTCAAGAAACAGCACGGGGTGTGTTTATCAATAAAAAACCCCTTTGGAGGCAATAAAGAGTGCCCTAAAGGGGGGAAAGGGGAAGCGACCATATATGGGGGAACCCGGGTGCAGGTAAAACCGGGACTTTACCCCTTTCCCAGAGAGAGAAACTCGCTGACCCGCCTCCCACTTTTTTTCCCTGAGATTGTGCTGGATTTGGGGTTTAAACCTATAAAAAAAAAAGTGTCGTAGTTTTCTTTCCCGTCTTTATTACTCTAGCGAGAAAAAGGTGATTTAAAATGTACCCCCCCATTTCCCTAGTTAAACCTTTTTGAAAAAAACCCTCCCAGTACACTCAAACAGGATTCTACCCCTTTCGCTTAGGTCAGTGAACAGTCTGGGATGTCAGTAAACCTCTCCCCATGAACTTAGATGTCAGTCCGTTTAAGTAGTGGGATAATACTTGTCGTACAGAAGATATCTAACCTTAATTCTCATTGGTTTTCCCTTTCCCTTTAGAAAGCTAAAAAAAAATGTACAACGCAAAAAATGCATTACTCATTACGCTAGCTTTATTCTTGTGCTACGGGAAAAAGTTCTACTACTTAAGGAATTTGGGTTTTAAAACTACCCCTCAGGACTTTTTCGATCCGACTAGGGGAGGAGGGTTTAAGAGAGTGTATTTTAAAACCCAAACTCCTTGTTTTCATCCTCATTTTAAAATTAATTCATTTAAAGGGAATTAAGATTGTTTGAACTTTGGCTAAATTCCCTTTTTCGAATGAAGTAACTGTTTTTTTAGAAAAATATTGTTAACTTCTTCTTAATCCAGCCTCATTTAAAGGTAATTAATATTGTTTGAACTTTGGCTAATTCAATATTCAAATGAAGTAACTGATTTAGGAATGGTTTAAATCTACACATGCAGAACTTTTACGATCGTACTAGGGGAGGAGTTGAAGAGAGTGTATTTAAACAATCTCCTTGTTACATCCTCATTTAAAGGTAATTTATTTAATGGTAATTAAGATTGTTTGAACTTTAGTTAATTCAATATTCAAATGAAGTAACTGTTTTTTTAGAAAATATATCGTTAACTTCTTCATAATCGAGCCTCATTTAAAGGTAATTAAGATTGTTTGAACTTTGGATGACCGAACTTTGCTGTACTAAGCTAATTTTTAAAGGTAATTAATGGACTTTGTTTTTAAGGTAATTAATATTAACTAAGCAAACGTCTTTAAACTTTGATGAGGATGATGGTAAATAATAGTCTAGTGAGTATAGTGGAAGATATAATGTTTAGATATCATAGATGAAAGTTCTATGCATCCGTAGGAAATAAATGTTTAATGTAATTAACTTTTTAAATGTATGAATCTCGTAAAAAGAATTAATGAAAAGGTAATTAAGATTGTTTGAACTTTGGCTAATTCAATATTCAAATGAAGTAACTGATTTTTTAGAAAAATATTGTTAACTTCTTCATAATCCTAACTCATTTAAAGGCAATTCATTTAAAGGTAATTAATAATCCTGTCTCATTTAAAGGTAATTCATTTAAAGGTGATTAAGATTGTTTGAACTTTGGTTAAAAAGGTAATTAATGGACTTTATGTTTTTAAGGTAATTAATGGTCGAACTTTGTTTTAAAGAAGATTGTTTGAACTTTAGCTAATTCAATATTCAAATGAAGTAACTGACTTTTTAGAAAAATATTGTTAACTTCTTAATAATCCTACCTCATTTAAAGGTAATTCATTTAAAGGTAATTAATAATCCAACCTCATTTAAAGGTAATTCATTTAAAGGTAATTAAGATGGTTTGAACATTAGTTAAATTAAAAAGGTAATTAATGGACTTTGTGTTTTTAAGGTAATTAATGGTCGAACTTTGTTTTAAGGAAGATTGTTTGAACTTTAGCTAATTCAATATTCCAATGAAGTAACTGTTTTTTTTAGAAAAATATTGTTAACTTCTTAATAATCCTAACTCATTTAAAGGTAATTCATTTAAAGGTAATTAATAATCCAACCTCATTTAAAGGTAATTCATTTAAAGGTAATTAAGATTGTTTGAGTAGGAAATAAATGTTTAATGTAATTAACTTTAAATGTATGAATCTTGTAAAAGAATTAATGAAAAGGCAATTAAGATCGTTTGAACTTTGGCTATTCAATATTCAAATGAAGTAACTGTTTTTTTTAGAAAAATATTGTTAACTTTGTCATAATCCAACCTCATTTAAAGGTAATTAAGATTGTTTGAACTTTGCCTAATTCAATATTGAAATGCAGTAACTGATTTTTTTTTTTAAATATTGTTAACTTTGTCATAATCCATTCTCATTTAAAGGTAATTCATTTAAAGTTAATTAAGATTGTTTGAACTTTGGCTAATTCAATATTCGAATGAAGTAACTGATTTAAAAAAAAAATATTGTTAACTTCTTCATAATCCAGCTTCATTTAAAGATAATTAAGCGATAAGCTTCATTAAAAAATTGTACAATTGCTTTGTATTCAAATAAAAAAGTTTTTTTGCTTTAATTATATGAACCGCTCTGATGTAAAAAAAAAAGCTACTGCTTGTCGGGATGAATGTAGAGGGTCTTTCGTGAAATATTTAGTTTGATATAGTTCTATGTTTAATTCTAAAAAATATTAGTAATCCAGTCACTAACCAAGCAATTTAGCCAATGTAATTAATGGACTGTGTGTTTTTTAAGGTAATTAATGGTCGAAATTTGCTGTACTAAGCTAATTTTTAAAGGTAATAAATGACTGAACGTTTCTTGTGTTTTTTTTAAGATAATAAATGACTGAACTAAGGTAATTAATATTAACTAAGCAAACGCCTTTAAACTTTGATGAGCATGATGATAAATAATAGTCTAGTGAGTATAGTAAAAGATATAATGTTTAGACATCGTAGAAGAAAGTTCTAATTGATTTAAACTGTACTTTATGCCTAATAAATCTTAAGTGTTAAGCTGGTTCGAACCTTGTATTGTCAGTTAATGATGTAAATAAATCTTTTTAAAGATTATAAACTTAGGTCTTACGAGGCGTAGATTAAGTACAATTATCCTGAGAGCGAGGTTCGAGCTTCGTATTGCTAGCTAATGATGTAAACAATTCTTTTTAAACTCATTTAACCTGTAAACAATTCAATGAATATTGATATAGATTAGGATTGAAGTCGGACCATCAGGGTTTGAGAGAGAGGGATTGAAACCTGATCCCTCAGGGTTCGAGGATTGCCGTCACCACACTCCACCTCAACATACAGAAGATATTTAACCTTAATTCCCGATCTTTGTCAGGACTGAGGATTGAAGTCGGACCATCAGGGTGTTTTGGCAATCATCTTGAGAGAGAGAGAGAGAGAGAGAGGGAGAGAGAGAGAATAATACTTGTCAGGACTAAGGATTGAAAACATACAGAAGATATTTAACCTTAATTCCCGATCTTTGTCAGGACTGAGGATTGAAGTCGGACCATCAGGGTGTTTTGGCAATCATCTTGAGAGGGAGAGAGAGAGAGAGAGAGGGAGAGAGAGAGAGAATAATACTTGTCAGGACTAAGGATATAAAACATACAGAAGATATTTAACCTTAATTCCGAATCTTTTGTCAGGACTGAGGATTGAAGTCAGACCATCAGGGTTTCGTAATCATCTTGAGAGAGAGAATAATACTCGTCATATCCCAAGGATTAAGTATTGAAAACATACAGAAGATATTTAACCTTTATTCTCAATCTTTTGCCAGGAGTGAGGATTGAAGTCAGACCATCAGGGTGTTTGGTAATCATCTTGAGCAGGAATAAGGATTGAAAACATACAGAAGATATTTAACCTTATTTCCTAATCTTTGTCAGGAGTGAGGATTGAAGTCAGACCATCAGGGTGTTTTGGCAATCATCTTGAGCAGGACTAAGGATTGAAAACATACAGAAGATATTTAACCTTAATTCCTAATCTTTTGTCAGGACTGAGGATTGAAGTCAGACCATATATGTAAAGTGCCGAGGATTGAACCCGGGACCTCTAGATCAGTAGCCTGTTCCATTAGGTTGTTTCCTGTGATCTACACTATATATATGTAAAGTGCTGAGGATTGAACCTGGGACCTCTAGATCTGTATCCTGTTCCATTAGGTTGTTTCCTGTGATCTACACTATATATATGTAAAGTGCTGAGGATTGAACCTGGGACCTCTAGATCTGTATCCTGTTCCATTAGGTTGTTTCCTGTGATCTACACTATATATATGTAAAGTGCTGAGGATTGAACCTGGGACCTCTAGATCTGTAGCCCGTTCCGTTAGGTTGTTTCCTGTGATCTACACAATATATATGTAAAGTGCTGAGGATTGAACCTGGGACCTCTAGATCAGTAGCCTGTTCCATTAGGTTGTTTCCTGTGATCTACACTATATATATGTAAAGTGCTGAGGATTGAACCCGGGACCTCTAGATCAGTAGCCTGTTCCATTAGGATGTTTCCTGTGATCTACACTATATATATGTAAAGTGCTGAGGATTGAACCTGGGACCTCTGGATCTGTAGCCCGTTCCATTAGGTTGTTTCCTGTGATCTACACAATATATATGTACAGTACCGAGGATTGAACCCGGGACCTGTATGTGTATGTTGAAAGACTAAGACTATGCATGAAAGAATCTTTGAGAGAGAGAGAATTTTGTACTGAATATATGTATCAATGTAATATTAAGAATATACTAGGTTTAAAAAAACTGTACTATTTATTTAGGGGGAATAATACTTGTCATATCCTTAATTCCCAATCTTTGCTAGGATGGAGGTCAGACCATCAGGGTTTGAGAGATAGAGAGAATATACTCTGTACTATTTATTTAGGGGAGGATAATACTTGTCATATCCCAAGGACTGAGGGTTCGAGGTCCATAAGCTGCCCTCCCAAACCCTACTACATCACGCCGATGAAAGAGAGAGAGAGAGAGAGAGAGAGAGGGAGAAAAAAACTCGCTGGCTCGTCGGGAGAGAGAACACTCAACCCTGCCTCATCTGAGACCCTGACCCCTCACCTCTCTCTGTCACCCTTCTCAATCTGAAGAGAGAGAGGGAGAACCCTGACTCATCACCTCTCTCTGTCATCCGCGTGCTAGACAACCTGTGTCCTCGTAACTGCATCAGCACGCGCTCCAACCCTTCAATTATACAAATGAGTCCCCGTATGCCGCACTAAAAAAATATAAGTCTCCCCTCTCAGTCAGCCAGGTGCTCCAACCACCCATAACATCTCTCACTCATCCCCCCACCTCCCCACCTCACGCAGCATCCCCTCCATTATGCTAATGTGTCCTCGTATGCCGCAAGAAAAAAAAAAACCAGGTGCTCCACACCCCCCCTCACCCCCGTCCCTCACATCTCTCTGCCACCATCGAGTGCTCCAACCCTTCACATCTCCTCCCCCTCCCCCCTCCCACCACCCGATTATGTAAATGAGTTACAGTATGCCGCACCAAAAAAATAGTCTCCCCATCACATCTCTCAGTCATCCCTCCACCTCCCCACCTCACATCACCATATCTATCGCGACATCTCAGGAACCCTCCAACTCTTCAATATTATGTAAATGAGTGTCGCAGAAACTGCACTTCTCCCTTACTGTGATATACTAGCTAAAATGTGCAAGCACCAATCGGTACAACATCCTTACCATAAATAGTGAATACTGTCTTAGGTGTGGATACGATCAAGGCTAGTAGCCTGGTCTACTTTAAACTGATTACTAAAATAAACTGTGAAACAATGTTCTAGTATGACAAAAGCTACGATGGGCAGTTAAGGTTAAAACTGAAGTGCCCATTTGTTAACATACTGGTGAAAACATAGAATTTGAAACTTGGAATGTGAGAGGAGTGTGTGGTAAAGAGAAAGAACTTTTATAGGAAATGATTGGAAAAAAATATATATACTGTGTATATATGAAACTAAGAGAAAATATGTTCTGATGACGTGTAATGTGTAGACTGGATCTGTAGTCAGGTTTGGATGAATGGGTCTAGTGAAATCAGGGAGTATGTTTATTCCTAAGCCCAACAACTAAGTTATTTGTAAAAAGGTATGGGTTGGAGTTATCTAGTATTTATGTAAGTGGGCATTTATAGAATCATGTTGGTTTATGGTTATGTTCCAATTAAAGGTTGATACAGTAATGTGAGAATGAATTTTGGGAAATAGCTCAATGAAGTCTTTAATCCATGTGAACTGGGTGAAAGAACTATTTTGTTAGGAGATATTAATAAATGGGTGGTTATCCAAAGAGAGATAGCTCATTTAGTGTTAGGAAGGTATGGCAATGAAAAGACTGGGTGAATGATATTGGTGATGAGTTATTAAGTCTCTGTTTAGAATAAAGTTTTATTTGTGTCAAACACATAGCTTAAACACAAAGATATTCACTTGTATACATGACAAAGGGAAGATTCATAAACGATTAATGATAGTGTGGGGAACTTAAATATTTCGTAAAGTATACTAGAGCTATGCTGAGGTTGACTATGGAACCAATTCATCTAAGTGCACTCATTAATTTAATTAATTAGGTATTTTATGAGGAAGCAGTGGAAGAGTACTAATTAAGTAAAAGTGAAGGTAGAAAAATTACAGGATAAAAGTATGAAGGTGCAATATGAATGATTTCTTGTATAAAAAATAACTTTACAAGATCGTGAATGGTATGTAAAATAAAGGCTAATGTATTATAAATCGCTCTGAAAAGAATAAAAAAGGCTATAGTTGAGTATGTGAAAAACATGTGTGGATCATCGTTGGTGGGAAACTTAAAACGAGATGTATAGTCGGATGAACCGGTCAAAGAACCTGCGAGAAAAAGAGGGGAGCATTCAAACAAATGATTGTTGTGAAGGGTGAAATATAACGTTATGTTTGTGGGATTTTTGCAAAGATATAAATATGAAAATAAATCACTGCTAAAGGAAAATATAGAGAAATTAGATAAAAAGGAGGAGAAAGAAAGCAGAATGTTTTTTTATGGAATAAAGATGCTGTTCTGTAAGTGCAAAAATAAACCTAACCAGTGCAAGGAAATACCTATGGCATTCAAAATGAAGGTGGGGAGAAGATCTATAGTGAGAAACGTACAAGATAGCTATGGAGAGAGTAATTTGAGCAATTATATGGTGAAAATATAGAGAAACATCAGATTATAGGAAAGGTATAAGTGAACGAGTTTGGTATGCTAGAAGCTATGAAAGTGTTTAAAAAAACACCAAAATTGAAGTCATAAATGGGCTCATGTGTAGGGCCATGGTAATTTTCGTCGGTGTATTTTGGAGGTAAAGCATACTTTGGGGGGGATAGATCATTGAACAGGGTGTTAGACAAGTCACTGTTATATCTCCCTGGTAGTTTAATATTTTAATGTGTTCATGGATAAGTGTATGTGAGATTTTAGTGAGGACATATGATAATACATACAGTCTAATCTCAATTGCAAAATACAATGTCCAACTTAAGAATAATTTATCAAGATAACTGGCGCACCAAATCAGAATTTGTATGTGGATTCGATCAGTACAAGGTAAGCCCGATTAAAATCGATACAGTTAGTGTTCTTGTGATATATGTTTGATAAATACGCTGAGTCAAGCTATTGTCAGCTATATGAAGGGAGAAAAAAAATTAAACATTTACAAAGTTCAAAGTTTTAGGGACCACCTCTTTCCACATTTACTGTTCAAATTCCTGAAATTTTCTAATGAAAACCGATGCTGCAGAGCTTTTGACTTCCCCTGAACTATCTTCTTCTGCCCTTTCAACATCATTACAGCCTTACAATATTTGTAAACAACCTATGTAAAATGCCAGCAGGGACTTTAACCAATAGCACAAATGCAACTTCTTCCACGAGAATTAAATAACATTTTTTTACAAGAAAACATAACTAAAGCTGGAGTTTATTAGTGCATTCAAAAAATAATGTCTCAAAAGCGTTTAAAAATACCGTAGCCGAGAGGATGAAACAATGAAGATAAGTTTTAAAGACTATCTAATAGCTGATAAACTTCAACTGAAATAAGACAAGATTGCTTATACAGTAGGACCTCCCTATTCGAGGATAATACGTTCCTAGATCTACTGCGGCTACGGGAAACAGAGAACTATACCGAGCAATAATATAAAGTGATATTCATGTAACATACATACATACTGTAAAGTTTAATTAATACATTATTCATATAGTAAGAAATTACCAGGATTAAATAATGTATCAAACACGAGTACTGTATACTACAATGTACTTACTATTCTTTATTCGTCTTGTTGCGATGATCACTGATACTGATGATTATGGTAAAGATGATGATAATGATGATTATGATGATGATAACGTTATATGAGAGCACATGGTCCATGATGAGGAGATGAAGTCAGGTGATGATATATATATTGTGACACTGTGCTTGGTGATTGACATTTAAATATTTGTTATTTCTTTAATTAAAAATAAATCAAATTGGACAGTTGTAAGCCACAGATACTTGGGCCCTACTGTACTATATTGTATTGAATTACTCCACTACAATTAAATAAAGAATATATTAAAGGTTTGTAGTTATTTACTATTGGATTTCATGAGTCGCTAAATAAAATCGTGAAACATTAACAAATGGATCTCAACAAGCGATTTTGGGATGATGAGAAGAATTAAGTGGTGACTATATACCTTACTTCATGTGTTCTTGGTGATTTAATAGCCTTAGATTTATTAACCTTACTCACTGAAGGTATATTAGGTCTTAAATAGAATAAATTACTGCAGATATACATGGATGTACTCAATATAAATTTTCAATATTAAAAGAAATTTAAAAAAAATCAAGGATCTTGAAAAACTGAAATTTTTTAAGAGTGGCCTTCACTCTGTGCATTGTGCTTTCATAATTGGTAATGTTCAAACTGAATGGAATATTGTCGACTATTTGTGACACCTTTATACTCTCTCCAAGTACTTAATGGCACGTAGAGAAATCCACACAACACAATATACAATATAAAGTTTTCTCCAAAACGTTGTTCTCTATTTGGTGGCCTAAATATGCAGGTGTTGCCCAAAGAGCTATTGACATAATTGAAAATGTAAATAAATGGGTGGATGGTATATATAAAAAATTACAAGGTTGCGCCCAGATATAACAGCTTCAATCACAGTTGCAAATCTTTGGAATATTCTTTCTTGTGCTCGAAACTATCATTTTTTAAGTCTTTAGTGTCTTGATTAGAACACTTTCTCAAAGAATATCAGATCAATATAGCTTTGGCACCGTTACCTCACACTTTTATTTGTTTAATATTTGATAATATCATGTCGTGATTCATGAAGACTAAAGCGCCTGAATTGGGTTCTTCGATCAAAGCTTTAGATAAAAATAATCAAAATAATCTGTGGTTTCCCAAATATTTTAATACAGGTTTTGACTATCGCACTCGGCTAGACAATGGCTAAAGTAAAAACGGTAGATGTTTTGAAATTCAGTGAAGACTGTAGCAATATTTTTTTTAGGTTTATGAAAAATTCATCCAATACTTATTGACTTGCACTAACTGTTTCTTTCCTTGATCCTGCAATCATATCTTTTGAATTAAATATATTTAAGAATCATCTAGAGAAGGTGTTTTGATTTTTATCAGAGAAAAAAAAGCACACTACTGGTTTGAAAGCAGATATTTTTTCTAGATAATTCAAAGAATTCTCAAATCTCTCACATTTTCTTGGTAAGGTAGAATCCTACTTATGTTCTGAAATACTTATCGACCATTTCTAGAGTGACATTGTTGGAAAAGATCACAAGAATATTCTTACATTTGCTAAACTAGTATTCTGTCTCTGGTACGTTATTGCAAACCTGGAGCGTGTATCTTCCGTAAACTTGGGGTGCCTTTTTTGAAAATATACATGAATAATCTATTGTTGCCAAACGATTACGATTCTATTCATCATCAGTATGAAACAACAAGTTATGAGATACCCAAAGCTCTTATACACATTGTAATAAATAGCCATTCACGTTAGATATCGGATATTAAAGCGCGTCAAACACAAGAAGCGGCAGCAGTTTGTGCTATTTATGAAAAGAGAAAAGGGTTTCTGAGGTTAGAATAACACAAGTCAGAGAGATTAATAATTCTGGAAAATGTCAATTAGAATGTTGCAGCTTTGGATGAAAAATTGAATCTGTTAAACTTAGCTTTAAAAAATCTATAAAGAAATAATATTTTACTATAGTGTTCCCATTGTTATCTTTGTTTTAACTTTTTTAAATGTGTGTCACAGATTTTCTTTAATAGAACATTTTAAATTTTGTTTACCATCTTATTTTATTAATCTATATTTGAAATAAATTTTAATTAAAATAGTTTTCAATGTAATTAATATATTTCAATTAATCACATGTTTTGATAGCCTTTTTTTTCAAATACCCAAATGCCAAATGCCGGTAATTTTTTTAGTGACAATATTATTATGGAAATAATATATAGTCATTTTCAAACCTGGAAAAATTTGAGAATCACCTGGAAAACCTAATATAAGTCTTTTTATAATAAGAGAATATGTATTATAATTGTATGTTATTTACTAACCTTCCCAAAATAAATTTCTATGGGGGATTATTCATACAACACCTTTTTTACTAAATTACAAACCGTTTTGAAATCGATTTGTTCTGAGCTGGAGCTAGAACAAGTATCTGTGTTTGTGTTCTGAACTTCAATCGAGTATGATGTGCATGAGATCTGTCCAAATAATTTTCAATGTTATTCGGTGAAACTTGTTGGGATATTCTTATAATTTTTTGCAAAATTACTGCAAGAAGAAATACATGAACCCACGACCTAATGTTTTGGGTGTGTATTATACAATTAATCTCTTAATTAGATTTTTTTTTAACGATTCAACGTTTCAGCGCTTTCAAAACAGCTACTGCAATGGTGAAATGTTTAAAATTCATAATTTTTAAAATCACATTACTTTTAATGTAGCAACCACCATATATTTAAAAATGAAAATTTAATATCACCCACCAACTGAAGTAAGATTTCATATTTTATAATACATCTGCAACATAATTGGTATTTTATTTTTTCCTTTTAATTATTTGAAAACATTTTTACCCACTCAATCTTTATTTCATGTACCAAATGCTTCAAATAAAACATAATATAACTACAAAAGATTGAAATTTTTCTACATACCCTCGAATTATTCTATTTTAAAAACAATGTCCTTAAAATTGTCAACATTATATGCAATACATTGTTGTATGTACATCTCAAATCTTGACATGACTTTGCACGATTATTCTTGTTGAATTGCTTCAACTTCCACCACAAATATTTTTTTAGTTTCCTAGAGTTGACAATTGTTTTTGGGCGATTCCCGTCTAAATGACTCTTTAACATTTCCCACAAGAATATGACTGGAGCTGTTAAGTCTGGTGGACTTGTTGGCCAGACGATGTTCAAAGATCATGAATGAATTTGGACAGCGGACCACCTCCATGGATGCTTGGGCTGTTTGTGCAGACGCCACATCTTGCTGGAACCACAGGTTTTTGGTATCAATACCCTTACTTTGCAGTACTGTAGTCGTAATAAATCGACTTCAAGAGCCGGTAACGTGTCTAGAGAATTAGAGTTTAATGAAATGTCGACAGATATGTCATCACCGGCTGGGCTACATTACTGTGAATGAGAGTGTCTTTCATACAAGTGATTTTTTTTTTCATAACAATGAGATAGAAAGAGGACATTGCCAAATTATGTTGCATTCCTATAATGAAGATTAAGTACTTGGAGAGATTATCTGTGAACATAAAGAGGAACTTGTACACAGTTTAACCCGCTATGACCAACAAAGTCATGTCAAGTTTCAAGAAACTCATAAAACTAGGGTATTGCATATAGTGGTGGCCATATTAAGAACATTATTTTTTATAAAAACGAATAATTCAAAAATCTGTAGAAAATAATTAAATTGGTTGTTATCTTAATTTTAATTTGAAACATCTAATAGTTAAAATAGTAAGACTATAGTGGTATTAAATGTGTCAACATTTTATACCCCATTTTGTACAATAAAATTTTAAGGGAAAATATCTCAAGATATTTTGATTATCAAAAGGGACCTCAAGAGATCAAGTTCATTTACTTCCATCAATCTTAACATTATAATAATTATTTCAATTTTGTATGTTGTTCAAATTAAATTTTATATGACATATTTAATTATTTCTAAACAATGGTGGAGGACATATTTTTAGTGTCCTAGCTTTATATCTATCAGTCAATAACTTGGATATTAGCTAGTTCCCATTAAACTATATTACCAAAGTAAACACACAAATGTTGTGTACGTTTATTTGTATTATTGCTGTCACATCATTTTCCCCATGTATTGTTATTCCCTTATCACATAAGATTATTTTTAGCTGCCGGCCAGAATGTTGGTTCACAGGCTGGCCCGGAAGATTTCAACTAGATTCAAGATGAGTCCAATGTTGACTTGGTCCAGCTGAGGTAATTTTCCCAACGTGACCCAGGGTTATTTTATTGGTTTTTGTGTTTATTTATATGTTTTATTTTACGCTAATTTTTTTTATTTTGTTCTTGATAAATACATATGTCAAATTTAAACCCAAAAGGTTTTATTCATTTTAAATATGCCCTAGCCCTTTTTATTTTTCTCGTCCATTTTATTTATTACTACTTTGATGAAATCACTGGACTTAAAGCAAAAAGAGTAGATGCCTTTTAATATTCCACTCAATATCAAATTTTTCTACAACCCTTAGGAAGCCCTAGACGACAGTATAATTCATATCATTGGTAATCGTGCTCCAAGGCCGCTCAAGGCTAAGCCAATAAATTAATTTCGGGGAGTGTTCTACATGCAGTGACATTTAATGAAGTCCTCTAACTAGATAAACTAGTGGTTTTTTTTTACATTTAATTTATCACAAAGAAATTTATTTATTTCTTAAACATTGTAACGTGTTAATTACATTTTAACACGTACACTCAATGAATCCATATAATAGGTTATAAAATATTACTACCAGATCTAATAAGTTCTAATAATTGTGGCAGATATTGACTCATTGCGACATCACGAGCGGGAGACATCTAATTCTCATCAAAAATGCGCTAGTGAGCCAGGCAGCTCGGCTTCGAAAAACCAACACTCAAAAACATCTAACACCTGGGCCGGACGACGAGTAAATGAGAGAAGCTTCATTTGGGGAGATCCCAACAGTCGTCGGCTAGCGCTAGTGGTCGGGTGGCGTGATGTGTGATGATTACCACCCCCTCTTCATACTTGGAGATAACCTTGCCAAATTTTGTAAGTCTCACTGTTATAGATATGGCTGTCCTTGGTTCACGTATATCTATTTTATTGTAATCACTCGTTGGAGGAATTGCTGGAAGATATTCACGAGCAAATTCTAAGACTACGTACTGAAGATCGCGACGGTTTAGGTGTCTGTGTCACCTCCTCAACGGAGAGCAGACTACTGTGGCTACTTTAAGTATTGAGTGATGTTGTAATCTTTATTGAGGTTTGAGCTCTATTATTATATGTTCTTGTGACGCAGTTTTTCTTATGCGAGTACTATTGACTTGTTTTGCTATGCCCTTAAGACATTGTTTATATAGTTGATATTTAGCTATTTTATTCAGTGTCCATATGAATTTGTTCTTGTATGTCAGTACTACTGATTTATTTCTCTATGCCTATAAAGCATAGTTTATAGCTTTGTGCACTCTCTTTATATTTCTATTAGGCTTAGTCGCTAATATTAGGGTCAAGATTATACTCATTATACTATCTGACCATGCTATAGCTATTTTAAAGAATAGAATAAAATAATGGAGGATACCAAGTTATTTATTTATTTGTTTCACCACCTAATTGGGTCTGTAACTGACACTTGTTTCTGATGTGTCTAACTGTGTACTGGTATGCGGTACGCAACATGTGGAAGTGCTACTTGTCTACAATAGTGGCCCGCGCTGTTCTATCTGTTGGATACGGCCCCCTTTGTGGCACCTTTAGCTTTAGTCAAAAATGAACATTACTTTTTCTAGAATTATTGTCCCCTTTACAGGGTAACAGCATAAATATACTATTGATTGCTCAGGCAGTACTAATCAGGACTTTTCTGGACTTTTCTGAATAAACTATATTCCTGGTAGTTCAACATTTACTAATAGTAGAAAAATTGTTTCTCTTCTAGGAGCTTATAGCTTTGTAATCTCTAACTCTCTATAGAGTTAAATCGAGCTAGCTAGCTCTCGTTAATTTACTCCTTTGTAGCTCCTTAAATTGGGACTAAATCTATGTGGCTTTGTTGTTTGTATTTAAATTATGTGTTGTAGTTCGAAGCCTCATAGTCTGCTGACTGGAGTATAATTATCTAGAATCATTTTTAATTAGATTTGATCACCGCCACTTATTTATATTGCCTTATAGTTGCAGCCTTTCCTCCTATTTGACGACTTAGTAATTGTCCTGCTTTAACAAATTACAAGTTTTCGTATTTACACCTATGACCTAAATGTTTGGGTTATAGGGTGTACTTAGGTGCTTGACACCTGATGCTACTTTGGCGAGCTATTTATGTTATTGCAAATGTTTATATTCTTATGTTTAAACAATTAAGGCATTTAACATTTACCTATTACGAACCAATCTAATAATATAAACACCTCGCAAGCACCATCTTGCAATTTCACTGACAATATTAAATCTAATGTCTTTAGGAAAAAAATACCGCTTTTTGACGGTCAAAATTGTGAAATTATATTTAAATCTCTATTGGAAATTAATCAGTTCTGTGATTTGAATTTAAATAATGAGATAAAATTTCTTACATTGTGGCTTAGTAAAACCAGTGGTTATTTGACACAATAATTGGTAGAATTTTTGGATCAAAATCTTTCATGGATAAATTGTAGACATAAAATTTTAAGTATTTTGATCCCTTCATGAGCTAAAACTAGTTTGAAAACCCAATTTGTAAGCCGATTTCAAAAACCAGACTAAGCCCTGCGTAACTTCATCATGTAAGACTCTGAAGAAACTAAAGTATTTGAACTCAATTTAGAAGAAAGAGAAATAGTTACAACTATTCGCGAAAATGTGTCTCCCTAAACACGACGTCATTTTGTTTTTGTCTCTCAACCCTCCTCATTGGCGCAGTTGCATTTCTTAGTGTCTCAAAAAATAGTTCTATGCTAGTGGAACAATAGTATTTAGTTTCAAACCCTCCACCCACATTGCTTAAACAATTTTCTAATGCTATTTCTATCAACTCTAATAATTTTAATCACAAGTATATTAAACCATCTCAATCTCACACTAACAAACCTCATGTTAATCATAGCCAGGGCTTAAGAGGCCACCATACTAATCGAAAGATATACCGAAATATGTGCATCTTATTGAACTAATTTATTATCAATTATTAAGACTACGTTGAAAAAAGAAAGGTACAATGGATTTAAAAGTGTATCTTGGATTTAAAAAAAATTATTGCATTAATGAGAAAAAAAGTCAATTGTTAAAAAACATCTTCATTTTACCAGATAAATATGGAAAACTAGACTAAATTAAAACCATAATTTCCTAGCTTTGAGCTGTGAGATACAAATTTCATGATAAAATCCTGTAGCCACAACACAAAAACTTAAGATATTAGTTAAATTAGAATCTATATCTGGGCCTAGCTGGTGCTGCAGCTGATTGTTGGTTTGCTTAGAGCACGGCCATCATGGATAATGATGAATGGTGAAGGGTGAAGGGGGTAGGGGGAGTGTCCAACAGAAGACAGACCACTCACATTAAAGCTATTGATAAGTTTTGCTTGAGTTGAAACCAAAATGTTCTTTCAGTTTTAAAGAATATAGGCTAAGTTTGTGTTTCTATTTCTCTAGTACTACAATAACTAAGTACATGACTTTTTACTACTGAGCCTTACTACTCATTCGGGCTATACGCATATGTACTAACTATGTTAATTTTTTTAGGGCTAAGGAAGGTATAATTTAAGAGTTAAATTACCAAGATTTGCAAGGGGGTGGAAAACTATTCAGGAAAAACTACCCTCAATACATCCAACTGGGATTAGAAACCCCATATCTCCAACATTGTCAGTCTAGTGTAATGCGAGAGTGACGCCGTGGCTTAGACCATTTACCCACTGAAATGGAAGACATGTCTTAATTCTGCTTTAATTTATGGTTGAAGTCGTTCATGTATTCAAACGTTACTAAATAAATGAAGTGTTCCCTTTTAAAATATCAACGCTTATCTTTTTCTTCTTATGGGAGACGGAGTTATTAACAAAATAATAAGTTGCCAAATAATTGTATGTAGATCAGTCACGTGATTTCTTAGTTAGACACACTTATCAGCAATATTATTCAACTCCCATCGATAGGTATACGAACTAAACACCAAGCTCATCTAGTCTGTTTTGTCGGTGACGGGGAGGTCAAGTAAGTCAATCCCAGCTGAATGTACTAAGTTTGGATAATTTCCCTCTCTTACTTCTTTATTGAACTATAATATACAGCTATTTTACAGAATATATTGTTATTCCCAATAAATTCGACAGTGGAACTGGGTTTGAGAACCAATGGGTTGGATACTACTATAATTCAGAAAATGAAGAACAATTTCATAGAAAAACACAGATCCAGATGTCCCGGGATCGAGCCCTGGTGCTTTCAGAAATATTCTGTGAAGCAGTTGGTCTGGAACTGGGTCAACTCAGCCACGTGAGAACAAATGAGGAGCTACTCGGTTGGTGTAGATCGCTTACGGGCTTGCACCACGGAGACCACGTGTCCACCGATGCAGGTATTGATTATTAATCCCTGTAATAAACATACTAAGGGACTACCAAATAGCTTTTTATCGCTTGGCAGGTTGAGTTAATTTTAACATAAAAATAAACTCATGTGCTTCTATTTCTTGTAAAACCCAAAGAGTATCCAGATCAGATTTAAAATTGGACCCATTTGTAATCGACAATAGGTTAAATGTGATATGAATAATACTTCTGACCAGCAGCATCCAAATATGCAACCATTTTGGTCAAACATTTTTTATAGTGTTCTTTCGAGTCAAATAAAGAAAAACATTAATATCGAGATAAATGTTTTTAGCTGAATACATGATTTATTGGCAAATATTTTTAAATAAGCTAATACAATGTTGGCTCTATGTCATATTATATACTATACTGTAATCGTGTGTAATCTCAACAGCTGTAACCTATATTGGCTGGGTCGCCTACTTAAATCATATATAAGAACTTATCAGGATATTATATGACTAAATATAGCATAAAGAACTGCCACAGAAAGATAAATATCTCCAGTTCGATTTCTATGTCCTTATTATAAATTCATGAAATTGAATGTACTTTCGGGAATACACTTACACACACTTAAACATAATAATTCGTTTCCCATGACATCTGGTGGGATAGATAAAATAATTAAATGGATTATTTACATAAGTATTTTAGGTTATAGACAAGTGTAATAGAAAGGTTAAACCTCTTCAAAACTATTTGAATTAAAAAGTACTAAATCCACTTGCCCACCTTTTAATAGTTCCTTGATGTACAATCCTGAGATAACTATGGCAATCACAAACCAATCATGATAGTTAATAAATAAAATAAAATATATGAGACAAAATATTACTTTGATCATAAATTGGGTGCATCAAAAAACTGAGTTTATTGACAACGCAATATTTACTTAAACACGATCATAAAATAATATAAACAAACTAATAGTTATTGCTTCAGAAATATTTAGGGTAGAAGAGCATCACAATATTCACTAACAAGCTTAAAGAAGTAATATCTACTGTTACAGAAACATATTGAATAGTAAACATCCACGTTTTCTAAATAGCATAATGGTTCACCGTGCCACTAGAACTTTTTATATGATTAATTGTTATGTAGCTACTAGTAAGGCTCTAGATTATTATTTGATTTGCTTTGTTATTGCAAAGCTAATGGATCTCTTTCAAGATAGTCTTAATTTTTGTAATCGTCTATTTTCAGATCTTTTTCGTCTGCTTCTACAAAAAAATATTTTTTTAAATATAACGAGACAATTGTTTTTTATATTAGCCATTTCCCACACCCTATTTTTAAATTCCAAATTTTCCAAATGCTATGGTTATTTTTGGGTGGTTCTTTTACAATCTTGGCCAATTTAAATTTTGCTCCATGCCAAAAAGAAGAGTTTATAATTATTTTGGAGAGATTTTAAACTAATATACCCCGACCCATTTTTAGGGTCTTTTCTAAATAGTAAATACAGTATTTAACTCTTATTTTATTTCTGTAGCAAGCCCTCTATATTCCCGGCTAATTTCAGCTACCCGCTTCACCTCATCAGTTATTTTCTGTCCCCTTTCTACGGTTTTACAAAGTCTCAATTAAAACTTATTAATTTGCTTAACTGGAGTTATCTCTCTACCTGTCTGTCATACTTTTATTGTATCTATGTACCTCAACTAAAAATTTTTTTTTAACTAAAGGCCCCCCCTCCCCTCATTAACTGGAGCCCAATGGACTATTATTATTATTATTATTATTATTATTATTATTATTATTATTATTATTATAAGCACGTCTTATTACCTATTATGGTTATACGCGCTTACGCTAATGTGTAATGGTAGGGTGATTATGAGATGAAATGAAGGACCTACAGTTTAATGTGGAATTCAAACCATGGTGGAGGCCTGGCAATCCCCACATTCACAAGTTGCAGGTTAATACACGTCTTGTTAGAGGGGAATGAAGGGTTTGGCAATCAGATAAATCTTTGCCGGGACCGGGGATTGACCCTCAGCACAGAAATCCGACTCCTTACCCCGAGACCACCAGGTAAACCCCCATGGACAAGGTATGTATATTTTACAGCTCCCCAATGCTAAGCTAATAGTAATTCTGGAGTCATCGCTGCTAGCCATACCCCATTCTGCGTACAAGACGTACCCGGTCAGCTCAGTTATACAGCACTAGCATGAAGACCTATATCTGAAGTTCTCAGTTTAGATTCCCGTGTAATGGTTCTCATTTTCCAGCAAATTTTATTTGATACAGCTACGTTTGTTATATCGGAGAGTATATATCAGCATAACGATATAATTGCGCTTATCCAATAAGGGATTATCTGACAATTAGTGATGAGATTAAATTTGTGAGAGCTTCATTAGGATAAATTTTGTTTTTATATCTAGTATTGATTTTGCTATTTTGTAGTTTATGCAAAAAAACAAACAAAAAAACCTTAATATTGAGAAAACCGAAAGTGCTGGTAACTTTTGGCAGGAGAAAATGTGTCACAACCTTGAAAAGTATGTCTACCGTACTAAAAAGGGAATATATACCACATACTAGATTAGAACTATAACGTTAGTCATTAAGGTCTTATTTAAATAGGGATGGATATTATAGTAAGCGGAAGTAAAAGAGATACTTACACATCGAAATACAAATTATTTAATTAAATAAATCTAGTATTTAAATTTAATTTTTTCTATATATTTACAGAATGTAGTAATACCCTACAGTCCCCCCCCCCCCCCCCCCACAACCCATTTTCCATCGTGTAGATATTATTGAACTCCGTAAACGTACAACTGTTGTGGCATGAAGTAATTTACAATAACTTAATTATAAGAGTGATCCCATATAGTATTTTCAAATACTTAGGGAGGAGTTGGGGTTCGTAGTGGGGGGGAAATTCCCCATACTATTAAACTACTGTTATGTGGTGGATTATAATGAATATAAGTTATATTTAACAATTATAAATATTTTACCTCATAAAAAAGATCACATAGCGCTAATATAACCATCTATTCGTATAACTATGGATGTATGAGTTTAAAGCTTATTTTTTAGCCGAGCGTGTTTATTATTAACTTATCTGCAGGCGAATGCTGTTAAACTATCTTTATTACTTTTTTCCTCATTTACTCTTATATTTTGTTGCTAATAGCGTAAAAATGTGTTTGATGTCACTAGTAGGAATAAATATAAGCCACTTGTTAAAAAAATCCACCTGATATTAAATATGGGGGTGTATAGGATTTTAAGTTAAGAACATTTATTTTAATTGAAATGTTTGTTTTTTACTATTTAGGTTTTACATGGAGATCTTGTTACCATAAGTTATTGTCGTTCATCGATATAAATTTTGACTATTAAAAAAAATACATCATGGAGAAAGTGTGATTTAATAACGATCTATTTATCAGAATATTCAGTATCTAAAATATTTTATATTTAATAACAGTAAATTCATTGTTATGTTTTTACATAAAATCCTTTCTTTTAAGACCTTCATTCATGTAGCTATAAGATTATATTTTATAAGATATAACTTACAAGATATAATCTCATGAATTAATTAGCCAGACTAAGAGCTATGCAAATATATATAGTACATATTGTTGCGTTTTAAATGTTCGGAACAAATTATCATCATCATCATCATCATCATCATCTTCGTCATTTGTTTCAAGACTGTTGTCGGGTCAGGTTATTAAAATGCCTCAATCTTCATCTATCATTCCACCATTCTTCCTATTTTATATTCTCCCAGTCTTCTTCTCCAACAGGCACACTTTCTGTTATTTAATCTTCCCTTGCGGTAGTTTTCCTAAAAAATGTATTTCCATCATTCTCTTTAGTATTAGTATTTTTTAATTAAAGAGTTACTTAAAACACATGCTATTATTAATCAAATATGTTTTTATTTTTTAATATGTATGTAAAGTGTACATACAATTCACGTAATGACCGCCATGCTCATATAAAAAAATGTTTTATTTCGACAAAATTGACATTATTATAAGCGTATAATAACTTTAAAATAAAAAAAGTATTGTATATATAAACTACCTTTTTTTATTAAATGTTTAATTTTCATTGATGGTAAGGCACCACTCCTCTATCAGGGTATACCTAACTACTGTAAGCTATTTCTCCTCGATTAGGGAATATATAGCAATTTTAAGTCAACACTCCTCTGCCAGGTTATACTTAGTTACTGTAAGCCACCACGCCTCGGCCAGAATATACCTAGTGACTGGTAAGCCATCACATCTCGGGTAGGGTATAGATAACGACTATAAAGTTATGGCTACATGGAGCCGACCCACACTACACCGCACCGCATTTTCTAGACCGCGTAGGATTTTTAACTAATTCAATGTATTAAACCAAGTATAAGATTATTGTAACTAAAAAAAGTAAACATTTTTATATTCTTTATAGACTAAGTTGTATTAAAAATAAGTTTTTATTTTTATTTTTACTTGCATAGGTTTTCAACTATTTCCATAAAATTAAATTAGCTATTAATTTCGAGGAATAAAGTTTTAAGTTGGCTAATAATTAAGAATAAGAATGTTTGTTGTTCTATAAGTTGTTGTATATAATATTGTTTATCTTGTACATTATGCTGGAAACCATTACTACAGCGTCACACGTGCAACAGCTGTGAAATAATACCAAGTTTTACAAGTGCTACACAGTGACTGTCAATCATTCGGAATAATCACTTGCATAAATCATTGTTCTTTAAAATTAGAGGTGAAGATAGAAGCGAGCACATCAATCCTGGACCTTCGATCAGGGAAAACTGTATCGGCCCCAGGTAGTCCGACGACGTCAACAAGCGACACCAACGGGAGCCCACCTACGGGTACGAGGACTCCTCCACTTCGTGCGGAGATTTTATTTCAGGGCGAATCTGCTACCACCCCATCGAGGATAAGAACAAGCAGTCCAGCTACCAGTCCAGTTAAAACAGTGCATTTCCAAAAATACAACACTTCAGACGAAGATACCATGGCACACCATGACAACCGTGTGATCTTGAAGATGCTGCACGAGATCACACAATCAATGGCCTCTAACGAAGAAAAAATAAAGAGAATGGAAATGGCTATAGATAGGTCTGAAAACCTAGATGAACCAGCACCGCTCCCGGACACGCATGGACTCAAGAGCATGGCAACAGTTCAGCCAAACCCAACAGCTGAGGTCTGGGCGTCGCTCCTGCCGCCGGAGACTGGGCGCCTAGACATAGAGGAAGCTGTCGCACTGCACTTGGCTCTCGCTTTGAAAGCGAAAGCTGCGGAACTACCCGCAGGTCATGACAAACACCAGGCTCACTTTCTACTTGCCCTTGCTGTTGACTATCGCTCTCTACCAGATAAAACGAAGCAGATGCTATTCCATAGAATCAACACTGTCTACATTGCACTCACCAGAGGATGGGCCACCGCCATCACAGCCTCAGGAGGGACGCAACTGCAGCCGTCTATCTGCCAGGATTCATTCCTCTGCCGCCAGCACCTTTACCGGGGTTTCGATACCAAAGGAGCAGGGACGACGGGGGAGGACCTACCGGTGGATACACGAGACGAGGACGAGGGTGAAGGAAGGGAAGCGGAAAGGACTCCAACGCTCCAGTGACGTCATCAAGATGATGTGCCCACATTTTTTTGTATTACTATGTACTCTTGTCTAGGAAAATAAAGGTTAACTGGGCAACTCCTTCTCACTCCTGCTGCCTCTCGGCCCTCCACCATTTCCGTGGAGTCGCGAGACTATAAAAGCGCGGGGATGGTGAGGATCGTGAGCAGTAGGTAGCGGGGAGGAGACCCAACAACTAAGCATAGTGCTTTAGTTACTAAAGAAGGGAGTTTCTTTGAAAGAAAAGAACAGCAGCTGAAGCAACAATGTCTCGACACTGTAAATAAGGCTGTTTATTCTGTCCTACAAGCACCTTTTGCTTCTTAACATGAGTGGTCTCACTATTAATCCAGATAAAGTGACGTGAGGTACTGATTGTGTGCCGAGCTAATGGATATTAGTTTGGACTCCTCTTGACCTAGATGTCAATGTGAGAGTGATCAGTATCACGCTAATAAGCGTCATCTAATTCGAATGCATTTATTAACCGCCTCAAGAAATTGTAATGTTGGGGCTACAGTCGCTTCGTATTGCCTCTCTCTTTCTGTGCTCATTGCGCATGCGCCTATGCCGCCTTGGCGCTCGCTCTGGTCTGCGCTGTAATCTTTAGATTTGATTGGCCGAAACCCGTTTTACCCTTCCTTGTTTGGACTTTGTCGGGAAGTTTATTTAGTATGCTGTACGGGGAGAATATTACACATAGCTTGTTTCAATTTACGATTAGCCGAGTGACTCTCATTTTTTATCTTCCTAACTGCAGCTATACGTTCGAGTTGGGATAGTAGGCTATGAAGACGAATGGATTCATCGCTCGGGTTTCCCGAAGGTAGCGTCCTGCCACACCGAGAACATCTATATAATCTCTTTAACCACTGGTGCACCTGAAGTGCACTTCCTACCCTATCACTGGGACTGGAATTATGCAGATCACACTGAGTTGAATGTCAAGTTCTAGTCAGCCTAAGCACTGACTGTTTTGTAACCAACCTGTATAATTTGTGTCAACGTTTGGTTTGTATTAATGCTCGCCCAGCGTGTATTTCTTGTAATGTAATTCAATATGTATTGTGATTAGACAAGACTAAGTTTATTATGAGCTCTGCTTGTTAGCGGCTTGTAAAGCGCTTGATTTATTTTGAGCCAATCACCAAGGTAATAGATGTTTATTTGTCATGAGCCAGTTTAATTGATTTCATATAGATGCTACATGAGTTAGCTAGGCCAGATATTTCCTTGAACATATATAGTATATCATGATAAGTGATTTCACTTGGGTTACTTTTCATGGGATGCGGCTACTATTAGAGAAATGTTTGGTAGCATTAATATCTTGTAACCAGCTGTTAATAAGACTAGCTAGCTAATTAGCGCTAGATTTGTTATGTAACTATAATCTCTGTATAATTGCAAGGGGAACGTCACCACTCACTAGCCAGGAGTGGCTGTTAGTTTTTGATGACCTAATTGGGTCTGTTGGCCATCGCAATGGTGTCCTGTAATCAAGTGAATTAGGTTTCTCGATTTTACTATGTGTATCATGGCCTGTCCATGCGTTGCTTATCTAGCTCTAAGGCCAGTTTATATTAGGTGCCCAGTAGACGGCCTCCTTATGTGTAACTCTTGTTATTGAGAAATACTTAGGTACACCTTTATGTTAATTTTGATTGTGTACGTGGATAATCTCATTCTAGATGTAGCATTGATGCCCTAATTGGGGCTAGTTCTCCCCAGTCTAGAGGGACCATATAGGCATTTTCTCATAGTGACTTTGACGTTCACGTTGTATATTTTTCCATAAAAATGGGACTAAATTACTTAGTCAATTAATGTTACAGTTCAAGGGCTATATGTGAGTCTGAGTAAGCATAAGCATAATGAACTAAAAATCAAATGTTTTGGGGTACGGACTACATCACTCAAACTATGAGTGCGGAACATATGTTAGGGGATTTCTTAGATCTCTAGGAAAGACATCTTCCATGCTGTCTTGTATTATGACGCAGGCGAGTGATAGTTATAATTTACTCATCAATTATTGGATATTTAGACGCTGATCCATCACAGAAATCAATCCGAGTCAATAACTGTTATCTTATTGGGCTGTACTTACGCGACTCTTTAAACCAGGTATTATGTTTTCAGTCTGTTATGTATTTACTATTAACATATTAATTTTTAATACTCTCCTTCAAATGATATTTAATGAGAAGGACGACGGAAAACTAATGAGCAAATCATATGTATCTTAGTGTACTGTGCTTATGTAACTTTTTCAATAAAACCCCATTATCATTATATTTCTTCTTTCATGTGTTTACTAACTTCTCTGATCCTTTAGGGAGGGTACAATTGTATCAAGTATTTGGAGTATGTTATTTCTGAGGGTGATATCCTTTTGGAACCTGAAAGTATTGGCCGATTTTTGATTTTCCTGACTCAAATAATCTAAAATAGGTTCAACATTTTGTGAGAATGTGTGCATAGTATTCCAGGTTCATTACTTTCTTTTCTGAGGAGGCTGCCCCGTTGAACAATTTAAAAAAATAGAGGCAAACAGTTTGGGTGGAGAGATGACCAAATTAAAGCCTTTTCTTAATTTACGCAACAATTTGGTGCCCCCTTATGTTTTTAGATTTCCTGATTTTTCGTTGCCCTTTGAACTTAAGGTTGACGCTTCATCCTATGCTCTCAGTGCGGTTCTTTCTAAGGGATACCCAAAAGGTTTAATTCCAGTTGATTTCACTATCAAAGCTCTTTTCGTTGCGCAGAAAAGGTACAGTGCGTACGAAAAGGAAAACCTCGATTGCTTATTTGGCATTAAGAAGTTTGTTGATTACCTGGATCAACGCGAGTTTGTTATATACTGACATAGAGCCTTGTCGTGGATGTTTAATCACACAAAACAGTTAGAGAAAATTGACCTTTGGGTTTTGAAGTTGTCTCAGTTCATGTTTACTAATGTACATGTTTCAGGGAAAGATAAAATAGTTGCCAAATTTCTCTATAGCCTCAACGAAGTAATGTACCCGAAACTATCTTGTCCTATTCATACTAGAGTTTACGTTATCAGTTCTAATCCTCAGTAATTTTTACTTTAGTAGAACATCAGCTAGAATATTCTTATTGTAGGGATATTATTGATCGCCTGAGTAAGAGTGATAAGTTTGAGACATTTTTTATTCATATAAAGCTATTGTGAGTACAGGGGAAGAGAAAATGATGATGTAAAATTTTTGTTCCCACTAAATTGAGGCAGATTATTCTTAAGTACTTTCACAACTCTAATTTTGGAGGCACGTAGGGGATTTCCAAAACTCATCGTAAAATAACTTAGGGGGTTTACTATCCCAATATGTCCCAGGATATTAACAGTGGATTAGAAAGTGTGAATGTTGTGTGGGAGCCAAACCCTTACAGAACACTTGCTATGGGTTACCTTCTTCTGGCTGAGACATCATGTTGAGTAAGAGAGTATTGTCAGCAGCACTGTCCTTACCTATTTAGTTGAACTGCACCTTCACTCTTACGCTGAAGGGAAGAGATGGAAGGGAAAGGCCTGAAGCTACATCTTCACCACATGGTTACCCCCATTACCTGGGAACTTTATGATAAAAAGTGTAGGAGATTTGTAACGTGTTAATTACATTTTAACACTTACACTCAATGAAGCTCTATAATAGGTTTAAAACTATTACTACCAGAGCTAATAAATTCTAATAATGGTTGGCAGATATAGAATCATTCTACATCACAAGCGGGAGACGCCCAATTCTCATCAATAATGCTTCAGCGAACGAGTCAGTTCGGCTTCGAAGACCGACAAAAAAAAACTCTAACACTTGGGCCGGGTGACTAGTAACTTAGAAAGGCTTCATTCGGGGAGATCCCAACAGTCATTGGCTAGCGCATGGGGTCGGGTGGTCTGATGTAAGAATATTACCACCCCTTCTTATTAATTGGAGAAAGCCTTAGACTCAATGGTATAAATAGGCCTGGCCTCGATTAACCTATATCTATTTTATTGTAACCAATCGTCGAAGGAACTGCTGAAAGGTATTCACGAATATCTGTTAGGAATACTTAATGAAGACCGCGAGGGTTGAGGTGTTTGTGTCACCTCCTTAACGCAAAGCATGTTACGGTTGATAATATAGCATTGAGCACTATTATTTTATGTCTTTATGACGTAGTTTTTCTATGTCAGTACTACTGACGTGTTTCGTTATGCCGTTAAGACATTATTTATTTGGTTCGACCTCTGAGATATTTTGATCTATTTTTATATGACTTACTTTTTGTTTGTTTGGTTGTAAGCGTTTTATTTATTATTGTAACACATATATCAGTAAAAACATTAATAAAACCTGTGAAACATATAGGACAGACAGTTAACACCAGCCCCGAAGGGCTCTCGAAAACGGACACGACATGGACGTAAAAAACAAAACTCAAAAAGAAAAACAATGGCGCCATGGCGGGCTGAAGGCTGCTATCTATAGTTAGGGGGTGGGAAAATAGGTATAAAAACCTACCCCATAGCAATTATTGGGTCGCCAAGACCGTTAAAAAATACACAAAGTACAAAGGAGAGAGAGGGAGCAGAAGCAGAAACAAAGGAGTGAGAAAAAGAAACATGGGAATGGAAAAAGAAGTAGCGGAGGAGTGGCCCCAGTCGGCTGAGCCGCCGGGATCGGTCAGCGAAAAACATTAGTACTCCGCCAGGGCTACGCTGGTGGGAAAATAAAATAAACTTTACCCTGTGGGCGATTTTTGCCGCACAGGGTGTGGGAAACCGAAGAGGGGGACAAATAAAAATTATTGATCCGGTGGGTGTGAAGGCTCCCCCCGCGAGACGCGGGAGGCGACGGGAATGGCGAAGGAGGCTGTGGAGCTTAAACGGTTCGTGGGAGTGAGGGGAAACGCATGAAGAAGGGTTGGGAGACGGCTGTAGGGAATGACAGAGCGAAAAAGGAGGGACGGACTCGGTACCGACCTACCCCGGTTCGACGACCGGACAGGGCACCGTCATCTACCGAGCGAGTCACCGGGGTCTGTTTGGGGGACGATTAGTACTCCGCCAGGATTACATATGAAATTCATACGTAACCCTGACGGTAATTGAAGGTGACCTTTTTCCAGAGGGCTTTTTAGCCCTTTCTGGTGTGGTATTCGGATGAAGGGGGGGAAATAAAAATTTTCAGGATAAGATTCGGGGGTGGGAATACTACCCACCCCCTTGGGTGGTCTATAGTGATTTTGGGGGGAATTCTGGGGGTATTCAGGCTAAGGATGGTACCGGGGTTGGTAGGACTGGTCGTGCGGGCAGCGGAGAGGACAGTTTGTAGCACTGGGAGACATAGAAAGGGTTACACTGGCCCTCAGTTCGAGGACCGGCTTGGACAACATAGACGTCTTTAATAAACAGAGACAGACTAGGAAACGATGCACACACATTTAACACAGTATATACAACATATTGCAATGAAATGTGTCCCGCCTCATCTCTACTTCAGAGTGAGGCGGGTGATAGAGTCGGCCAACCCACTTGGCCGCACGGTTATAGCACCTGACTAAAAATATTTATGTACAAAAAATGATAATAGTGATAAAAACCAAAAACATTAACTGTCTATAGAGCCGAAATGTACTTTGCTGCTAAAGACGACCAACCCACACCTAACTGTCTGTGTGGTTGGAGACATAGTTTATGGCGGTGCACACACACACTGACGACACAGAACACTTATTTATGTACAAGAAGATATTTACAAACTTTTTCCTCGCCTCATCTCTTCCTTCAGAGTGAGGCGAGTACTAGAAGTGACTATGCCACGATGGGTGCAAGGTTAGCACGCCTGACAATTTAGGTTTATGTTTCTTACTTTTAGTATGTCAGTATTATTTATTTGTTTCCCTTGTAGCTTCTTAAACTGGGAATAAATTTATGTGGCTTAGTTCATTATATTGGAAACTATTTATTATATTTGGAAACCTCATAGTCAGTTGACTGGAATAGAATTATCATGATGATTTTTAGATCAGAGTTGATAACCGCCAATTACTGTAAAATATATTCTGTTCTAATTAATGTATTCATGAAGATAGCGGAGTATTACGATTCATTTCTTCAAGTTGCATTCTCTGATGACAGTTACTATAACAACTACGCTGATATATCTTCAACTAAACTACTATTTGATCTCCATGACTCCACTACTGAACTTTCTGCACCAATATTTTATTCATATCATATATTTATAACATATTTTATCCCTACCTGTGCACGAACTCCGACATTTCTTTCCAATATTAATCTATATTTGACTGGCACTGTATTTACATCGGAAACTGAACTTAGCTGCAATCTAGCAGTATGTTGAGAAACTGCCTATTCTACTACTTCAGAGGTGCTAAATTTGAGTGAAAGAAAGACTTGGTGTTCGTATTTTATCTTTGAGCTTATCTGTTAAAAGAGTTTTACTTTCATTGTTATTACCTTTCTTTTGTTTTATCCTTCAACTCTGTTCTAATCCCAAGAATAGTTGTTTTCTCTTGTTCCAAGAGTAGTGAATCTTTCATCTATATAAGTTTTCACTGTTTTGAAATTTCTATGTTTTTCTTTGTTTGGTTACCTTGACAGCGACTGTATGGAAAATAAAAATTCTCAAAAAGGACACGCTGGTTTTGCATGGAATAAATGTTAGTGCAAATACTAAAAGTTAATTTTATGAGATAAAGTTCCTGTTCTATCAAATAGAACCGGCTAGAATTGAGGCCGGGACAATTTTTTTTTCTCCCAGACAAGAGTAATCCAGGAGAAGGGTAAGCAACTTTTTTATTAAGATCTAATTATGTGAGTGCTACAGCCATAGTCAAGAAATTGTATAGGCCTATGTATTTTTTTGTCTCATCAAATCAAAACTACAGGGGAATGAGTAACATCATTAATTTTTTTATTAACAATTCAGGACTATTAATTTGTTTGTTATTACCTATTAAAACATGTTAATTACTTACTTAGAGGTTCTTATGCCACAACGTTCACTGATTAGAGTGATATATTATCTTGGTACCAAATAGGTAGGACATTTTTAATCACAATTGCCACAATTAAATTATATATGCACACTGATTTTTTATAATCTATAATAATTTAAATTTTCTCGTACCTATTAATGACAGTTTTCCTATTTCACTAAAAAAACTAACAAATAAATTATTTTTTTTCTTATGTTCGTTCTATTTGACAAACATTATTTTTACACATATGTTCAACCCTTGTGGTGAGATTGTTTTCTTCCAATGCCATGATAAGAGTACATTTATTTGTATCACATAACTCACTTGCGCCCACACCCGTTATTTCACCTGTATTTAGTACGTCACAACGAGATGCAGGGTTACTGTGGATACATTTCAGAGGGTAAGATTCCCTGGTAATTATATCTGTATCTACAGGAGAACATTAAAATAACAAAAAATATCCTTCCTCTTTTCATCACTGCGGATATTTAAAAAATTAGAGTCTCGTTTTTGTTCATATGTCTACCGACTGAAAGGCTCATTTGAGTTTAGGTTTTTTTTTACCGTTGCCCCTTTCATGTACGGGATATGGGTGGGGGCTTTTTTTTTATATCGTTACATTAGTTATATTGACTTAGAATAGCAAACGTTCATTCAATTTGACGATTTAGTAATTGTCCTCCTTTAACTTGTTACAAGCTTTCATATTTACACCTATGACCTAAATGTGTGTGTTATAGGGTATACCTGGGTGCTTGACACCTGATGCTCCTTTAGCGAGCTATTTATATTAGTGTAACTAAACTATTTATATTCTTATGTTTAAAAATGGATGGTTTAAATAATTTCTACCTATAATTCTAAGGGCTTCCTATTGACTTGTTTGAATATTAATAAACAGATTTTTTAAACTTGTAAATTATTTTCATACTTTGTTCCTTCCAATAAACATTTATAAGTTAGTGAATGTTGTAACATAATTGAGGTTGTACATGCAATTAATTTTATATGACTCAATTTGGCTACTAGCCTAGGCATTGAGGAGAAATAAAATAAAATGAACAACTAATAATACACTAAGAAAGGTCTTTACTTCAAATATTTAATACAGCATTTTGGTAAGAGAGGAAAAAAAGTATTTCAATCAGCAAACAATACATTTATAATATTATGCTTCTTTTTAACACAAAAGCGGGAAGTTAAGTATTTTTAACTCTCGCTTAAGTGAAGTAAGTGAAGTGCTTAAACCATTAAAAGAGATGTCTTTTATTCTAGAATCTAGTTTAAACTCGATTGCAATTAAATGATACCGACAATATATACTCCATAAAAAAACTCTATATTTTGTGTTTAATGTAAAAGTGTAAAATTATATCAATTTCAATAACACTTTACGTAAGCTGACACAGTTCAGCGGTTTAGGTGAATAGTATGGGGGACTGACTGGATCTAGTATTCCTTAAGACTAGCATTTATTTTAAGTATAGTTATCCTATGACATTAAGTTATTTAATGATTATTGTTTGGGTTTTGACTCAGAAGATATGCCTTACTTTGAAGTTTTTAAAACTTCTTCTTTCATATATAATGGCGTATCTAAATACACCCATTTCCTCCCAAAAATATTTATCAACTTCCTCACACTAGGAAATCGATCATCTTCAATAAGCGGGGTTTTAAACGAATAAATGTAGAGTGCGCTGTCGGTGATTCCCTGCACATCCTTAAGAGCCAGTAACGTGTCTAGAGAATAAGCCGCTAGAAAAGCATCGACAGGGAATGCAACTGTCTGAGTTACATTGTTGCGAGTCAAAGTGTCTTTCATTTGGGTGACTAGTTTTTTGTTGTACCCTCTTTCAGACCCTAATGTTTGACCTTTATGTAACATTCCAATGGAGATTGTGGCATTAGGAAAATTATGTGTGCACAGAGAGAGGAACTTGTCTATATCTTTATCCCCCATCTTGTCCGTATCTGCATTCAGCCACAACGGAAACTTTATCTGAAAACATGATAAAAAACATTAATCTTTTGATTTTTTAAATTTTATTAATGTTTATTACTTTGCAACATATTATTTATAAGGTATTACATACATATAATTTAGTCTTGGAAAGCCACCTTGTTGTTTCTATCTCTCTCTATTCTTGTAGGAGACGCACCATTGGCTACGTCACACATTGGCATTAAGCTCGCAATATAATGGATTTCTGAGTATGAGGTTGAGGTTTGAATCTCAAACCAGGTGCACTAGAGGTGGTTTTTCAATAAAATTGAAAATTAAATGGCTTATAGTTGACAAATAAAAGTATCAATTATTTAAGTGTCTATTGCGGGGGTCTTCAAACCTTTTGATTTGCATACCCTCCAAAGTGCTGCTGCATTATGCTAGCTATACATATTCTATGATTTATATCTAAAATTAAAAAAATAATCTACATCCAAAAAAATCTTATTAAATATTAAATTTTAATTGAAAAATATGTATGTGTGTAATTTTATTTATGTCTTTGCGTACCCCTATGATTTATTTTATATTTACTAGATCTACTTGAACAGGTGGTTTTTAAAATGTCAATCTTTCTTGATCAATTATTTTTAAATATGGTTATATGTATAATATATATACATTTTAATATATTTTCTCTTTTAATATGTATGTAAGTTATACATATTTTTTCTTTTGTAAAATGTAAAACCTAGTTATGTTTATTCAATTTCGATACTAAATAAAGTGATTTCAATAAGAATATAGTAATTAATTTTTAAGTGTACTACACAGAAGTGTAAAAAGCTTCCTTTTTAAATTTAAATTGATGTCGTAGCTAATTTCGAAGCTTGCAAAAAAAAAAAAACTAGTTCAGTTCTTTAAACATCCTTTTAATTTTTAAATTATTCATCGTTGAATCTATATACAGTCAAAGGTGTGAAAACTTTAAAAAAGTAAGAATGTATGCGTAATCGTGTCTTTCTGTCATTACTCATGAGCATTGAACCAAATATATCGAAAGCAGAGGTCTTAGATTTAAAAATTGATAGTCACTGTGGTGGTGAACATTTATTAAACTTGAAGCCAAAATTTTAAAGATTAGATTTAATTTTTAAATTAATTAAAAAACTAGATAATAAATCTTTTTTTTAATGGTTTGAAACAAATAAAAGCGTTTCCAGGGTAACCATGTAATTTACTTCGTGGTTATCCCAGGAAACGCCGGGTATTTCTGCTATTTTTGAATATTTGAGCAAATCGAGAAATAAATATTGAAAAATTGTCTTATTAAATTTATCTTAATGAAAGCACGACTAAAATGCTTAGTAATTTTCTTTTGATCAATTGTTTTAGCTATATCGAATATAATAAACTGCCAATGAGCTGTATAACTATATGGATGAACAATTATTCATCCCTTGCAAATTAACAAAAATATCATGCCGGTGTTTTCAACTTAGCGTTTTTTCCCAACTAGATCTGGATTTATTTTTAAATTGACCTGGTGGTTAAATTGATAAAACAGTCGCTAGCAGGATTTATAGATCTTTTTACAATAGAAAATTTAAATACTAAGTTTGGTCTTTTGTATTTGTAGTAATGTAAGTTTGACAATAAAGGGTGTGGAAAGTTAAATTTTTCAAAGCGGATTGGGGCTATTCTAGAAAATATTACTATACTTTCAGCCAATAAAAAACATACATATATATGGACCTGACCCCAATTTGACATGTATAAATGTAATTAAGTTTTGCATTTAAAGTGAGGTTCTTACAGGTAATTAAGTACTAATAGTGCATGTGAAAATTACTGTTAAAGTATCAGTATTGCTAGTGGACAAGGCTGTACAAATACCAAAATTTCGTATGGTTAGGGATGTACAAATACCAAATTTCATATGGTTAGGGCTGTACAAATACCAACATTTCATGTGGACCAGTATGTACAAGTACCAGTATTGCATGTGGACAGAGCTATAGAAGTAGTAGTATTGTATGTGGACAGCACTGTAAAAGTACCAGTATTGCATGTAGACATTACTGTAAAAGTATCGGTATTGAAATTCCTCTCCTCAGAGTTAAATTGAAATGATTGTATTGAAAATGGGGGTTTACCAATGCTATAATCTACTATTTAGTGGCAATGAAACATAAGAATATTAGACCAAATAGATATTTAGAATTAAGTTTGGAATATAGGCGTCGCGAGAAAAGCTCGTATTTTTTCGTTTGTACAAAAAAATATTTTTTGGTCTAAATAAATCAAATACTACTCCTTTAAAACCGTTTACCTTTCTTCATGTAATGATATCAAATAATTTTTGAATATCTGTTGAGGGTGTCCTGACATTATAGAAAACTTTTTTCTTAATTAAAAAATTGGTAATATAATGCCGTTATGCTCATGTTAGATATTCAACAAATATTGGTATCACTATGTGAAAAATTAATCTCAATGTTCGTACTGAAGCAATATATTATTTATTTAAATGTGTTGATATAAAAACTGCATAAACAACTGGATTTCTCGTATTGCTTACATTCCCATCTTAATATATGTCAATAAATCAATAATTTGCTAAACTAAAATATATGATTAAAAATAAATCAAATTAAACTCCAATGTGCTTTCAAACCAGAATTATCTAGTTCAGGCTACATGCTCATTAAAAATATTTCTTAATTATTTAATTTCTCTAATCTACAAGACAAACCCAATTTAAAATAATATCAAAATATATATACCTTAGTGAAATTACATAATATTTTACCAGTTTATCAGCTTTAAAAACATTAAAAATATCCCTTTTACACTAAACAGCTTTAAACAATAAAATCATCAGCCAAATATATCAATAAGTTAATCCGAGAGAGCTACTGGCAATTCAATTTACAATACACAATAATTCAGGATGTCCACTTAATCTTGGAAAATAATTCCCTGATAATTCCAGGTTTTCCAGGAAATTTTGAAATTTGGTCAGGTTTAAAAAATCCTATATTTTAACCCACTATACAATTATAATTAAAATGTATATGCAGTTTTCATATTGATTAAAAAATTTGAGATCATCAAATATTGTTATTAATAGAGTGAAATATTTATTAATTACATTTAAAACCATTTTCATTAAAAATATATTTGAAATACAGATATAAGTATTAAGATGTTAAAATGTTTGACATATTTTATATAACACTTTTTTTAAATAGGCCAACACATTAAATACATTGAAATTTTGAGATAATTTGAAATTCATTTAAAAAAATTAAAACAAACTAATACTAATACACAGGGAAGTGAAAAACCAGTGTAAGCTTGACTGTGTAAGAGTGTGTGTGTGAGAGAGTGAGCGGGATCGGTTGTGAGCCAAACATTTTGGTTGAGAATGTGGTTTGAATAAGCCTTAAACTTTGATCAATCAATTTAAATAAAATATTTGTTTTGGTGAAAAAACTGAATGATTTTGTTATGTCTCACTTTAAATAATTGTATGCAACTAGAGGAGTAAAAACAATTTTATGATGTTTTTAAAAATGTTAGCAGTTAAAAAAACTTTCTTGAGTCACTCCTAAATTCTTCGATAATTCCATGATATTATAGGAGAAGAGAAATACCCTCTTAATTCTATGTTTTTAAAGCGAGTGGACACCCTGTAATACAAAGTGTATAAGTTGAATGGGAAAGGTTTAAAAACAGTTTGGTGAGAACTGCATAGAATATATGTGGGAGGACAAGTAATAGGAGGAAGTGGAAGGAGACACTCTGGTGGAAGGACAGGGTAAAGAATCAGTGGAGAAGTTGAATAAGGCATTGAGAAAGAGTTTTAAGAATAAGATTGAGGAAACAGAAACAGAATATATGAAGGAAAAGAAGAAAAGAAGTGAGTTTTACGAGAAGACAGGAAAGATTGGATTAATAAATGGAAAGAATCGCTCTAACGTAGCCAAGTAAGAAAGAGGAGGAGAGAGAGAATACAAGAAGTTAGAACGATGGATGAAGAAGGAAGGGCATTGAAGACAGAAAAAGAATAAAAGGAACTATGGAGGAGATATTTCGAGAAGATGTTCAACTTAGAAGAAGAAGGAGATGAGAGTGAAGCATAAGAGTATAAAGAAATAGCAGAAGAGGAGAAAAGAGGTCCCACATGAAAGGGGGGGAGGAAGAATTAAAGAGGTTGAAACAAGGAAAAGCACTGGGGGGTGGGGGGGTCGAAATAACGGTGGAAATGATAAGAGTAGAAATTGTAGTAGGTATACAAAGTATATAGAGAGTGCTGAAAATGATTTGAAAATATAACAACGTACCAAAAACAGGAAAAAGGGGAGCTATAAACCCTGTTTTCAAAAAATACAGGAAAGGGTGTACAAATTATAGAAGGATAACACTCGTGTGTCATTGTACATAATTAATTTAGAATATACTGTAAAAGAGAATATTAAATAAAATGAAAGGAAGGTGGAGAGAGGGACAGCAAAGAGTTAGGAAACAGAAGGCTACATTAGTATTAATTCTTGCCATATGACAACTGATGAAAAGAAGGTACGAGTATGGGAAATACTTGGTAGTGTTATTTATAGATATGGAGAAGGCATATAATAGCGTGGATAGAAATAAATTTTGTAAAGCGATGTAGGAGACAAAAGGGGAAAGAAGAGTTACAAAGATAGTGAAAAGTATGTATGACGATAGTAGGATTTGTGTTAAAATGGAGAGTTTAAGGATGGAGTGATTCCAAATAAAAAATATAGAGTAAAGCTCAAGAGTGACCTTTCACCATTACTCTCTGTAATGATAATGTGAATGATAATTGTCATGAACAAAGTGGAAGGTAATCTTGGTGAGGAAATCTTGTAAAAGCCATGATGTTTGTTGATAGCTCTATGATTTGAGTGGAGAAGGAAGAGGAAGTACAGGATCAGTTACAAGAATAAAATGAGAAAGTGAAAGAGTTTGGAATGAACTATAGTACCTATGAGAGATTGTGAAGTAATAGTGATGACAAGGAAGATTATAAGGCCCAGTAAAGCAATAAATCTGGACATAGTAAATCTGAGAAAGTTGCAGAAAGTAAAATAACTTGGAAACGTGATTGAAGTGAAAGGTGGAAGTATAGAAGATGTAATGAGGAGAAAACAGGAAGAGTTGATATATATGTGTGTAAGAAATCTGCTATGGAGTCATCTGGGAAAGAGTAAGGTTACAAAGTTTACGTGAGATAGTGGGGAAACAAAACTGATTTGGTATGGGCATGTGATCAAGAGCAAAGAAAAAAAGAGAAGATGCCAAAGAAAATGTTGTAAATGAATTATGTAGGAAAAAGACCGCAATTGAAGCAAAAAAAGATATGGGTTTAACAGAAAGTGTTCAAGTGGGATGAAAAGAATAGAATAAATTAAAGGAGGAAAAATGATGGAAGACTCTAGAATAATGGCGGCAGTTTACCAAACTGACCCGACCAAAGGCTGGAAACAGTTGATGATAATGAATAGCTGTTCTCTTTTATATTGACTACTTTTGTATTATCTGAGTGGGACAGAGCTTCTCTATGATGTTCAGTTAAGTCAATTATTCACAAAAAAAATTCCAAGAAATTTTTGTGTTTAGAACGGCAGATTAAAGTTACACACAGTTTATCAAAATTACATAGTAAACTAAACTCCATATTTCCAGTACGCCACTACTGCTGAGTTACATTTCGATAAACTTCACTATCTAGATAATAAATGTAAAAACATATTTCCTTGCATTTAAACATACCTTCCCACTCATATATTTTAAGATCTTAATTGATTCTTCAAATATAATCATACGATCGAAGTTTAGTTTAACAGCGACAGATTTAGCATCTGAAACTTTCTTCATAAATTGCTGCAGAGTAAGCCCTCGTACTCCAGGACTGCTCTTCATTATAGGAACCACCTTTATATTTTTTCTACTTAATGATGGTTTAAATATCGCATCTACGTCACTTACAATCATCATCACTTTACCTGAAACAATCCATAATGATACACTAAAGAAAACAGTCGATTATTCTATCACAATCAATATTAACAATTAAGAGAGGATATTTGCAAATTTTGAACTATGAAACTTGGGCACTGGAATTAATTCTCATATCAAGATGTCATTTTTTTAAATGTTCAATTATGACACTTTATATGATCTATGTCCGTAACTAATAATCCTTTAAATCCTGTAAGATTCGCTAGTCATGTACATTAAATTGGGGAAATAAATTAGTTTCAATTTTAATTTAAAAGGGTAGTATACATAATTCTAGCTATATATTGATAAAAGTAAGCAGATAATATACATTTTTTCAAACTTATTATAAATAACGTTTTGTCGTTAAGGCCTAAGGCATCACACTCACATTATACCTGACCGCTGATAGAGGGAGATCAAGGTACTGAGTGTGATTATTGTTATATATAATAGTTTTGCACGATTCCTTAATGCAAATTCAGGTACACTTACTCAAAACCAACCTTGCTCTTCAATAGTATTTAAGCTTATAACCCTAAAGGGTAGTAGGGGACGCAGTAGACACAGTAATCAATGTATATCACTGTGTCTACACCGTCGCCTACAACCCGTTAAGACTAAAAGCTTTAATATTATATATATGATATTGATATTATATTTAAAATTAATGATAACTTTACTTTTTTTAAAATACCAAAAGATTACGATGCCAATTTTCTCAAAGAAATAATTACCAATACATTATTAAAAGTAATAATGTCAATTTTCTAGCTTGGACCAAAACTGGTCTTATTATATGAAATGTACTACCTGAACAACGAATCTGAGGATGGTGTTAACTGATATACTCATTAAAAGTATGCCTTTTGCTTTACCTATGATTCAAAAACCACGTTGATGAATGTTATTTATGAAAGATAAAAATATCTTCAGGAATTCTAAAAAGTATACGGTTTCAAACTCCATAACATATTATCTGTACTAAGGTATTCCACACATTGATGAGCTGCCGGTAACAAATCCACCTAAAACATGATATGAAGTAGTTAAATAGACTGTGTAGATAAATATGTTGCAAAGTATAATCTCTAATGATCCAGCCACGTCTAAGGATTTGGACTAACAACCAGAGCACCTAATTTTGAAACGTGCGGGGAGCGAGTCGCTAGCATATTTCTCTCATCTCGCGTACAATCTCGCAAACTTAAAATTTTGGAACATCTGCGTTCCATAAATTGATGTCACACCATCGAATAGGGAGCGAATTTTATTCGCCAGCCTCATACCGTACGAGACAGGGCTTATCTGTAGAATAGAGCATAATAAAACAAAATGGACGCCATCAGTCTCTTGGGTTGGAACCTTTTGAGAGTGATTTTGTTAAAATAAACCTATCATTGTTCAAAATAAGTTTACAGAAGTAAAACATATGATTGTTTTGTACACTTTACTCAATCCACCAATAACAATAATTTTTGGGTGAAATTTTACTAATATATATTAATTTTTTTCATAATTATTTAACTCTCAACTTGATTGAGATGGTAACGTGACATGTATATAATCTTGAGTTCGCGTGTTTAAATCTTAGCTTATCTATTTATTTAATAATTTATCAGACTGAAAAAAATTGCCTTTCATTTTAAATTTATGTATCAAAAACTATATTATTTGTATTAAATATTTTTATAGAGGTATACAAGGTATTTGAGCCTACATAGATTACCATATACTCTTTTTTTAAATAACTTAACAATGTAGTATATTAAAATTAATAAATTACATTAATTTTTAAATTTTGTGTGTTGGTGACTATTTAAAAAATAGATTAATGGGTTTGATGACAAAAACTTTACACATTTAAAAATAATGCTAAGCAAGCTAATTATTATTCATATAGTTAAATATTTACACATATGTATGATTTAAAAATAGTTACGATAGTAAAATAAAATTTAACTAAATTCAAATGATTATTAAAAGATATTTATTCTGACAAAAATTAAAAATTAAAATCAAGCTGGGTCGTGAGCTTTAGAGTCTCAGACAAGCACGCTACCAACTCTGCTAAAGTGGTAGTGAATAAACAAATGGTTTAACCCTACTTATATAAACTGAGGCATTTTAGAGACAAACTTATAAGCAAACAACTGGAATATGGTTTCCTAATAAAACCAAACAAATCCTTTTTCAAGATGTACTCAATACAATAATAATGTTTACTTTCATTTGCATATCTTGTATAGTGGCGTGTTGGGGCATCACATCGCTTCAATCCTTTAGCACGTTATGGTTGTCAGATTGAAAACTCATTCGAAAGAAAATAACGGCACACCCATTCGCACGACAGTAGAAACCTTAAACCTAGCTCTGTTTTGGTACAGTCAGTTATTTGCGAATTCATGAGTTGGGGGTTTGTTCACTAGCTAGTATTTTCGTAAGTTTAAAATTAGTGGTCCGGAAACTGATGCATTGTTACATTTTTTTCCAGCACCGCGTCTTACTACCACCTCGGCTCATACGCTTAAGAACTAATATTGCTAATGGGTTAGGAATTGGGAAGGCTAAATTTTAGAGAAAGGCAGCCCTCATTTCTTTTGTTGTAGAGTAGAAAACCATTTAGGGAAAACCACCCCCATTTACTCAACTGGGACTTAAACCTCGATCTTCCCGTCCTTGTCAGTCTAGATCAACAAGAAATTATCGCTTTAGTTAAATACGCCCCAAGGTGTGATACATATATCCAAGCAAGAAGATTTTAATTACTAAGTTAGTGTTCAAAATTTAAGCTAAGATCAAGAAAACTCCTTGGTTCCCGGTTATATCAATGAAAATCACTCGACGCAGGAACTTGCTAAAAACAATATTATATCGACAACACAGTGAAGTGTGATCATAGTATTTTATTATTAGAAGGACAGTAAGGGAAGGATATTAAGAGTCTTATGAAAAAAAAAATACCTAGCTATTTAAAACAATCCTTATGAATGGTCCATATTATAATACATAGAAATTAAGTTTAATCCGACACCTTAGCTTAGTTGGTAGCATGTCTGTATACGGAGCTAAAGGTCTCTGGTTCAATTCCCAGGAGAGACGAAAAATTTACAATTAGTGAAATATGTATTTATACTTTCACAATGATGAATTAATAAATAGCCTGGGACAAGATGTTGAGTCTGTTCTAGTCTTAGATTAGATTATAAGGCATATGAAACTACACAGGCCAAGCAAGCCGCTAGTGAAAATATATGATTGAATAAAAACCGCCACAGGCTAGAAACAGTTAACTGATGTAAAGAAAAATAAATTATGATTAAAAGTAGTTCTCCTGAACAATGTAAATAAATATTCATCAATTACTCTATTCCAATGGTCTGACTTGAAAGATACACATAAAACTATTTCAAAAATTCTGAGTAAATTAAGGTGCCAAGACTACTCTTGGCATGTATGTGGGGGTTATTAAGAGTATTGGAATACTTATGTTTTACTCGTAAAACTAGAAAATGTTATTTCTTCAGCCTTACATATAGCACAAAGCATACTGAAGATATAATTAAGACCTTGTTTAAAATAATATTTGGATTCGTCCATCTTGCAGATGTTTTTCCTAAAATAGCATATGCTAAGCTGTAATTTTTTTTCACTAGGTTTTTAATAAATATGGATTAAGATATATCTGAGTCAAAGCTGCAGATATACTAAACAGAGAATTGGATCACGTTTAAAGTTGCTTTGCATGGATTTTTTGTTTTCAAGCAAGAAGACAATTTATGCTTCTTTGGTGTCGAATTTACTACAATGATATAAATACTAGTGCAGCTAAATGTCTTTGAATTTTTTTATTTTTTTTTCTAAATTCACATATTATCACTTTCTCTTTACACCTCGAAGAGAAGATATTGTTATCATAAAAAAAATCCAACTCAAGATTTTGATGAATGTTGACCTTTCATGATCCCACAATAATATAACTCGGGATAGAGGCGAAACCATTTAAACGAGTGGGCTAAAACTTGGTATCTTAGATTATAAAAGTGGGATTATTGTAATTAATTATTTAAAGCTAAGTTTTAAGTGTAATTTACTAAAAATAAAAAAGCGAATGAATGAATATATATATATGATTATATTTTTTATCTAGACACTGTTTATTGCTATAAACAATATTGTTATCCCCATTTCCTCATGAAAATTACTTTGAAATTAATTATATATAAAAGATATTTCCAGATTTTTATAATTTCTCCACAACGGTTTGAGATACGAAATAACTTATTAATGTAACAATTTGGTACTATTCAAGATAAACAAAATATATTTGATGTATATTATTATAAAACCAATACATTCTTGGCTATAAGCAGATAGATTTTGAGTCAAGTCTTTAAACGTTAATTTGATTTTTATGCTCTTTGATAGACAAAGATATTTATCTTTTCTAAATTTTTCTGGAACAGAATTATTAATAATTCCTAATGCCTTAGAGTAAGTAAGAGTGTATATTATTTCATTTATGATATTTGGTGTAGTGTTTCTAAAACATTATATAGACCTTCGTTTCTCTAATCTTTAAAGTTTTTAGTAATAATTCAATTTTAAGATGTAAGGTGGACTGTATTTTATGTTTTTCTCTTGATAATTTGGAAGATGAGCAAGGGAATCGCTTTTATCAGGAAATTTTCACGATGAAATATCGTTATCAATATCAATTGGGTATTACTGTTTGTTTCTTAAGAGGAAATGCAAAATGGATTACAAGAAAAACGATTATTCTTGTCTCAATGGAGTATTTAGCACTTGAATCAGAGGCCAGGGTTTTGTCTCGATCAGTTTGCTAATTATTTATATTTTATAATAGTGAAAATACCCACACATTCTCTAACAATCATGCTATGTGACCATAGAGCAATCAGTGTAAGTTATTAAGAGTTTATATGGGCAGAAAGATGTGTAGCAGTAAAAATATAATTATCTTTCTCTAACAAAAGTGGATGCTCTAATTTGTTATTCATCTTTTGTTTTGTATTCTAATATATTTACTTTTTAGTGCCACCTCTAAAGCCACGTCATAGTTGACATGGTGGTTCCAGGTCACCTTGGTGAGATCATTCTTGGTAGAAGGGAAGAACTTCCGGACGCTTGGCATTTCTTCGGATGATGCTACCTTCATAAGAGCTGCAAAACATGTTTGTTTTAATTAATAACTTATTATATTATTATTTATATTACTCTTATTATTATTATTATTAATTATATTATTACCACTTATTACTACCCGTTTAAGTTATACGCACATACGCTAATTTCTAATGGTAGGGTGATTGTGAGATAAAATGGATCACATAGAGTTTAACGTGAGATCCAAACCACGTTGGAGGTCTGGCATTCTACACATTCACAAGTTGTGATTAATACACGTCTTGTAGAGGTGAAGGAATCGTTTGATAATCAGATAAATCTGCACGAAACCAAGGATTGAACCCCGGATCCCCAACATGGAAGCCTGATACATTACCTCTAGACCACCAGATCACCCTATGTATTGTTGATTAATACATTCATTACCAACTTTGAATTAGATAAAGATAGATAATGGACAAATCATTGATAATAAATCAATTCAAGATAACTATTAAAGATAATTTCAAACTAGATTACAAAATTCAACAAAGCTAATCTATATAATGGTCCTTAAAGATTTCAAGCGACAAGCTCTGATCTAAAAATGTATGCTTATTAGGTAAGGCCATGATATAATTACTCAAGGTATACATGGTTCCAATTATTTCTATCATATAAAATACCACCATAAACTTCAAAGATAAGATTTTTAAATTTCAGAGAAAACCGAGTGTTAATAGATGGATGATACATATAAAGATGAACAACTTCAAAAGACTAATGCACAGAGAAAGGAATTCATAGTTACAATAAGCCAACCTGTAAATGTAATTATTTTATTTCTATGAACTTCTGAGTGTGGCTCTTGCTTGATTTTTTTAACGTGTTTACTATTTACTACTGAGATAACTTTACCGTGAAGCATCGTTTTTTATGTGTGACCTTGACCCGAGTGTTAATGTTTTGTTTATAAATGTCTAACTAGGAGCTGCTGAATTATGTTCAATAGTGTGAGTTTTAGCAGAGTAATTATTTCGAGCCTGACGTGAAAATAAATTCTACACGTGCAGTGATAAGGCTCTGATGATGAATTTCAAGTACAGGTGTCAGTGGTTATCTGCCTCATATCCCCCTTTCCTTGCTATCCATGTGACATAGTGACAACATGAAAAGAAAAGGCGTGGTTTGACTCACCAACTCTGTCTCCATTTGGCTACTCCACGAGGCTCCACACAACACACACTTAGCGGCCCGGTTTGTTTTCAACTGAGCCAAGTAACCATCACCGAGGTTACACCTCTAGGCCTACCCCCACAACAAGAGAAAACAAGAGACGATCGACGTGCGCAGACCCGTGCGCACCGGCAACAGTGCAGTGATATCAACGGTCATCGGGCGGCGCGCGATTTGAAATTACGCCCGGAATATGTGAGGTTATTCCAGAACAGTGCACTCCCTTCCCCCCTTTCCCAGCCCTGCTTCCCGCGCTTTGAGATCACGTGATTCTACCTATGTGTATATAATGGCAGGACTCTATAGCCATGGTACGCATTTCTCCACATTCTCTAGGTGAGGCACTTAGTGTGGGTTTAGATTTAGGTTTAGGTTATTTTACTTCAAAATTCTGTTTGGTCTGGATTTGTTCAAAATTATTGTTTGGGCGATATTTGTTTATGATTTAGCTTTGTTTATTATATATTGAGGCTGCGAATCTTTTCTGTAGGGATCATGGTGGGGCAACCTGGACTCAACGAAATTACTATTCAGGCTAGTATATCTCATCCGCTTCACGGATTGTTTTGAAACCATCATCGCTGCCATGTTTGATATTCTGGGTATTTGTTAAATTGTTTGGTATAATCATGTTGGCTGATTACGTTACTAATCATTATTGGGGAGTTAGAGCTCCTATTAGTCTAAGTTTAGTTAGTCAACTCTGGGGTCGCGAGCCCACGCAATCAGTTTGTTAGTTTGTTTGTGGCTAAGTCACTGAATACTGAAAGCCCCCAAAGTATCATGGATATTGCTTCTGTTTGGTGGGGCTTTGAATAGCTTGTTGGGGAACTTCTTTGTGGGCGCCTTGCCTTACACGTCTGTTATTGGAAGTCGCTGATGGCGAATAGTTTATATCTTATGATTATCGTAAGTACTGGGGTTATTGTTTGGATCTTCAATTATTTCCATTATAAGCTACGGATTAGTACAAAGGTCAATTTCAATGTATCTTAATGCTGTGGGTCCTTTAGACGGCCATCTTTGTACTCGGGGTCGTGCCCCTAACCTCTTGTTTGTGTATAACTATATTATGGCCTTATTGTGCTGATGTCTACGCCTATCGCTGGGCTTGTCCCACTCTTTCTCATCGAGTATTGTTATTGTTGGAAATAAATAAACTCTCTTGTGACCAACCTGACTTTTATTTGTTAATAAATAAAGGGGGGGTTACATCCATAGTGACCATAATCATTAGCAACACAGGCTTGGGCAATGAAGAGTATGACGTCACTCTACTGTCACCCTCGCTGTTGAACTCTCAGCCTGCAAGGTGTGGCGCTAGAGGGCAGGTCACGCGGTCTTCTGAGTGGCAGATCAGTTGAACAGACACTTACTTTTTTGTGAACACTCAGTTCCGTAATTCAGTTCAGGTCAGTCGAATATGACCGTGCCGCCTCGCACCTCTAGCAAAACACTTCCATCAGAGATAGTTGCTTGTGGATCATTTTTGTAACAGTAACGTCAACCTGTGAGCTTGTTTTGTTTAACAAAGTTTTCAGTCACCAATTAATAAACCTTGAATAACCTGGCATCAAACCTTGTTCTTTATTAACCAGTGATTATAACCAAAATCAGTACGCTTCCAGTAACCAAATGGTTAATATGTGTAATGAACAAAAGAACAAACAACAACGAGGCAAGAACAAGCTTTCAACAGAACAATTAGGATATAGGAAAGGTATCAGCAATAAAAACTATTGTTGATTAGTAGATTGAAAACTTCCAGACGATCAGTTATTATTTGCCCACAATTCTAGTACTTCATGCTATGGATTATATTTTACGGGTCCTTCTTTTGTGTTTTGTGTTTATCCATTTGTTTCATGCTGGTTGGTGTTTTTTATTAAGTTACATTTATTTTATGAGCTATTGGTTCACTCATTTTATTTGTGTTCTTATGTTGCTGAATTATCATACATTTTCTTGGCGCGATAGTTGTTATAACCAAACGCTTTGTTGTTCTTTTATAGTGATATCTAGTGTTTGATTATTTATTGATCCTTATCGTGGTGTTTTATTTTATTTGTTTGTACTTACTTGTACAAAAATATAGAAGATTCTGGAAAAGAAAATAAGAAGTAAAATTAAAGTAAGATGAAGAGAAGAACAGAATGTATTTAGTATATAGAGGTCTACAATAGTTCTAATTTTTTACGTACAAAAGCTGATGGGAAGAAGGTATGAATATAGAAACGACTGAGTAATCATATTTATGGATGTGGAAAAGGCATAAGATAGTGCGGGTAGAAATAATCTCTGAAAAGCGATGGAGGTGGGAGAAGTGGAAAGTGGAGTGGTAATGAGAGTGAAAAGCATGTATGAGGATTAAATAAATGGTTTTAAGATAGAGAGTGGAATAACGGAGGGGTTCTAAATAAAAAAGGGCTTGAAGCAGAGGAGTGCCCATTCAACGAAAATATTTATAATGGTTATGGACAATTGGGAGGAAACAATTAAATCCATGATGTTTGCTGAAGACTTGATGGTATGGAGGAGAAGGAAGAAGAATTACAGGAACAACTACAAGAATAGAATTAGGAAGTAAACTATTTTGGGATTAAATTTAGCATGACAAATTGTGAAGTAATGGTAATGATAAGGAATAGGCTAAAGACTAATAAAGCTATAAGTTTGGATAGCGTAGAGCTGAGAAAAATACAGAACGTAAAATATTTTGAGGCTTGATAGAGGTGAAAGATGGAATTATAAAGGATTTAATGAGAAGAGGTCAGCAGGGAGAGTTGTTCAATAGTTGCGTAAGAGACCCACTATGGAGAAAAGAAGTGCCCTTGAAGGAGAAACAATATTAGGATTGAAATTATCAGGAGAAGAGTACGGGTACAAGGAATACATGAGACAGTAGAGGAAGAAAACTCGAGATGGTATGGGCATGTAATAAGAATGGAAAAATATCGAATGCCGAAGAAAATGTTGGAAATGAATCATGTGGGGAAAAGACCGCAAGCGTGGTCAAGAAAGAGATTGTAAGAGCAGATAGCAAAAGTGTATAATTGAGATAATAAGAATGGACGAAATTAAAGAAGGAAGAGTGGTAGAAGGACATAGGAGATGAAGGTATTTTACTCTGCTGACCAAGCCACAGGCTGGAAACAGTTGTTGATGATGATGTAACATTACGTTGTAATATGTTACAATTGGACCCCACCCCGTACTGACATGGACGCACGAATCGTAGTAAACCATACTACCCGCTCCGATATGTACATCTCAATTAGAATCCCTACAATAGAAATCTTCTCTGTTGTAGATCATGTAGGTTGATAAGACATAATTAACAATGCTGGACAATATATTTCACTACCAAATCCAATTATATGTTCATAATTTGTACGTGTACTCACCAAATAATTCTGCCTGTACTAGTAAGCTGCATGGCTGGCCTACGCCGGACGAACTAACGCGACGAGTGGGGCAAACGTGATTAAAAGTATCTACAAGACGTCCCGGCGCCTTGCTTGCAACTGGCGGATACAAAAGCTCTACAACTTTGACGACGACTAAGGATATCTATGTTTCTGACCTCTGCTGGTGAGAAGTAGAGCCACTTATACAACCTCGGAAGATTGAAGTAACCGGCGAATTTTCTGATGGCACCTTGTAAATATTTGTATTTATAAATATTTGTGACTATATCAAGACATCGTTGACGTCACCTAGCGTGTTAATGCGCATCCCACCTCCCCTTTTTGTGCAACGAAACCACTATATAACGGCTACGTATGTGTGGCCATATTGACTATCTTACCGTCGACGATGGACGAAGGACCATTGTGCCCGACATGGACAATGGCAGGATGAACTTGTAATCTGTATTAAATTGTAACTATGGCGATTCGTGTCATGGACTCTTACTTATTTTCGACTCTATTATATATTGAACATAAAACTTTAAACTTCTCTCTTATAAATGGATGTTATGTTTGTTCTAGTTAAAAGTTAATATGTTTGAATTTGCTGATAGTTGTATTGAATATAAAACTTTAATCTTCAAATTTAGGTTTCTTATTTGCTTTTTGAATAATTGTAAAGTAAAATAATTAATAATTTTTTGTTTTGAGTTAACGATGACATTCATTAATTATTTCTCATATAAATATCTTTTTCTAATCTATGTCCCATTAGGACATTTGAAGTATTATTTATTGTTTAGGTTCGTATTCTAAGTCATGTTCAGATAGTCCCACGGGAGTTTGACTAATATTTGTAGCCAAACTCTCGTGTTATGTAAATTTCTGCATATTATGTTTTTGAGTTAAAGTAACGTAACTTATATCTTCGTTTTCTGTGTATAACGAAATTTTCGTAACCATTTCAAGGTGCCCATTAGGCCCTTCTATTCTATTATATATATTTTGTTGTTGTCTCATATAGACAGAACCATCTAAATAATGATTGGATTTCAAGTTTCTTTTTAGTAAATATACCTGCGATGAATTGTTGTATCGCCGAGTTTAATTTCCAACCTAACTCATTAGGATATAATGAGACCATGTATTGTTATCTGCGCTCTTGTTATTAATGTGAATAAACTTCTCATATTGTTACTCTTTAATATTTCTGATAATTTCCCTGTAACTTGTACCTTAGATTCACTCTCTCCCTTTTATTATTTTTCATGGCCGGGTAGTAAGAGGACTCAGAGAGGGTGCAACAATGATGATTATAATGATGATGGCTTACTTGGTTAAGTTATCTTTAAGGCCGAAACCTAGAATCAAATTGATTTTTCCGCGCATGGAAAGATTTTCTCAATTTAAAATTAAAGTACAGAGTGATATTACAAAACTACAAATTTTTAAATCTCTTAATTCCAATTTGGGTTAACGTAAAGAATATTTTGATGAAGCACATACTTTACTAAGTATAACAAACGCTCAGATTGAACTTCAATTTAAGACTATAGCACACAAAGTGGTGGTTGTATAATTTGAATACTATTGGTTGTAAGAAGTAAATTACAGGCTTATTTAACTTTTGGCTATGCCCATAATTAAACAAGCACTAAAATAGTTTTCTGCGAAGTTTTCCAAACTGCAGTTCCTTACTTCTAGTGGCACTATAACTGAATTTACGAGTATGATTAGTTTTATTGTTTGGTTCATGACAAAATAAGTTTAACGCCATTTGGAAATTTCCAATATTTAAATTAAATTTTATTTTGAAAACTACTCAACCTGATAGATTAAATTACTTTTTGATGAAAATTATCAGCTAACATAAGACACATACATAGACTAGTATCAGGATATTAGGTGGATTGCTACCAATCATATTTACATAAAAATCATAATTCCCTCTTTGTGTTCTAATTGCACTCAGGACTTAAAAGGGTTGGCGGACACTTTTAAATAAAATGTGGGTGTTTAAAATATTTGAATATTCTGTTTTGTAAGTGAAGTTTCATGCTGTTGAATGTAACAATCAAAAAACTGGGTATAGGTATGTGCCAATGGTTTGAACGGGCTCATACCATTAAAGTACTAAGCTTTGATATTTTGATGGACTTACTTGAAACTCAGTTAAACTTATCTTAAATTACGTCACAATATATTCTGTAAACATGACAAATAGGCCTCCTCCGGATCATAAGAAACCAGGGGTGAAATTGTATCATTGTATATGCTATACGAGTTCTAAAATATATTCTAGAATAAAATAATATCCATAAACAATTCTAAAAAGTATATGCATTTCCTGTTCCCAGTCCTATGCACGCATTTACCGACCAGTTCATGTCGACCAACTGACCGGCAGGCCCGAGTGACGTTACTTCTGGAATGGAAACGTTCGGAAATGCGTCTCGTTCATTCCAGACGGAAAAGGAACAGTAAAATACATTCACGACCTTAATTTAATTGTATGACAGCTCAAAATTTACTAGAAATAACCCATCATGTATCTCTACCCCAACAGCTGACATAATGTCACTTTTAATAACTGTAATGAAATCATATGGTAATGTATAAATGTGATAGCTAACCAAAGTAATTTAGGCCAATATTATTTACATATTTTTTTGAAGTTTAGAAAAATGTTTATTTATCATTTTACTCCACTTAAAAAAATTTATATTCACAGAACCTTCACAAAAGGGTTAATCAACATAGCTTCAAAACCCTTCCTACACCTCTGACAAGACATCTTGTGAATGTGTGGAATGCCAGGTCGCCACCGTGGTTCGGATTCCACGTTAAACTGTAGGTCCTTCATTTCATCTCACAATCACCCTACCATTACACATTAGCGTAAGTGCGTATAACGCGAACGGGTAGTAAGACGCGGTGCTAATAATAATAATAACATAGCTTCAAAATGGTGACTGACGAATTTAAACCATGCGATTGAAGATTAGGTAAAATAAATTATTTACAATGATGCACCCAATCAGTGTTTACAAAAATTGTATTCATTTAAATATTTTCAGATACAATAAATTAATTATAAAAATTTTCATTTTTAATAAAAAATCAGTATTTTTTCTTTTCCAAGTAAATATGATACCTGTATTAAAAGGTATTAATGTATGAACTATAGTACATAACATAAAAACGAAGAATATGTATTAAATATGTTTAAAATATTGTTTAGGATTAAATAAAAAGAAATTATACTAAACTAATTAAATAGTGTCCCAAAATTTAAGCTTAGAGTATTTTAAATGTAAACTATAATATGTATTTTAAAAAACTTAACATTTATGACAAAATCATGATTCTCTACATGTGTCGTCAAACCAAAGCATAAACATATTATTTTTAAAATGTCATCCAGGTAAAAACCTATCATGAACAGAAACTAGATAGATCACTTGTCATAAACCAAATGCCAGAATATTCTAGGCTCGAGATTGCTAGAGTGACATAGAGACTCCGATACTTTCCCCCTCGTCACCCCTCCCACGTCCACCATTCTACTTTTTCCGAAATTTGGGTACTATATATAGAATTCAGAGTGACTTACTCTAGTAGTGGTCATAATATAAAAATGTAAGTTGAATATTTTTGTAAATATGGTTTTTGTATGATGTTATTATGTTTAAAAAAAATTCTTAATATTTTCTCATTGGGAAAATATCGTTGCTTTGTCTAATTTTTGTTATCTTCGTTAGTGAACTTTTGAATATATCCGTTTGAGGAAATAAAAATTTAGAAGCTGTAAAGTCATAACAATATATTAAATAAATTATAATTAATTTGTATAAACTTTATAAATACTTTCTCATCATGTAGATATCTTATTTTGGGTTTACTTTATTAACATTTTTGACAGTTATTTTTGAGTAAACTTATCGTAATGTTTTATAGAATATGCTATGAATAGTTTTTCTAACATCAATATAACCATTCATTCAGGAAATTATTTTTAAGTTGTATTATTCCTTTAAATTATGTTAGTGAACATCATGTTATTATGCTTTAATATGGTTTCGGTTAGGTTTTATATTAAATTATTTTACTACCAGGAAAATATCTTAAAATTATTTATGTCATATCAGGAATGATATTATATTAATTGTCAATATTCATTCAGTGTTATATATTAAGTATACTCCCTTCGGAGTATAATTTAAGATCAATTAACTATTGTTGTTCAAGTGATATATTTAGGAGCATTCTGTTTTTCCACTTTAGGAATAAACTTAAAAGTAGAAGATTGGCAAGTTAGATTGGTCATTAAAATTATGTTTTTCCATGGCTAGTTATGCTAGATATGAGTTTAAGGTATATTAAATTTTTTTATAATGTAATTCTATAAAAGATTAGATATATTAAACGTTGTAGTTTATAATATTGCAACTACCTTGGATTTAATATATGATAATGATTTTATTATAACCTGTATTTATTATATTCTGACTTTATTAAAACCTGTTTTTGTCACAATCTGTCTTTGTTAATTAAAAAAGTTTCCTTCTTGTTAAATTCACTATTATATCAACAGATAGTAGGGTGTATTTTCATGTTTAACGTCACAAGTGACGTAATTAGAGTTAGGGTGTGGGGTGTAGGTATAGGCGTTTATACACACATACATGTTTCAGGGCAGGTAGGGGAAATGTAGGGGAGATATCGTGATGATGTGTGGTGGGGGCCCTTATACATGTATACATGCTACAGGGCAGAGGCAGGGTAGGTGGGTGGGGTGGGGTGGGGTGGGTGGAGGAGGGGTTGGAGCTTGAGTCGATGTGAGGGTGATTGGTCCGTGGCTACGCGAGCTCCCGGGGCGTGGGCAGGGGCGGCGGGGGGAGGGGGGGCGCTCGAAGTGCGAAAGGCTATGCGGGGGGTCCGGGCTTGGTTCCCGGCGAATATCTTTAATATGCGGGGGGTTCGGGCTTGGTTCCCGGCGAAGACATTTAATAAGCTCCTGGAAACATACATATCTTCCTCGGAACATAGTCTTAAAAAAGGGTGGGTCAAAGCTTCAATCCTCGGTTCCTGACAAAGACATTTAATAAGCTTCTGGAAACATACATATCTTCCTCACAACATACATATCTTCCTTATTATAAATGACCTTTTTTTTGCTCAGAACATAGTCTTAAAAGAAAAAAAAGATTCGTATTGTTACCTCTCAGAATATAACCTTAAATGGATACTCGTTTATTTCTATGTAACGTCTCTCTCTCTTTCATCTTTCATGAACTTAAATAAATAGTACAGCCTCTTATTTAGCGTGTATATTCGGTACAAAGATTATTATAAATTCTTTCTCTCGGAAAAAAAATATATAGTCTTTCACTCGGTGTATGCGATGATTAGTCGAGGGGAACGACGGGGAGGTTTTTTCTCGACGATTTTCAGGACAGTTTTGGGTTGCCGGGTGGGTCAAAGGGGTAACCTCCGTCTGTATACATTGCTTCTCTCTCTCTCTCTTTAGGAGATTCCACATCTGGACGTGGGGATCTAACCCGGGACCTTCGCGAGTTATCCAAGAATCTTCCCGTGCACAGTGCGTGTTAAGGCAGAGTCTATAATGGACGTGCGGAAATCCGCATCGGCGTATTAAGCCAAAGTCCAGGGTTTGATTCCCGTGTCCAGGTGTCAATTTTCAATTTGTCAATGAATCAACCACCAAGCGCTGTAGTTGATACTTGAGTTATCCAGGAGTCTTCCCTGAATAGCTATGTATTGGTGTATTAAGCCAAAGTCCAGTGTTTTATTCCCGTGTCCAGGTGTCATTTTTTCAATTTACCAATGAATCAACCACCAAGCACTGTAGTTGAGGAGATTCCACGCCTGGACACGGGGATCTAGTAAGGCTACTGAATAACTCTGCATCGGTGTATTAAGCCAAAGTCCAGGGTTTGATTCCCGTGTTCAGGTGTCATTTTTTCAATTTGTCGATGAATCAACCAACAAGCGCTGAGGAGATTCCGCGCCCGGACACGGGGATCTAACCCGGGACATTTTCAGAATATGATTCCGTGAAATGGTGTGTCCCTTGACACGCGTGTCTACTTGATAGGTTACAGGGAAGCACGGGAAAATATCTAGACTCGATCGGAGTTGAGTTTACAAAGGAGAGTCAATCTTAATTAACAGACGGGTGATCTCAAAGTTATACCGAGGTTTTTTTGAGGAAAGATGGTAGCTACCTCGCATCTAATTAGGTTCCTCCGCGTTCAGACACTATACTATAGGTACGGTCTAAAATTTTATAAGATTTCACTATAATGATACCGCTTTTTATAGATATTAATAATATCCGGTAAATTCTAAACCTTTAGATAACATGACGGGAGGTATGAAAGCATTAAAAAGATTCATTCTAAATTCTAGGCATTGTTACCTCTCAGAATATAATCTTAAATGGATACTCTTATATTTCTATGTAAAATATCTCTCTCTCTCTGCTCAGAACATAGTCTAAAAAAATCATATATTCCCAACTTTTTAATGTGGAAATTCTTAAGATTAAATATCTTCTGTTTAGCGAGTAAAATCTCTTCCTCTATCCCTTTTTTCATCTTTCTTAACAGGATCGTGAACTAAGGTTAAATAAATAGTACAACCTCTTATTTAATGTGTATATTCTTAAGATTGCAATGATACATACATACATACATATATATATTCAGTACAAAATTATTAAAAATTAAATTCTTTCTCTCGGTGTTAACCTAATTTTACATTTTGATCTAGAGGAAAATATATCAGCAAACAGTAATAATAACAATAATACAAATTGACTCTTTCAAATTACCTTTGTAATTAAGAGAGAGGGCTAATAATGTATACAAGAAATCGGATATATTAACTTTTTTTACAAATATCCTGTCCAATGTTGACAGCCTAAAAAGTAAAATACCGTCATTGTGTTATAACTATCAGAAAATTTCAGATTACAATGATACATACATATATATATTTGGTACAAAGATTATTAAAAATTAAATATTTCTCTCAAACTAACAGAATACAAATTGACTCTTTCAAATTACCTTTGTAATTAAGAGAGACGGCTAAAAATGTATACAAGAAATCGGATATATTAACTTTTTTACAAATGTCCTGTCCAATGTCGACAGCATAAAAAGAAAAATACTGTCACCGGTCCAATGTTGACAGCCTAAAATGTTAAATACTGTCATTGAGTTATAAATATCAGAAACTTTCAGATTGCAATCATACATACATATATATATATTCGGCACAAAGATTATTAAAAATTAAATCATTTCTCTCAAACTAACAGAATACAAATTGACTCTTTCAAATTAACTTTGTAATTAAGAGAGACGGCTAAAAATGTATACAAGAAATTGGATATATTAACTTTTTTACAAATGTCCTGTCCAATGTCGACAGCATAAAAAGAAAAATACTGTCACCGGTCCAATGTTGACAGCCTAAAATGTTAAATACTGTCATTGTGTTATAAATATCAGAAACTTTCAGATTGCAATCATACATACATATATATATATTCGGCACAAAGATTATTAAAAATTAAATCATTTCTCTCAAACTAACAGAATACAAATTGACTCTTTCAAATTAACTTTGTAATTAAGAGAGACGGCTGAAAATGTATACAAGAAATCGGATATATTAACTTTTTTATAAATTTCCTGTCCAATATCGGCAGCCTAAAATATTAAATAAGGTCATTGTGTTATAACTATCAAAAAACAAATTGACTCTTTCAGATTACAAATATACATACATATATATTTGCTACAAAGATTATTAAAAATTAAAACCTTTCTCTCAAACTAACATAATACAAATTAACTCTTTCAAATTAGCTCTGTAATTAAGGGAGACGGCAGAAGTAAGAGCCCGAGTATAGCAGGTTTTGCGTCACTGTTTATAAAATAATATTGACAGCGTCTGTGAGTGACGCCAGGCTTTAATGACGTCAGTGAGTTACGTACATCAGTGAGAGAGGTCAAGCCTTGGCCGTCTGCCTGTGGTGACGTTCTGGACGTCCCATTAGATTTGAATGAATTATAATAATAAGTGGCGAGGCGGGTAGCTATGCTAGAGATATATTGATAGTATTGTGACGTCATCATGTGTGACGTTCCGGAGAGGTTAGTTTTAAAAGGTCAGCGCCAAGATAATTTCTGTCAGACAAGTTTTTTAAGTGTATATGAATAGTAATCAGTTTAAATGTTTAGTTATTTATATATATAAAATATAATCGAAATAAATAGATTTGAACATGTTTTATGGTGGGAATGGATTAGACGTCACATCAGATTTGAATGAATAATAATAATATCAAGTGTTGAGGTCAGTTATTGTATTATGATTTTTCATGTATATGCCTTAACTAACAATACTCTACTCATTATGACTAAAATATAACATTTTAACGTTTGGAAAATTTTACTCTCAACTGAGTTATTAATCAGTATAAATAATATAAATAGGAACCAACACGTTTCCTACTATTCCATAATGGGAGTTTTTGTTAAAAAAATAACAAACATGTTTTAAACTGTTGGATGATTTTAATCTCAACTGAGTTTGTATTCAGTGTGAAATCCATCTGTGTAAAATAAAACCAGTTTTTAAAAACAAGGAGAGGTTAGTTTTAAAAGGTCAGCGCCAAGATAATTTATGTTAGACAAGTTTTAAGTGTATATGAATTGTAATCAGTTTAAATGTTTAGTTATTTATATATCAAATTAAAATAATTGAAATAAATAGACTAGATTTGAACATGTGTATCAGCTATGAAAACTTTATTTTTTTAAAATTAATAACTACACAGAGGATGAATTAATTAAACAACATACATGATTAAAATTTATAAGTTCATACAGTAGGATGTTTGAATTATTAATGACGTTATACTTAATTATACACTAACAAAGTTATATTTCTCTTATTACTAATATGTAATTTAAATAAGAGGGAAATAAACTTAAAATAATCTAATTAATTGAATGAAACTTAAAATACTTTTTGAAAATATAATCTAATTAATTGAATGAAACTTAAAATACTTTTTCGATTTCTGTATCCCAATATTCTACCGAGATTTCTATGGCCTCCAGCTCCGTCTTCACGTTCCAGTCTTCGTCACGGTTGAGCTGATCTTCTGCTTCCTCTAGAGTGAGTAGTCCTCCTTTGACAGGATCCTTGTAGTAATTGTCAGCGAATTCCTTCCAATAAATGTCGTCAAACGGTTTCTTCTTTTGATGTTTAAGTGCTTCTTCTGCATATAAATACTCCCACGAAACGAACTCACAGCAAGTTCTTTTAAATTCTGGACAGTAATTATATCTTGAAATTTTAAAACATCTTTCAAAACAGATATGGTAAGTTATCTTTATATTAGAAGCTGGATGCTCTCTATAATCCTCTCTTGAAATTTTAAATCATCTTTCAGAACAGATATGGTAAGCTATCTTTATATTAGAAGCTGGATGCTCTCTATAATCCTCTCTCACAATGTTTCCTGTTAAATAACTCGGTTGTTCCAGGCTGATCTCCTACTCTTTATCGTCTTGATATTCTTTGGATATTAGAAGACATCCAATGGTTGTCTGCTTATGAGCAAAGTCGGAGGGAAATAAACATAAAATAATTTTTGAAAATATAGTCTAATTAATTGAATGAAACTTAAAACACTTTTGGAAAATATAATCTAATTAATGGAATGAAACTTAAAATACTTTTTCAATTTCTTCATCCCAATCTTCTACCGACGTTTCTATGGCCTCCAGCTCCGTCTTCACGTTCCAGTCTTCGTCACGGTTGAGATGATCTTTTGCTTCCTCTAAAGTGAGTAGTCTTCCTTTGGCATGATCCTTGTAGTAATTGTCAGCGAATTCCTTCCAATAAATATCGTCAAACGATTTCTTCCTTTGTTTTTTAAGTGCTTCTTCTGCATTTAAATACTCCCACGAAACGAACTCACAGCAAGTTCTTTTAAGTTCTGGACAGTAATTATATCTTGAAATTTTAAAACCTTTTTCAGAACAGATATGGTAAGTTATCTTTATATTAGATGGTGGATGCTCTCTATAATCCTGTCTCACAATGTTTCCTGTTAAATAACTCGGTGGTTCCAGGCTGATCTCGAACTCTTTATCGTCTTGATATTCTTTGGATATTAGAAGACATCCAATGCTTGTCTGCTTGTGTTGAAAGTTGAAACAATTATATCCAGCTAAGTCAGACCATGGTGAATCGATTTTATAAACTCTCACGTATTCACGATCGATAGGAACACTTATCACTGATGATGTTGAAGCCATGATGATCAATATAATATAGTTAATATTCCCGCCTTTCCTTATATATATATATATATATACCTATTAGAAATATTATGTAATCATTATGTAATTTTATTGATTGATTTCTATTAAGTATTCAACTTTCTACCAGCTAGTAATAGAGAAGCACGTATCTTTCTAATTAGATATTCAGGTCGTTGGTGAAAGGTGTGGTGTCGAAATCAACACACATGAGTTTGAAAGCAGTGTTCAGAAAAACACATTGAGCTGAAGGTCTATAAAAGGAGAATTTAACTATACCAAGTTATCAATTCATTGCCATCTTTTCGACTGAAAAGAAGTTGTCACGTAAAAAACAACACCAAGCTCTCTGGTAAAAGTAAGCATAATTTTACTATTATTTTCTAGTGTTCCATTTATTAGTTAAACTAATATTTTATATGTTTCTATACTTATTTTTTTAATTTTCTTTTGTGTGTTTCTCTATTCTCAATATATTATTTAAACTAACAATTAATTTTCTTTTAACTTTTTATAGTGTCTAACGAACAAACATTTATAGTCGACGAAACTATACCCTCTACCTCAGACATTAACAGACAACACCAACACATTTTTGATTATGTGGGAGGGGTTACAAACACTAATGACTCATTTACAATAATAAACGAGACAGAACGAACTTATACTCGGTTCAACACCTTAGGCAGGGATATTTTAGTCCGATTCAACCCTTTGATTACGAACGTGAGACCAATGCATTATCTAATGACGTGTTTTTCTAGTTTATTAGCATACTTTCTTAGAGGTACGGCACCCTACGATTTAATTGGACTCGCGATCACCAACACGGAGAATAACCTCGATAAACCGGTCGGGGTTTCGTACCGTAGATGTGATCAAATTGATGTGAATACTATTATGAATACATTAACAAAAGTTATTCAGATTAACGCCAGATTTGGTATAGCAGATGTATTGATGATTAAAGTGAGTCATATCAAAATGATGATGGGCAACGGTAGAGCATTAAAAAGAAGGTGCTTTCTAAACAATTATCTGAGTCACCATAAAAGGAGTATAGTTTCTGTTAAATCATTGACGAATTGTTTGGCACACGCTATAGTAATAGCGATAGCCAAAATCACTAATGATATTAATTATAAATCGTATACTAATGGATGGAAAATAAAAAATGCGGTAGATGTGCTTCTCTCAAAATCTTGCGTAGATATATCGGGGGAGAGGGGCACGAACATCTCGATAAATTTCAACGTTATTTCGGTGACGAATATAAATTACGCGTGTATAATACCCTCTCAACGGTCAATGGCGTGTGGAATGAGGGGGTGTCGTCTTCTACTAGGTACATTAATCTACTGTAAGATGACGTCACGCATCACTTTAACGTAATAATCAATATGACGGCGGCATTTTCCGTTCGCTATTTTTGCGACGGATGTAATACCGGCTTTGAAAGAGGTGCAAGACATTCATGTAAGAGTGCTTCACCCAAATGTATGTCCATACCTCCGTGTTTGTATGAAAGCGAATAAAATGTGTATTGCAATGAATGTAACCGAATATTTAGGTCTGCCGCTTGTTTCACTAGTCATAAAACGAATAAAATTCGCGGTAATAAAACAGTTTGTGATTTAACACAGGTGTGTATTACCTGTGATAAAACAAAGGGATAAATCACGAATGTTTTAAATCATACTGCGCAACGTGCAAACAGAACAAAGAAAACCCGCATCGTTTTTATATGCAGGTGTTGAGTCGGAAGCAGCTTGATGATAATTACCAAATGGTATTTTATGATTTCGAGACTAGTCAAGATCGCGCTATAACCGATGATTGTTTTGTGCATGAACCGAATTTATTTCACGTATAACACTATTGTGTAAAATGTGGATTTAACGATAATATGGACGAGGATTGTGACCAATGCGGGAAACGATCTCATTCCTTTTGGGATAATCCGGTAGATGGCTTCATCGATTACCTGAGACAACCGAGGCCGTTTGATAATAAAACAGTTTGCGTTGCGCATAATGGAAAAGGCTTCGACACTATATTTATCCTGAATAGATTTCTATCACTAAACTGCACCCCTAAAATTATCGTGGCCGCAACTAAAATAGTCTGCATGACAATGGACAACATACAATTTAAAGACAGCCTATGTTTCCTACCTATGCCACTGAGACAGATCCCGAAAGCGTTTGGACTAGACTGTAAAAAAGGACACTACCCCTATCTGTTTAATACAGAAAATAATTTAAATTATATCGGTGAGATGCCCGGTCCCGAAATGTTTGGTGCGGATTATATGAAACCCGATCAGCGAAATGACTTTATGGTGTGGCACGCTGAGAAATTGCAACAGGGGTATTTATTTAATAATAAGTCAGAGCTGGAGGCCTATTGTGTGGATGACGTAAATGTATTACACAAGGGTTTCCGTACATTTCATCATTTATTTCTAAATATAGGTGCGACAGACGTTTTTAGGGAATCTATCACAATATCGTCGGCGTGCAATCGTTTATTTAGAAAATTATTCTTAGCCCCCGATACGATAGCCATCCTGCCCAAGGGGGGATACAGGTGCGGTGACAGACAGTCTGTGAAAGACATAAAATGGTTAGTCTATCTGGAGAAAACCTGACCCGATATTCACATACGGCACGCCTTCAACGGACGTGAGATAGAAATCTTGGGCAGGAAGGTGGACGGCTACTGTGACGAGACGAGTGAGATTTTTGAGTTTGGCGGATGTTTCTTCCACGGGTGTACATGAACCGTGACGTGATTATAACAGGGACGAAAGAGACTCTCACCGAGCGATACGAGTGCACTCTGTTGAGAGATCGAGCATTTAGAGCCGCAGGGTACATTGTTACAACAATGAAAGAGTGTGACTTTGACAAAATACTAACTGAAGACACACAACTAGATCTAGAGCTAAATAATCACCCTATGATTCAAACTGCCCCACTCATCCACGTGACGCACTGTACGGTGGACGGTGTGAATCTATGACATTACACTACAAGACAAACCCCGTCGAAAAAATAGGCTATCTTGATGTCTGCAGTTTATATGCCTGGGTATGCAAATATTTTAAATTTCCTGTAGGCCATCCTATAAATATTTTGGTCGCCGAAGATTGCCCCGTGGACGTTGTAGACCGAGAGGGACTAATTAAATGCACTGTTCTACCTCCTAGAAATTTGTATCACCCCGTACTGCCCTACAAGACACAATCAAAATTAATGTTTTGTTTATGCTCCTCTTGTGCAATGGAGATGAACCAAGGGGATTGTTTACACAGCGACTCTGACAGGACTATTACAGGCACATGAATAGTGGACGAGGTTCGACTAGCGCTAGAAATGGGCTACGCGATGGTTAGAGTACACGAATTTTGGGAATATAAAATTACCCAGTTCAATCCTAAGACCAAAGAAGAGGGACTGTTTGTAGAGTATATTAACACGTTTCTCAAGATCAAACAGGAGGCGTCTGGATACCCTGGATGGCTGAAAACAGACGAGGACAAAGACAATTACGTTAGCGAGTATTACAAAACAGAGGGAATAGTGCTGGATAAAAACGAAATTGTTAAAAATCCAGGAAAGCGCGCACTCGCCAAATTGTGTTTAAACTCTTTCTGGGGACGATTTGCATTGAACGAGAACAAAACGCAGATCAACATTGTGAACAATCCAAAAGACTTTTCATCTCTACTCACCACCCCGGGGACAGAGGTTCGCAACATTATTTACCCAATGACGAGGTTGCTTACGTCTCGTGGACTTACCGTGACGAAGCCGTACTCCCCTCGATACGGTCAATGGGCCTATAGCCGCGTATGTGACCACCGGTGCACGTATTAAATTGTGTTTATATTTCAGGCACTTGGGCGGTTCTTGTCTTTACTATGACACGGACTCTATTATAAGTGTGATAAGACCGACAGACACGTACACGATACCGACAGGCGACATGTTGGGTGACATGACAAACGAGCTGACCGCCTACTGTGAGAGCGCGTACATTACAGAGTTTGCTTCCGGTGGACCTAATAATTATTCTTACAATGTGTTTGACCCAGAGACGAACGTTTACAAGTCCATTACTAAGGTCAGGGGTATAACACTAAACTATGAAAACACAAAGATTGTAAACTTCACTAATCTTAAAGACATGATTTTGAAAGACATGGACCCCGTACACGTGACTAACCCCCGAAAATTAAAAGAAAAAGAGCCGCCATCATCGTCTCCCAGTTGGAGAGAAAAAATATAATATTGTATTCAGTAAGCGTAGAAGATTAAATAACAACACGTACGTACCCTATGGCTATAGTTGATAAGAGGTGTGTGCTGGGAATGAACCCCAGCAGGTGGTATAGAAAACTATCAGTAAAATATATATTGACATTTTTCTCTCTCTATCTCTCTGATTCCAGTGTCATCTGTATTAAAGAGCAAAAAGATAAATAGAAATGGCATCTCCCCGGTTAGAGCCACACCACACTCTGCAGGTCTAGACTTGAAAAGTCCCTACAATTGCAGTATACAGTCCTCGTGCAGGCGTTTAGTTGAGATAAATATTTCTAGTATATTACCAGCAGGAACGTACGGTAGAATATCTCCGCGATCTAGTCTGGCTCTTCAACACGGCATAGATGTTTTGGCTGGGGTTATAGACGAAGACTATCGTGGTAATATTTGCGTATTAATCAATAATCACGGCGACACTGTTTTCACAATTAAAAGCGGTGATAAAATTACTCAACTAATATGTGTGAAAATTGATTACCCTAGAGTTGAACACACTGATTCGCTATCAAACACTCAGAGGGGGGAGGGAGGGTTTGGATCGAGTGACATCCCTATAAAAGATCGTGTCACCGGTAATTGTAAATTAGTATAATGGATCAAATCAACTCGTCCATCCTCATGTACTCTGAGATGCAGGATTTGTGTCTGATGTCTGCCGCGGAGTTGAATAGTTTACCTATAGAATTTATTAAAACATACGCGTCTAGAGATATAAATCGCGCTTGGAACTTACTCTCTCCCACTGCGCAACCCGAATTAAAAAAGATTATAAATATTGTTTGGATCATTATAATATGGGCGTAACGAAGATTGATGGACCGCCGTCTATAAAGAAAAAATGTCACAATGTCTGACATCATCGTAGACGAGCCAAGTGATATTTATGTACGTGACTGGGACACTGACTGTTAATTGTTTTTTTACAGAGGTCTCCTCACACAGTGACTGTTAATTGTTTTTTTTCCTTTACAGTTTTGGTACAACAACAACAACATGACCAACGTAATTGTAGATTTCAGGGATTGAAAGACGAATGTAATAAGTTCATATTAAAAGAATGCAGTATAATACCTATGGGTGGAAGTGATGTACATCACTATACATTTAAGTCACCATATTCCATTTCAAAAATACCGCGGCATATTAAAAAACATTGTGATTGGCTCACATATAACCATCACGGTCTGCATTGGGACGACGCGGTCGCCAATAAATTTGATATAATTTGTGCACTCTCTCTCGCTTCCTCTACTATAATTTATGTAAAGGGGGGACGAAATTGTAGATAAAAAACCTTTTTATTGATATGATAGACTAAAGGTGTCCGGATCGATCATGATAAATTTTTCGGCTATAAAAAATTAAATTAAACGTAAAATTTCTTGGTTCGTCGCCACCACTACTATAAATTTGAAATCGTAATTTTTATTTTTTAGTTTTAAAGCAACACCAGGCGAGTGCACATCGATGTCTGTGTTTGTACACCCTTTCACACTGATATTAGCGGGACCGTCTGATTGGGGGAAAACTACATTTTTTGAGAATTTTCTGTTAAATTTAAAACAGGTGTACAGTGGGGATAAATTTAATAGAATTCTATAGTATTTCAGCGAGAGAAATTATATTCCCTCAAGTCAACACCACGTCACACTACACAAAGGTGTACCGAACAATTTCGATATTAAAACTAAGGCCGCGCCTCAACTCGTCCTGCTGGACGATTTAATGAACGAGGTTTATTCTAACAATGTGAGTGAACTTTTCACCAAGGGTAGTCATCATAGAAACCTATCGGTTATTCTGATCACACAAAATCTTTTCTACCAGGGGAGTAAGTCTCGTGACATCTCGCTAAACTCTAAATACAAGGTTGTGTTTAAAAACTCGCGTGATCAAACACAGATAAACTATCTAGCAAGACAAGTTTATCCGGATAATCCATCCGAAATACAAAGAATCTATAGGAAAGCAACCGAATCACCTCACGGGTATTTACTCTTTGATCTAAGTCAGAACGTGGACGAACACTTGCGATTCAAAACGGACGTATTCGACACTATTTGTAAAGTGTTTGTCCCCGCTAGACTACTAGATGAAACTAGTCAAGAAAAATAGACACGTACTGCGGGTGTTGAAAACGGCCAGTCCGAAATTGCGCAAAGATATTCTTAAAGTCGTTGACCCGGATGTTATAAAACACTCGGTGAATGTTCGTTAAACACATTAAACAATAATATTAAAATTAGTAAAAGAGATAAGCAAAAATTAATAAAGTATAAAAACTGTATGCGGAAATTGGCTAGCAGTGGTGTTTCACTGAAGAGAAAAGAAATATAGTCGTTCAATCGGGCGGCTTCTTGAGCATCATACTACCGACTATTCTTTCCACCCTTGTAGGGGCATTGGTTAAATAATAATATGTCACAACTTAAACAGATGCTTCTCGCACCACCCGATCTTTTTCGCTATAAACACGATGACAACGCCACAACCGACTTTGTACAGATGAAAAATATTCTGAAATCTAGAAAAAAAATTGACGATTATCAAAGATTGGCTAGTTTTAGAAAGCATCAACAGCGTTATTTAACAAACAGGGAGAGAGCGAAATAAACAATTAAAATACCCAACGTGGGCCCCACAGTATTAAAACGAAGACCGGTCGACTTGCACAACGAAAAGTAAAAAGAAAACGACCTAGGAGACAGCCGGTTCCACCTCGATTCATTTCAGACGAGGCGACATATCAAAGCAGTCCTATTAGTGTTGTAGACTCGATAGAGAAGCAGGGTGGGTGGTTGGAAGGAGAGTCGTATTTCCTGCCTAGTTCAGAATTTGATGAATTGAAACAGGTTCCTCCTGCCTGTTCGGCAGCATAGCAGGAAAATATTTGTCACCTTACGTTCACCGGAGAGTGTCTACTGATCCTATATTTGGAATTAGAAAAGGGGGGATACATTTAAAATAGGCAATTCGAGTTTCACCGTAGACGATAACGATATATACCTGGGTAACACACACTATAAAGGCACGCAAGGACTTTGGGAGTTGTTGACAAAAAGAAACGTTAATAAAGATATAATTATTGAGAGTGATTTAAAAAATATAAATACATACTAACTGCCACGAGGGCTCATCGACAAAACTTTGATCCTATCGCGAAAATAACGTCCAGCAGAGGTTTAAAATATAAAACAGTCATTTCTAAACTTTTTCCCGCTAGACCACGTTGAAACACACTAAGATGAGCGCCTCGTTAAAAAAATTATATTACAATCTCCCATGACCTTTGGCCTTCTCGACCGCCAGCAATCTTAAAAAGTATAGTCGGTTGGATAAAATAAAAGTAGACGAATGGTTAACCGGGCAGGACGCGTACACTCTTCACCGTGGTTTAAGAAAAAGGTTCCCACGTAACCCGCACAGAATCACCAATACCGACGATGTGTGGGAGATTGATGTAGTAGATATGAGAGCTTTAAATAAGGACAACCGGGGCGTCAATTATATTCTAAACATTATTGATGTATTTTCAAAGTACGCGTGGTCTATAACGCTTAAAACAAAATCGGGCGCAGACATCACGCTGGGTATAAAACAGATTTTTAAGGAAGGACAACATACCCTTTTGATTCAATCGGACAAGGGTAGGAATTTTTAAATTCTAAATTTAGATCATTTTTGAAACAAGGGGGCGTTCATTTCTATCATTTGCATAATCCAGATATAAAGGGGGCCTTCGTGGAACGTTTCAATCGCACACTGAAAACTAAAATGTGGTACTATTTCACCGCATTCAACCCTCACAACTACGTCGATGTGCTGAGCAAGCTAGTTCAAAATTATAACGCTAGTGTTCATTCGACTATAGGAATGGTTCCCGCTTCAGTCAAGCCTATTCACGTACTTAAAATACTATTGCGCCTGCGAAAGCGGTGGGCTAAAATTAAAATAGGGAAAATTTTGTTCAAGGTAGGCGATCATGTGCGCATAAGTAAAGAAAAAATGATTTTTTACAAAGGATACGAGGCTAATTTTACAGAAATATTTAGCATATTTAAAGTAATTCCTAGACTTCCCCAACCGGTCTATTCGTCACAGGATCTGCGCGGGCCGCCTATTGAGGGACATTTTTATAACTACGAACTAGTTCGCGTGCGTCGTCCAACGATTTTTCAAATAGATAAAATAGTACAGAGTAAGCGGATTAAAGGCATTCAACATCATCTAGTCAAGTGGAAAGGATACGACAGTTCTTTCAACAGCTGGGTGCCTGTGTCTAACATTAAACAAATATGAGTCAGTTTTATGTAGCGCTGCCGTCGGATTCAACTGCCGAATATTACGAGAATAATACACTCTCTTACTATACTACAAAATTGGCACAGGCCATACGGCTAGAACACGACCGGTGGTAGGTGGGACTTGCTCAATTATTCTATCCCGTGGGTTTGAAACTCTCGAAGATAACATTTTATCCAAAGATAAAGAATTGACGGCAAACGTCGTGGTGACCCAAGTGGGCCGTGTTTCGTTTCCTCAACAAGATTTCACCTACTTTAATGAGCTTTATAATAAAATTAAGAGCTCGATAAGTGATAAAGGTTTAGCTAGAGGTTTTAATATCTGAATTTCAATGGTACAATCTTCGCGATCATACAATGTTGACTGAGATTAAAAAACGAAAGGGTGCATGGACGCCCGGCAAGTCACCCATAACTACACCATTCAAAAACACAATTTCATTTACGGTGGCGAAAAGAAAATTTAAAATAGGATTTCCTGTTCGTCTCTATGTGGGCATCGGTGACATAATTACAACAATTCGAAACAGACTACCCAACATAGAGTCACTTAATGCGGTTAATACACATATGAGGGATTTAATGAGCGAGGATATTAAGGGGGTCTTTTTGCGACCTAATCGTAAACTACCTTGCTCTAGTTCAATCGAAATGGAGCCCGTCTTTGTGTACACAGACATTATAGGACCACAGTTGCTAGGCGACTCGTATGTAAGATGGATTAGGATCATACAGTTCCCCTCCGCCAATGCACATCACGTGTTCTTTCCTATATTCTATTTTCCCGTCGAGAAATGTAGTTTTGACTCTATAAGTATAGGCTTATATACAAAGTTTGGCGAACGAGTGAATTTTCAATCGGGTCCCGTGCCCACCGTAGCGGTTTTACATTTTAGAGAGAAAAAACTATATAAATAGATACGGGGGGTAGTAATTTGACTTAGTCTTAACAATGAAGGGAGAGAGAGAAAACACCGGTCCCGTCTATCACGCCAGTTATAAAATGCAGAGGGGCCGTGAACTCGGATCGCTTTGGAGTGGATTATTTCGATTTGTCAAACCGTTGTTTAAGAGGAGGGCAAAAGCGGTGGGAAAACAAGCGTTACAAACAGGTTCGCATATTTTTGCCGACATAGCGACACGCGAACCCGGTCAAAAAATCGGTCATATAGTTAAAAAGCTTGTCACTCAGGCGATCGAGGGACGTGGCTTAAAAAGGGTAAAAAAGCGTAAATGACTTCATTCGAAGGTGGGCGCCAGAGAAAGAAGGAACAAGAGAGGTAAAAAATATATTTTCGATTAATTATGGAGTTTTCAAAAACAGAACTCGATCTTTTCGACGAAAAATGCATTCAAACGGTAATTAAAAATAATAAAGTGGTCGAATACAAACCCATCACTTCCGTGGACAATGACGCTCAGTTAGAGTTTTTTTGCCCTGGGCACGGCGAGTACTTTCGGGACCTTTCTGCGATTAAATTATATCTTCGTATTCAACTGTTGAAAGGGGACGGGACACCGGTCGCAGCCGACAATAAACTCGGATGCGTCAACAACTTGTTAAATTCTTTATTCAGTCAAATCAATATCTCTCTCAACGAAACACCTATTACAACCTCGACCGACAACTATGCCTACAGGGCTTATTTAGAGACTTTAACTAATTACGGTAGAGACGCCTCCGACACCCACCTAGTGAATGGTATGTGGTTTTTGGATACCCCTGCCGCTAACGGTGAACTCGTTGCATCCATAGAGAACAAAGGCTTCGCCACGAGATTAGACTTGTTAAAACATCCGGTCGAATTGGTGGGACGTTTACACGCCGACATATTTAATATTTCACATTTGCTATTGAAAAATGTATCGTTGGGCGTTAAATTAATTCGCAACAAAAGAGAGTTTTATCTGCTCACAGACGCGGACAATTTAAATACCGACGTGCGGTTGAAAATTTTAGACGCCACCCTCTTTGTGAAACACGTGGAAGTGTCGCCGTCTATTTCACTCGCTATAGAAAAGACACTGTTACGAAAGCCGGCCCAATACCACCTCAATCGGGTGGACGTCAAGTCTGTGACCATTCCCAAAGGATCCAAGTCTGTGAGTCTAAATAATGTTATTCAAGTGGTTATCCCTAAAATTGTTTTATTCACAATGGTGTCAAACGATGCGTTTGTGGGCAGTTTGAACACGAATCCGTTTCAATTCATTCACAGAAACCTTGATCGTTTCATCCTGTATGTAAACGGAATCCAAAAACATTTGCAAATTTTTATAAATTTTGACAACGTTGGCACGTCCACCCTCGCCTATGACACATTGTTTTCGGGATTGGGCATACACCATCAAAACAACGGCCATTTAATCACGCGAGACATGTTCAATATAGGTTAATTTATGTTGGCCTTCGACTTGACTCCCGACAGTGCAGGACAGGACTCGCACACAAGCCTTCAGACAGAGAGGAACGTGAGATTTGAGTTACAGTTCAAGACAGACCTTGAAACCACCATAGCAAGTTTGTTTTACTCTGAGTACGAGGGGACGGTGTCGATATATTCTAATCGGGAGGTGAAAATTAATTATTAACACCATGAATTCTCATCAAATAGACACACTGCTGCGCAAAATTTCAATCTATAAAGGGACATTTCCTTCGGACAAATTACCTCAAAATTTCCCTCGTCCCGCCTTATTTGTAGTCAATCTAGACCCTTACACTAAACCCGGTTCTCATTGGGTGGTTCTATATTTTTCCAAATTTGGGGAGTATTTTGATACATATGCCAGACGACCGAGCTTAGCGATGACTAGATTCTTGAATAAACACTCGACACGATGGATGTACAACCGCAAACGACTCCAAGGCATAGCCTCCGGTGTGTGCGGGCACTATTGCTGTCTGTTTGCCGTTGCCAAGGACGCCGGCTGGAGACTGAGGAGATTCACAGACCTGTTCTCAACCGCCAACTTGTGCAAGAACGACCGACTGGCCGTCACGCTGTTCAAACGTCGCTTTGGCCGCTGTCCAAGGTGTACTAGCAGGGGTGTCCAGACCTGTGTTCCAGCATTAGATATAAAAGGTATACTATAATTTTATTTAATCATTTGTATTCAATTATCTGACAGATGAACATCATCATGTCGGCCATCTTTGATTTTTCATTTATCGTAAACTCGAAAAAGGAGTGGGTGGTCACCGAGCTAGCCATAGTTTTCATCGACGAGAAACAATCCTCGTGCTATCAATTCAATAAAACCACCGCGCTGTGCTACTCCAAATTGGTTCCAATTCTAAAACAAAATTTAGATAAAGCCTTCGTGCCTTACGCATATAATAAACAAAAAGGGAATTTCTTGTCCCGTCTCATAGGCCGGACATTCATCCCACTACGCGAGGACTATAAATGTCCCCTTATTGATTTGATCAACTCTAATTGTTGGGGGTGTACCGCCCCTTGTCACGACATCACCCCGTGCTCGTTAAAAAATGCAAACGCTTTGGCACGATTCGTCAGATTTCACAGCGCCGAGAAATTGTATAAATTTTGTCCAATCACCGACGACGATGACGAAGATACTAGCTTTAATTGTGACGACTGTTGATTACAGGTCATCAGTCTAGACGCAGACAACGATGAAGAAGGTGACGTGCAGCTCTAATATGGTTCAGGATGAATCACCGTCGTTGCTAAACAAGACTTTCTACCTAAACGACAAACAGAACAAACACGTGGTGGTGAGCCTCTTCCCTGACCGCAACTTTTACGCTCACGTGATGTTTTCATCGAGTTCTAATCGTCTAATACTCACCGTCCCACAATGGAACTTTCTCGTCAAAGAAATGCCGTTTTGGTCCGACTGTGTTCAGATGTGTGTAAACTTTGAAACCAGCATGGACGACTTTATCATTGTGGTGAAAAGCTTTTCGGCGTGTGGAAATTGTGTCTGAGTGATAAAAAAACATTCAGATCTACCTGTCTACGGACGAATTAAAAACTCTGTACAATCTTGAAAAATATATCACATGCCATGTAAAATATCTAAATCACCCAAATGTATCGATGTTCATAGACAATACGCTCACCTCCAAATCGTTTGTAGACCCATCCGATCCTATCCCATATTTTGACTATCCCTCACTGTATGACGATCTTTGTATTTTTATGGATAACAATAATAAATTGTGAAATATGTATAAATTTTTTATTATAATTAAATGTGAAAAAACCTATCTAACGTGAGCGAACAATCTAACAAAAAACTTACATTACTCTTTTTAGACTTGTCATTCATCCCCTTACATACTGCTAAATTAATGATGAATTATTTATTAAATGTTTAAAGTTTTCATTATTTGACAATATGTTAACTTAATATTTTACATTTTGATCTGCGTTACTATCTCAGCAAACAGTAAGGTGTTTCGTCAATAACAGATAAGACTTGGAATATTACAAAATTATCTAAATCGGTTATATCCGTTAACCTATAAATTAAAATTTATACGTGCCAACTCTAATAGAAATGTGTAAATTTTGAGCATTATATCTAAGTCTTAAATTCTAAATATAGATTAAACCAAGTTTAAATAATATGAGAGATTCCTATCGAAACAAACTATTGATATTAACAAGCTTTGTTGATCTTTCAACCTATAAAGAAAAATATAAACCTTTAGCTAGCGTGAGCAAACAATCTAACAAAGAAACATTCAACAGTGAAGCTAAATGCTACGGTTGATTTAGAGTGACAATTCTTATCTAAACATAAACAAATATATTTACGTTTTTCCCTCAATGTTGACAGCCTAAAAGTTAAATACTCTCATCATGTTATAACTAACAGAATACAAATTGACTCTTTTAAATTACCTTTGTAATTAAGAGAGACGGCTAAAAATGTATACAAGAAATCGGATAAAATGTCCTGTCCAATGTTGACAGTCTAAAAAGTTAAATACTGTCATTGTGTTATAACTATCAGAATACAATTGTCCTGTCCATATAGTTTGATAACTAGTCAATTTACTAAAAAGTTTTTTCGAGTTTGCTTTATAAGTTAACGGTATTTGAATTAGTTACACTGCGTACTCCCCTTACACATCCCCCACCTAGTCAGATCGCAAAAGTCTTGCCTAATCAGACTTAAACCATTCTTTGAGTAGTCGCACATTTTCCGTGGCGCACGAGTAGATACTACCGGAATGGGTAGAACACTTGTCTACCTCGTACAGTTGTTTAAGCTTACTCATAGAAGGGCATCCAAGTTCTCCTATCTCGCAAAAGTTATACTTATCACTATCTTCGGCGATGATACTCTGTAACCACGTCATCTTCTCAGTTCCTTTAATATAGATTGATAACCGAGATGTGTACCGCTCTAGATGAGAAATTATGATAGAACGAAGATTCGAGTACTGTACTTCCCCATCGCACCAAGATAACCCGTGATAATACTCACTCAGCCAATCCACATTTCTCCTGCTCGATGGGGAGAGGTTATCGATCTTGAATGGAGGAAGAAACTTGTAGTTGGTCTCCAAAACTGGTTCGAAATGTAGAACACTCATCTCCTTGAATATGAATACAATTTCATCGCTCAAGTATCCCTACACATCGATCAACATCGTGAACCACCTTACTGTTTGCAGAGATATTTTCCTCTAGAATGTAGATAGTGACTAATGATTTCATCTAGAAGGGTTAACTCTATATATAGGGAGAAAGAGGGGCTCCAAGCCACGCCCACTACAGAGCGTGTGACTCTATGACTCGGAAAGTTCATAGTTCATCTTGCACAGATGTTCATGTGACGTTCTTAAGCCCTTGTTCAGAGTGCGGTTTACTAACAGGATTAAGATCGAGGGATACCCACTTCACGAGGGTGGAAGTTATCGATCAAGATTACAGCGGCTGGGAACGATGAACCTTACTCTCGATCGATGCATCACTAGAAAACCGGTCCTCTTACTCGCCAGCGCACGTAATACTAGGCCTAGATAAACTTACATCTACTCGCGAATCATATGCGCTGCATGAACGGATAGTAATCCATGCAGCATTCAAGCGACGTGACACTCGTACCGTGCATCACGTCAAGGATTATAGGGTTTCAAGGGGCAGTTTCATAATCCCATTATAATCAGCCTCACGTGCTATCTGCTTGTGACAAGTCCCTGTATAATGAGGGTACAGCAACCAGGCAAACGAAGCCAGGTTTGGCAAGCCCCTGCATGTTGACGGTACAGCAACCAGACAAACACGTCTTTAAGAGAGCTCACCTTTGGTTCACGTTAAAATGAAGTCGAATTATTTCCTCTAACAAAGAGATATTTTTAAGCTATTTATCCCCCCGACCAAAGACGCTGTCTTCAATGATCATGTTAGTGCGTTCCATAACACGGGTCTTAACGTAATTCTCTGGCAGATGACTGTTCAGCGTCCGAAGCTCGACGACCCGGTCAATGCCTATACCCGAGCAACAATCTGAGGTCAACAGGAGCTGTGCTCGTGATCGTAAGACTATATTACCTATGGTTGAATCTGTATCTAACGGTAACATGAACAATCAACAGCAACGCGTGTGTAGTGTGAGGAACACGAGGAAGGAGCGCCCCAGTGAAGACCCTCTCTCGCCTAGCTCGAGTCCAACACATTATCTAGCTGGAGGTACGCTCTCTCCAAAATGTTAAGGAGGGTCTCACCTTCCTACGGTCCAGCATGTTATCTACCTGGGGGTCTCACTATCTAGCGCTGACTCTTGGAACTACGTTCGGTGGCTCTTTGGAACTCGTAGCTAATCTGTGACTCCTAGCTAACCTGAGACTCCTAGCTAACCTGATACTCCTTGTTTCCTGAGACGCTGCTTCTTCTACCTCCCATGCTTGTATATTTCAACGACTGGAGTATGATGTTACACGGATCAGGAGCTCTGGTGTATCATGATGTTACATGGAGGTAGCTAACGAATCATGATGTAACATGGAGGTAACTAATAAATCATGATGTTATATGGAGGTAGCTAATGAATCATGATGTTACAAGGATCAGGAGCTCTGGTGTATCATGATGCTACATGGATTAGGAACTCTGCTGTATCATAATGTTACATGGAGGTAGCTAATGTATCATGATGTTACATGGAGATAGCTAATGTATCATGATGTTACATGTATTAGGAGCTCTGATGTATTGCAATGTTATGTGGAGGTAGCTAATGAATCAAGATGTTACATGGAGGTAGCTAATGAATCATGTTAAATAGAGGTAGCTAATGTATCATGATGTTACATGGATCAGGACCTCTGGCGTATCATGATGTTACATGGATCAGGAACTCTGGTGTATCATTATGTTACATAGATCATGAGCTCCGGTGTATCCGTGGAGGTAGCTAATGAATCACGATGTTACATGGAGGTAGCTAATGTATCATGATGTTACATGAATCAGGAGCTCTGGCGTATCATGATGTTACATGGATTAGGAGCTCTGGTGTATCATGATGTTACATGGAGGTAGCTAATGTATCGTGATGTTACATGGATTAGGAGCTCTGATGTAATACGATGTTACATGGAGGTAGCTAATGAATCATGATGTTACATGTATCAGGATCTCTGAAGTATCATGATGCTACATGGATTTGGAACTCTGGTGTACCTTGTTCAACTGTACATTATTCAAATGTACCTTGTTCAACTGGAGCTTGTTCAACTAGATCTTGTTCAACTGAACCTTGTTCAAATGTACCTTGTTCAAATGTACCTTGTTCAACCGGACCTTGTTCAACTGAACCATGTTCAAATGCACCTTGTTCAACTGCACCTTGTTCAAAAGTACCTTGTTCAACTGAACCTTGTTCAACTGTACCTTGTGCAAATGTATCTTGTTCAACTGGACCTTATCCAACTGTACCTTGTTCAACTGGACGTTGTTCAACTGGACCTTATTCAAGTGAACCTTGTTCAACTGGACCTTGTTCAACTGTACCTTGTTCAACTGTACCTTGTTCAAATGTACCTTGTTCAAGTGGACCTTATCCAACTGTACCTTGTTCAACTAGACGTTGTTCAACTGTACCTTGTTCAACTTACCTTGTTCAACGGTACCTTGTTCAACTGTACCCTGTTCAACTGTACCTTGTTCAACTGTACCTTGTTTGAGAGAGATAACCTGTGTAGGGGAGAGAGATAACTAGTATGAGCAGGAGAGATAACCTGTCCGAGGGAGAGAGAGATAGAGAGATAACCTGTGTGCGTATGGAGGGAGAGAGAGACGAATGGTGGAACATTTATAGAATGTATCACAGTGTAATGGTAGGGGCTGCAGGCTAAGGGTGATTGTCTTGTTTTTATCTTCACGGATATTCGACAACAAAAGTCGTGATTAAATATCCCGTAAAGCATGTTGAGACCATCTCCGTGATCTCGTGGTAAGAGCTCCCCCCGCCCACAGGTTCAGAGGTCCTGGGGCTCGAGCCCTGGCGCTTAAAAAGTTTATCTGCCTGTAACGATCCGCCTCAGTTTCGTCTCCGGTCTAGAGAACTGAGATTAATTCGTTGCCCTGACTATATGACGTACTCTTTAATTCTCAGTCTGTAGCTAAACTATCGAGCATCACTACTCTTATAGACTCAAGCTATATTCGTTAATCACTACTTCTCAGAGCGAGGAACTGTCACGGACTCGAGAAGAAACAAGTTAACCGATCCTGTGGCTTAGCGGCTTAGGTATGCCGAGTTCATCTCGGTGTTGAGAGAGAAAAATACAGCACGTTTCGTCATTTAACCTTAACCCTTGAGTTCTCTCCAAACTTGGTTTAATCTAGATTTAGAATTTATGACTTAAACAGTGTCAAGTATAAAAACCTCTCCCTTGTGGATGGAAACCGTACGTCAGCAAACAGAACAGATGTGAAACATCAGGCTTCAGGATTCTCTCACATTTCCAGGGAAAGGACCGAGACCGAGTGCGTTTCAGCAAATAACCTTAACACACCACCAAGTTCCCTCGTAGGGGCTCCTAATCTTCGCACGGAAGATATATGTATTCCGCCCTACTGCTACCCCTCCAGATGTTTACTGATTTAGGAGTAGTTCGAGAAATTACATTTTGATCCGGTTCTTTTTATTTTATTACATCAATTAACTAGACCAAATGTATCAATCAATTCTTTCTATATATTTTTTGAGCGATATATCTAAATCAAAATCATACCTTACTAGATCCCCGTGTCCAGGCGTGGAATCTCCTCAACTACAGCGATTGGAGGTTGATTCATCGAAGGTAACATTATAGTGAAATCTTATCAAATTTTAGACCGTACCTATAGTATAGTGTCTGAACGCGGAGGAACCTAATTAGATGCGAGTTAGCTAGCATCTTTCCTCACAAAAACCTCGGTATAACTTTGAGATCACCCGTCCGTTAATTAAGATTGACTCTCTTTTGTAAACTCAACTCCGATCGAGTCTAGATATTTTCCCGTGCTTCCCTGTAACCTATCAAGTAGACACGCGTGTCAAGGGACACACCATTTCACGGAATCATATTCTGAAAATGTCCCGGGTTAGATCCCCGTGTCCGGGCGCGGAATCTCCTCAGCGCTTGTTGGTTGATTCATCGACAAATTGAAAAAATGACACCTGAACACGGGAATCAAACCCTGGACTTTGGCTTAATACACCGATGCAGAGATATTCAGTAGCCTTACTAGATCCCCGTGTCCAGGCGTGGAATCTCCTCAACTACAGTGCTTGGTGGTTGATTCATTGACAAATTGAAAAAATGACACCGGGACACGGGAATAAAACCCTGGATTTTAGCTTAATCCGCCAATACATAGCTATTCAGGGAAGACTCCTGCATAACTCAAGTATCAACTACAGCGCTTGGTGGTTGATTCATTGACAAATTGAAAAAATGACACCTGAACACGGGAATCAAACCCTGGATTTTTGCTTAATCCGCCAATAAATAGCTATTCCGGGAAGACTCCTGGACAACTCAAGTATCAACTACAGCGCTTGGTGGTTGATTCATCGGCAAATTGAAAAAATTACACCTGAACACGGGAATCAAACCCTGGACTTTGGCTTAATACGCCAATACATAGCTATTCAGGGAAGATCCCTGGATAGCTCAAGTATCAACTACAGCGCTTGGTGGTTGATTCATTGGTAAATTGAAAAAATGACATCTGGACACGGGAATCAAACCCTGGACTTTGGCTTAATACACCAATACATAGCTATTCAGGGAAGATTCCTGGATAACTCAAGTATCAACTACAGCGCTTGGTGGTTGATTCATTGACAAATTGAAAAAATGACACCTGGACACGGGAATCAAACCCCCGTGGACTTTGGCTTAATACGCCGATGCGGATTTCCGCAGTCCATCATAGACTCTGCCTTAACCCGGCCTGTGCACGGGAAGATTCCTGGATAACGCGCGAAGGTCCCTGGTTAGATCCCCGCGTCCAGGTGTGGAATCTCCTAAAGAGAGAGAGAAGCAATGTATACAGACTGAGGTTACCCTTCCCGCACCACCCGGAAACCCAGCTATGTCCTGAAAATCGTCGAGAGAAAAACCTCCCCGTCGTTCTCCTCGACTAATCAACGCATACACCGAGTGAAAGACTATATTTTTTTTCCGAGAGAAAGAATTTATAATAATCTTTGTACCGAATATACACGCTAAATAAGAGGCTGTACTATTTATTTAAGTTCATGAAAGATGAAAGAGAGAGAGAGACATTACATAGAAATAAACGAGTGTCCATTTAAGGTTATATTCTGAGCGGTAACAATACGAATCTTTTTTTAAAGACTATATTCTCAGCAAAAAAAAAGGTCATTTATAATAAGGAAGATATGTATGTTTCCAGAAGCTTATTAAATGTCTTTGTCAGGAACCGAGGATTGAAGCCCGAACCCGTCGTTCCCCTCGACTAATCATTGCATACACCAAGTGAAAGACTATTTTTTTTTTCCGAGAGAAAGAATTTATAATAATCTTTGTACCAAATATACAAGCTAAATAAGAGGCTTTACTATTTATTTAAGTTCATGAAAGATGAAAGAGAGACATTACATAGAAATAAACGAGTATCCATTTAAGGTTATATTCTGAGCGAAAAAAGGTCATTTATAATAAGGAAGATATGTATGTTTCCTTCATTTATGGTTATATTCTGAGAGGTAACAATACTTAGAGTTTAGAATGAATCTTTTATAGACTATGTTCTGAGGAAGATATGTTTGTTTCCTTCATTTAAGATTATATTCTGAGAGGTAACAATAATTAGAGTTTAGAATGAATCTTTTTAAGACTATGTTCTGAGGAAGATATGTATGTTTCCTTCATTTAAGGTTATATTCTGAGAGGTAACAATACTTAGAGTTTAGAATGAATCTTTTAAAGACTATGTTCTGAGGAAGATAGATATGTTTCCTTCATTTAAGATTATATTCTGAGAGGTAACAATACTTAGAGTTTAGAATTAATCTTTTTAAGACTTTGTTCTGAGGAAGATAAGTATGTTTCCTTATTCTGAGAGGTAACAATACTTAGAGTTTAGAATGAATCCTTTTAAGACTATGTTGTCAGGAAGATATGTATATTTCCAGAAGCTTATTAAATGTTATTGTCAACAACCGAGGATTGAAGCTCGGACCAAAAAACATGCCTTCCGCGCGCGCACTTCGAGCCCTCCTCAGCGACGTCGTCATGATACCTCCTCCCCCTCCCTCCACCGTCCCCTGCTGCGAGCCAATCACCCTCACAACGACTCAAACTCCAACCCTTCCTCCACCCCTCCAACCCCTCAACCCCCACCCCCCACCCCCCACCAACCCTACCTCTGCCCTGTAGCATGTATGCATGTATAAGGGCCCCCCACCACACATCATCACGATACCTCCCCTACATTTACCCTACCTGCCCTGAAACATGTATGTGTGTATAAGCGCCTATACCTACACCCCACCCCCTAACTTTCATTACGTCACTTGTGCCCTGAAACATGATAATACACCTTACTACAGATTATTATTTTTTCCCCTGGTTCTCTTAAATTTATTTATTCAATTTTTATTTCTAATAAAATAAAAATTGTTTTAAAACAACTTGACTTAAGTACTTCCCATTTGGCTATTTCCAAACGGACTTGTTCATGCTCTCTCATATTTCTATAAGGTGGACGCATGATTTTGCGCTAAACTCGCAGTAGACTAGACTACCAATGATAGAGATCTAGGTTTGACTCTTGGGTGCGTGTACTGAATGTGGGTTTTGCTTACTGGTTTTTCACTCTCTCTATCTCTACGCGAATGATTGTGCACTTACTCTAAATAAATGTACTTCCTAATCTCTAAAACCATAAGCATAGTTAGTAAATTAGCATATAGACTGTATAGATAATAAGATGCTGCGTTGGAATGAAAATATTCCCAGTGGTTGTTTAGCTCAAATAACCATTCTCACCAACAAGTGTGTTATCGTCAGCCCCTCTTCCTAAGGAAGTTGAGCATGTGTACACACCTAGACTTAGAATCTAAACCATTTCACATACCAATGGGTTGATTGATGATTTAATAGGTGCTGATGTTTTCTCTCATATATTTCATGGTGGATGGTCCCCACTCCTTTCTGGCTACACAGCAGATCTACACACCAAACTAAATTAAGTCATCATTGGTAAAGTTGGAAACCAAAACAAGTATTCTTCTATGGTGCTACCATTCTTAGTAAATATAGATATTTCTCTCTACAATATCTTTCAATGATTTTGGGTGGTAGAGGATCTACCAGTGGTCAATAACACGGATCCTGATGAAAATAAATTAGAGGTACATTTTGTTCACACACATACTGATAATGACAATGTGCAATACACTGTGAGAATACCCTTCAAAGCTCCCCAGGCATTTTTAAGAGAATCCGTCAGCAATTGTTGAATTGGCTTCAATATATTGAGTGATGTTTATCTCATCAACTTATACTAAAGAAAAAGTAGGGTGTGTTCTTGAAGGAATATGAATAGATTACCATATTCAAGTTCTGAAAGAACATTGGATCCAAGGTTTTACGTATTATATACCATACCATTGTGTATCTAAGGAGACTAGTTCGCCGATGAAATTGAGCGTTATCTGATGCTTATGTGACAACAGATTCTGGTTATTCTCGTAATGACTTGTTGAAAGCTCCCGAGATGCAAAGGGAAATTGAAGATATTGGAATTAATTTTTATATTTACTTTGTTGTATTTACTATAGATTTTTTTAAATCTATCGTCAAATACTTGTACATCCAGAAACCATTAATATCAAAGAATGATATGGCGTGAGTCCCCCAGATAAACCTATTAACGCTTATTAACTAAACTCTGTAGCTTATAAAATATCGCCATGTCCACAATTGGCCATGTAATTAGTGTGGTGGCCCTGGTAAATACCCTTGACCCTGACGCTGATAGGTTGGATTTGGTCACGTGACCCCTCCTCCTGGCTCTGTGATTGGCTGATCCCCTCCTTCCCCCACCCCTCCTTCCGCTGCCCTACTTTCCTCTGATTGGCTGTTGGTTTTCCCCTACAGCCGGCTTGGTTTTCCCCCTCCCATACAGCCGGCAAACCTCGGACATGTTGCTTCTTGCTGATTAATTATTGTTAATTAATTATTGTTAATTGATTATTGTTAATTAATTGGTAGGATAGAGGTGTTGTAGTTTTTTTATTTATTGCTGGCATACGCAGGAAATGTTGGATGTTAATTAATTAATTGGTAGGGAGTTTTAGTGCGTTGTGGCATGCGTGTATCAGGGGGTACGCGAGACACTGGTTGAGATCCTTCTCTAACAGCTGATGGTTGCACACCGTGAGCCCTAGCCCGGACATGTTAGTTCTTGCTGATTAATTATTAATGATTGTTAGGCGTTGAAGTATAGAGCCACCCGGGCCTCGCGCTCCACGACTTTCTCCCCCAGCTGACCGATAGAAAATGACGCAAGCATCTCCAGCAGGGGCACGCTGCCTGTTTGATGACCAACTCACCCTTTCACTTTTCTGAGCACGGGAATTTTCCCTCCCCACCCCCTAGAATCGGTGTTGTTCATCCTGGTTTTCTCCCTACCCAGGTCATTACCTTCTGCGGGGCGACGAACCGAGCAATAACCTCCATTCACCTTGAGGAGTCATTGTGTTTCTCAAAAATAGACACCTGCAAGACAGCTCTGAAAAGTCCCGTTAAACGGCAGTTTTGCTTTTACATCCCATGAAAGTGGACATGTTTTTGCCCAAGTCTATGACAGCTCTCTCACACACACACATCCAATTTGTTGGTACTTGGGCCTTGCGGGCAACGACCACCTCAATGCACCCAACATTTGCGCGAGTGAGAAAAAAGCCCATGTGGTACCCGCGTTTGCTATTCATTCATATTCAGGTTATATAAACACCGTGATTTTTCCTAGATATTTTACTTATAAACTTATGTAAAAGCTATTATTTATGTTATCAAAATATATATAGCCACCATGATTCCTTTCGCTGGGTATTTAACATAGGAACATATGTAAAGGTTATACATTATTTAATAAAATGTAGTCGTCGTGCTCGTCTGGTATGGTTAATTGACGAGGTTCGAGTTCGAATACTATCCTATTAAACTGAGGATATTTACAACTCTCCCTCCCCCCTCATAAATACTTTCATTATTCCTGCCTCATTAGCGTATTTAAATTATTGTATAGGTAATATTAATACCATTAATTAATTATATATATGCCTGTGTTAGCACAAGATGCCGAAAAAAGTCATTTTATTCGTTATATACTTTTCAATGTTATTTCGTAGTTCTAACTCAACATTGGTCATCTTTAAAAATGTCTCACGTGCTTGTCCAGGGCTTGTGCAAAAAAATGTAGACAGTCTAATTTATAGAACTCAAAACCACAAAAAGCTGAAGTATTCGAAGACGATTGCTAAAAGTAGAACATCGTTTAAAACATATAAATTTTGATAATTTTACATAGTATTGATTTTAAACTGACGAATAGAAGAAATATACCTTCATCTGCGTGGAGGGAGTGTTTGCAGGGAGGGAGAATATAAAATCTATTAGAAAAACATTTCTCGAAGTGCACCAGCATTTTGCAAAGAGGGAGAACGTAAAATCTATTAGACTCGGTAATTGTATCTGTATAACGAATATGAAAACGGGTATTTAGCTTAACATTGCACGTAACATAAAGAATGACCACATGGTTTAAGGCGTTACTATGGCAAAAGACTATACTACTAAATATGGGAGGAATTCGGAGTTTTAAGCGGTTTCTATACTAATTACGCTAATAGAACAGCTGCGAGCTTGTTCATTCTGTGCACCATCATTTGTATGGCAAGTGTAGTGTTACATCCGGTGAAAGTGGACATTGGGAGTGAAGAAAAGCACTCTAGTAATTTTAAAGAATATTTACCAGTATACACGTAGAAATATATAAAATATATAAATATATAGATATTGAAATAAAACTATAGTTTGTAAGGCGTGTGCTGCTACCCATTGCACCACCGAGCTTGTTCATTCTGTGCGCGAGCACTTTTGCACCATCATTTGCTATTCATTCAATGGTAAAGTGTACCTGTATAGGCCAATTTTAATAGGAATAGCCTTATCTTAAAGATAGAAAAGTTACCATATCTACTCTCACATATTTATACGGTGTAATAATAAAGCAGGTTGCATTCGTCCATTTTGCACCACCGTTTGCTAAACCAAACTTATTTATTCGGCGCTATGTCAGTACATGTAACCAGTTGTGTACCGCAATTGCTATTCATTCTGCGCCAAAGTGTACTCCACAGTTGTCCGAACAGAGCATTTCAGTTTAGCATCGCTAGTAGCTGAAAGTTCCGGGTTCAAATCTAACCCACGTGGACCGAGGGGGGGTTCCTGTATAGTCCAATTTTAATAGGAATAGCCTCATCTTAGACATAGAAAAGTTACGATATCTACTCTCACATATTTATACGGTGTAATAACCAGGCAGGTTTCGTTCGTCCCTTTTACACCACCGTTTGCTAAACCAAACTTATTCATTCGGCGCCATGGCAGTACATACAACCAGGTGTGCACCATCATTTGCTATTCATTCGGCGCCAAAGCGTACTCCGCAGTTGCCTGAACAGAGCATCGAGCAGACACGGCCCATCCTCAGTGGTAGGTTGAAGGTGTCTGATGGGTAACAGTACTTACAGTATCGAATATGAAACGGGTATTTAAAAATAGACTTCTGCCTCTCTCTCTTTCCTACTAAAATCGATATAATTATTAGCACCGGATTCAAACATGTAGGTGACCGCTGTTCCAAGTGGTAGAGGGTCTGAGGCTCGATCCTAGGGAAAAACTACTCCCAGGTTTATGACAGCACTCTCGCAATATGAGCACATGGACTAAACATCGGACTCACCTATTATGTTTGTTAGGGGTGGAGAGGTCAGGACTTGAAATCCGGTTGGACGCACCGAGGTTTATTTTTAGCTTCACACATAATGTTGATTCATTTAATATTTTTTTCTTCCTGACTTACATAGGACCTTGCGGGGCGGGCAACGACCACCTCAATTTACCCAACATTTGCGAAAGTGAGAAAAAAGCCCATGTGGTACCCGCGTTTGCTATTTATTCGTATTCAGCTTAGCATCGCCCTTAGCTGAAAGTTCCAGGTTCAAATATCACCCACGTGGACAGAGGGGGTGTTCCTGTAGAGTCCAATTTTAATAGGAATAGCCTTATCTTAAAGATAGAAAAGTTACCATATCTACTCTCACATACTTATACGGTGTAATAATAAAGCAGGTTGCATTTGTCCATTTTGCACCACCGTTTGCTAAACCAAACTTATTCATTCGGCGCCATGGCAGTACATGCAACCAGCTGTGTACCAAAATTGCTATTCATTCTGCGCCAAAGTGTACCCCACAGTTGTCTGAACAGAGCATTTCAGTTTAGCATCGCTAGTAGCTGAAAGTTCTGGGTTCAAATCTAACCCACGTGGACTGAGGGGGTGTTCCTGTATAGTCCAATTTTAATAGGAATAGACTCATCTTAGACATAGAACAGTTACAATATCTACTCTCACATATTTATACGATGTAATAATCAAGCAGGTTTCGTTCGTCCCTTTTGCACCACCGTTTGCTAAACCAAACTTATTCATTCGGCGCCATGGCAGTACATGCAACCAGTTGTGCACCATCATTTGCTATTCATTCGGCGCCAAAGCGTACTCGGCAGTTGCCTGAACAGAGCATCGAGCAGACACGGCCCATCCTCAGTGGTAGGTTGAAGGTGTCTGATGGGTAACAGTACTTACATTATCGAATATGAAATCGGTATTTAAAAATAGACTTCTGCCTCTCTCTCTTTCCTACTAAAAGCGATATAATTATTAGCACCTGATTCAAACATGAAGGTGACCGATGTCCAAAGTGGTAGAGGGTCTGAGGTTCGATCCTAGGGAAAAACTACTCCCAGGTTTATGACAGCACTCTCGCAATATGAGCACATGGACTAAACATCGGACTCACCTATTATGTTTGTTAGGGGTGGAGAGGTCAGGACTTGAAATCCGGTTGGACGCAGAGACGCAGAGTTAGAATAAGTACAGTCTAACCATTCTAGACTATGTTTCTAGAAATCATATCTGATGACGTAGTTATTTGTTATTTAGTTTGTTAAACGTGGATAAGTTGAAAAAGATTCCAGGACACACGCATTGCAAAGGTAGAACAGAGGGAGTACATCAAACAATTAGCAGAATACTATCGCATTTTGTCATTGTGAGTCAGGAAAATTAGGACATATAATTAACTTTAATAATAACTGTATACAACACCCAAGTACATTCGTATGTTAAGGTGTCACCCTATGAAGTGATCTATGGAAAGAAGATGATTACGATGTTTACCAGGGGTAAGTTACCCGAGGATTGTCAAATATTTTTTTAAATTGGATGTGGTGGATAAAATTCAAGATATGTGGAAGAAGGTGTGGATTAATAACCATGATTCGTTCTTGTAACATGTTAAGCAACATGACAAGACAGCGTAACCAACTAGGTATCACGTTGGAGAATGGTTCTAGTTAACTCAGACCACCTTAAATAAACAGATTAGCTAGTTACAAACGATGTTCTTGGGACCATACCAAATCCTAGATGTACTAAGTAAGTTCACTGGATGCTTTCATATCCCATATCGTTCAATAGTAATGAATATGATGAAATTAAAACAATTTACATTTAGTAATCCTATTCCATTTTTTCCGTCCAGATCCTGATATTCATCCAAGGCGGAGACCACACAAAACTCCTACGTGAGAGCATGGAACCGTGTTTTGCTCAGAACTATGCAGTGTCTCATGAAGACATGAAATTCAAAGATGAATCAGCATCGGATAATATTACAATACTAGATGTAACGCACAGAGAGAGAGACAGGGATATACACAATAAAGGGAAGTAGATATTGTTTTATCTTATTTTTAACTTGGATATAATTGGTAATGTTTGTTTTGTTCGGTGAGTACAATGTAAACAAAAGAACAACATAAAAAAGTAATAATTATAAATCTAATGATTAAATTTATTAATAAATTAATTGAAAACATTTTGAAATCTTTTTAATATCTATACAAATGACCTTAGATAAAGAAGTAGGGTCTCAGAAAACTTTTGAAGTAATGTCAAAACAAATTGATACACTAAGGGAAGAAACTAAAAGGCTTACTCCATTAGCAACTACTAACGAAGAGAATCACACTCCTAAAAATTTTAATCCAAGTAATTTAACCAAATATTGGATAGGTGATTTAAGTAGCATTTCAATAATAGAATTTGTCAATTAGATTGAAAAATCTGGTAAACTAAGTAACATGATTGCTGAAGATAAAATTTTGATAATTTCTTTAAATCTAACAGGAAAAGCTAGTGATTTCTTAAATTCAAATGTAGATCTACAGTGTGAAGTAGATTACTTAAGGTTCAAAGCTAAATTTATTCAAAGATATTCTGAAAATCATCCAGATCAATTTTGTTATTCGAAATTACAAAACGTGGTTCAAAATATAAATGAAAGCATTCTGGAATTAGCTGACAGATGTAATAGACTCTGTAAAAAAACAATTAGATCCAAATAAATAATCACTGATTATTGAAGAAGCGGGAGTGTAGATTATTGGCTGCTTTTGTTGCTGGTTTGGCAGGTAATGCCGGGACACAGGTTGTTATACCCCAACCACCTCAAACATAGCCGGTCCTTGCACGGACCCGCTACATTTCAAAGTTAGGACGCTCTTGCACACACTACCCCTGCCGTCCAACGCTGCAACAGGAGAAGGGATGCGCGCGCAGCGCCAGCGACCCCTCCACCCCTGTTTGACGGGCGGTCTGGGGGAATAAAAGCGGCTGGCTCCCAACCCAGATCATCAGTACCGGTGGTAAGGCCGGGCCAGCACGGTTAGTGCTTCTTTGTAGTTACCTCGCTAATGGTAATAAACGAATATTCAAGTATATACGAGTATGAACCGTCAACTCCAAGTTCCCCCGTCATCCCTCCTCCTTGCCTCTCCCTGCCTCACCGCGCCATCTTGAGTGCCGAGGTCTCCCCCCCTTCCAACCTCACCGCGCCATCTTGAGTGCCGAGGTCTCCCCCCCCCTTCCAACCTCACCGCGCCATCTTGAGTGCCGAGGTCTCCCCCCTTCCAACCTCACCGTGCCATCTTGAGTGCCGAGGTCTCCCCCCCTTTCAACCTCACCGCGCCATCTTGAGTGCCGAGGTCTTCCCCCCCTTCCAACCTCACCGCGCCATCTTGAGTGCCGAGGTCTCCCCCTCCTTTCCAACCTCACCGCACCATCTTGAGTGCCGAGGTCTCCCCCCCTCTTCCAACCTCACCGCGCCATCTTGAGTGCCGAGGTCTCCCCCCCCCTTCCTTCCTACGACCCAGTCTCTCTCTCTCTCTTTCCCCTCCCTTCTCTCTCTTCTTTCAACCCCTCTTCCACCAACCCGGTCTCTTTCCCTCCCTCTACCACCACCTAACCATCCACTCGACCATTCCCTTTATCACCGAGCATTCTCCCCCCCCCCTTTTCTCGCCCTTATCACCAATGCCTCCGGCAGTACCCGGGTAACCATCGCGGGAACGACATGGGATATACGAATCGCGCCGGAAAGGCCCAGCAGACAAGGCAGCACAACGCGCAAAACCGGTCCAGCAACGCCGACCCTGCCCCGCTGGGGCCCAGCACCTCGCGGACGGGATACTCCACACAAGGACCAACCAACTACCAAGACGGCACACCGGCCACCCGATTCCCGGGATCACCACACAACACTCCTCCCCGCTCACCCACTCATCCCCCCGCCTACCTTTCCCCATACTCCCGCGACTCACCCACCGTACGTGCTCCCCCAACCCCAATCTCCCCACTCAGTCCCACCGGGTACCACCTGAGACCCCTCGCCACACCGCCCCGCCCTTACTCCTTCTCTCCTACCTCCACCCCCTTCGCCAGCCATCGAGACCCCCGAGTGGGCCGACTACCCCACGCCCACATGGTACCTCAAACTAAGGTTCAAAAGGTCATGAGGAAACTACAGGCGACCTTCGACTCCGTGCCGGAATAGCTCCAGACGAAAAAGTAAACAACGGGCCGCCGAACGATAAGAAACCCGACCGGCGACTGTCAAGGTTCGTTACAGATTGCCTGCAAACTTGGAGGAGGCAATACAAGTTGAAGAGACCATCAGCAAGACCGACGAATCCTCAAACATCCACCAGACTTCCAGATTAACTTGACCATACCAATCACATGCGGAAGGACAGCAAATCTTCAGGGTCAGTGGCAGCATGGACTGTAAAATCTGTGTTAAGAAGGGCTATGGATCACGTGAGTCCTGGCAAAATGTCAGGTCTGGACAAACCACGGTATGTTCCGATAAAAACATTTACAAATTAATAAAATGTAAGAAAGAAGCCTATAGTGCTCCAACCCCTCAAACAGATGCTGTTTGTTTTGGTTTCCAAGGAAAATGGAATTATGTGTTTCAGTGCAGACAAAGAGGGAAGGAAAAAGAGCATAGTTACCCAAACTCCAGAGGTTTGTTGGGCACCCTTGCAGTGAACCTAAAATACTAGATAAGCAGAAATTAACCAGCGTATGTAAGGGCCAGGAAATGAACTGATCCCAGGGGTACCAATTGAAGGGAAGAAGGATAGTTTTTTTTAATTGGAGACAGGCACCACACATTCCTTAATAAAACCCCATGTTATTTCAGCCCTACTGGAGAAAGGAAAATTGAGTGCTAGAGGAGTTACTAGCAAAAAGAAAAATATACTATGTGTTCAAAAAGTCTAATTTTCTATCGGAAATAACATTTTCAAAATGCTTTTAATTTTGCAATGATTGACATTCCTTATGTAGACGTTTAGGGACTCAATATTTGAGAAGGAGAGGAACAAAAATAGATTTTTGGAAACCCATAAATTGACTACACTAAGGAGTGCCCTGTGAAAGGACAACACCAATCAGATCTGTAGATGATAACACAGCCTGTTGAACTGATCACCCAGACGACAAATGTGATGTCAAATCGGAATGAAATAGCCATTGGAGGAATCCACAATCCTGAAGGCCCTCAGCCATGGAACAACTTTAATAGTCAAAATTGAATTTTATTAAGGTATGCTCAAACACTAATACAAGTAAAGATAGGAAAACACCATATACCAGTTACACAGGATGTATTTTTTGAGGCAGAATGAATTAATAAACACGGAGTATTAGTTGCGTGAGTAGTTGCGAAAATACAACCAAAAGAAGAATTGTTTTTAAAAATGTTGATGTTACTTAGGAGGACATTGAGCTAGAGAAAAATATATTGTTAGTTGTAGTAGTGCCGCAGGGAATAGAATCCACTAAGAACCATAGACAAATATGTTAGGGTGTTATTACCTATTAAGACTTTACAAGCATTGATGCAAGAACGCATATATAAAGAAAGATAATATCAAATATGCTTGGAAAGAAACTAGACGATTTGAAAATTTCGAGAAAATTAAAATAGAAAATGTCCTAACAAAATACAAAGATTTGATTTTTAACCTTGAAGCAGGATGCACTCATAAGGTAAAAAACCGTATTTACACTGGGGATGCAAAGCCCATAAATAAAAGACCGTACAAAGTACCACAAGCTTAGAATGAAATTATTAAAGAAAATTGAAGATGGTATGTTATCTAAGAGGGTAGTGAAAGAATCAGACTCTACTTGGTCAGTTACGTATAATTTAGTAAAAATAACTGTACCGGATGGAAAAATAAAATATCGCTTTTGTAGAGATTTTAGAGGACTAATTTCTGTTACGCGAAGGGATGACTACCCTTTGTGCCTTATCACATAATCTTTGGATTGATTGGGTAACTGTCGTTTGTTTAGTGCTATTTATATGAGAAGTGGGGTTTGGCAATAATAGATAGAACCAGCGGTCAGAAAAAACTTCATTTTATACACCAACCAGACACTTGCAGTATAAACGTTAAGCGTTTGGTCTAACCAACGCTCCAGCCTCTTATCAACGTTTAATGGATTGTGTACTATCGAGATTGAAGGACGTAGAATGTCTAGTTTACATTGATGACGTTATCATTTTTACTAGAACTATAGATGAACATGTAGACGGTTTGGACAGAGCTTTATACAGACTAAAAAGTGCTAATCTCAAAATACAGACATAAAAATGCAAGTTTGCAGTAAGGTAGGTAGAATATCAAGGTCATATGATTTCATATCAGGGAATCAATCATAGCCCCATGAAGATTGAAGCTATACATAAATATCCAACACCACGTAACGTCAAGGACATAACATAATTTTTTGGGTTATCAGGCTATTATAGACGATTTATAGAAAGATACGCAAAAATAGCGAAACCACTTACTGATCTCACAAAATTAAATTCCAAATTTAATTGTTCTAGGGAGTGTCAACAGTCATTCGACACCTAAGGAATGTGCTCTGTAGCGAAATAGTATTGAGATACCTGGATTTCACACAACCCTTCATATTAGTGACAGACTCAAGTGGAACAGCAATTGGTGACATGCTGTTTCAGTAGTTTTCGGGAGAGGAAAGAACGGTCACTTTTGCGTCACGGAAATTAAACAAAGCTGAGCGTAACTATATCATAACCAAAAGAGAATTACTGGCCTTGGTCTGGGCAACTAAATATTCTAGATGTTATCTTTACGGGATTAATTTCGAGGCAATAACTGATCATGCTACATTCAAGTTAATGCTTAGTTTAACAGAACCCTCATCACGTTTGACTCATTAGGCATTATTATTTGCTAAATTTGTTTTTACAGCTACACATAAGCCTGGTTTAAATATACTACACTCCAACCAACATAGTCGACAAATAAACAAAATTGGACAGGCAGAATATGTACCCTTACTAAAGAGAAAGTTTTCAAGAACAGGAAACAGATTATTATGGTAAAAATAAGAGTTTAGGTTTGCAAAATAGAAATTTACGGAATTTTTCTTTCGATAATAATTCATTGTTGTACTTCAATGAAGACAACAAGTGGAGGTTAGTGGTTAGGTGTGTAACCTTGTTACAACAAGTAAGCATTAGAGGTTGTTCCACTCACCAACCTGGACCCAGTAAACTAGGCTCAAGCGACTCTACAAAACATCGTGGCACTGTCTAATACTTGACTGAATTGAGGCCCGTGGTTCATTCCCCGTCGTGAGTAATGAGCCGTCCCCAAAGAATACAGAAGAACGGGGTACAACAATATGTTTAATAGCGTGTAAACTCAAAATTAAGAATGGGCAGTTACAGAAGTGCAAAGTTGAAACTAGGTATAGTTGCAACTTAGGACGGCCGCCTACCTACGATTACATTCCTATTTTTGAAAATATTATTAAACGCTTAGATACGAATTTTAATCAAATTCATTAGAGCCAATTTGGAGAAAATCGAATTTTTTTATTTTCGCTTTTTGCTTAACTACACTCAATTTTGGGCTAAAAAACACAGACAGATAGTTGGCATTTCAAAAACCACTATTAGGGTTTGGGTTGTCATGAGACGTCAACATCCATCAACATTTCAGGCTAGATTTTTTTACGGTCGCAATACTTTACCTTTAGTATTCGACAAAGTAAAAAATATATATTTCAGCATATAACTTTAGAGTTATTTGTTTTATTAAATATGTTTCGAATAAAATATTTGTATTAAAAATATATCTACATATCATCAATGATAAATAATTTAATGTCTCGAGTAGTTTTGGAAATATGAAAAAAAATGAGAACTTACGTATCAAACCGAAGCTCTTAATGTGATTTTTCCGAAATATCTAAAGTAGCCATATTGTTTAGAATATTTATAAATGTTTTATAATTAAATTTAATCAAAATATTTAGAGACGAATTTGAGAATATCAATTCTTTATATTTTTGCCCTTCAGTAAACTACTCTTAATTTTAGGGTTGGATATCCAAATCAAAAAACCACTTGGGGCAACCCTATGTGAACCCTAGTTACTAAGTTTTAGCCCGATCAGTGAAATAGTTTAGGTTCTATTTGGAGGTACAATCAGACACACAGAATTTCAAAAACAAATTTTTTGGATTCGAGGGGTCAAAATATCTAGTTCGATTTTTTTGAAGATCACATAACTTTCTCTACCTGTGAGATAATGATAGAGTGAAATAGATAACATAAATTAATCCTAATCAATGTCATGCAACAAGATGAGAGGCGTTCAACTTAAATTTGGGTAATTTCATTCATGCATATTTTAAAAGTTTAATACTCTATGTGATTGTCATAAGTATTTATAATAATTACCGTATATTAATCAATTAATAATATTGCCAATAACAATTTAAAACATGAGATCTGATTAATGAGATAGTATTATGTGACAATAAAACTAGTAGTGAATATAACATTGATTTAATTGGTTTAATTTCATGAAGGGGGGCACGCGTCCCTTATGCTCCGTCCTGGATCCGCTCCTCGTAATGAAATACTCTAGCTCTCTCATTTTAGACTCAATAATCAATAATATCCTATTTTATTTGTCTTAATTTATATAAATGAAATGTATTAGCAATGCGATAACCTTAGGTTGTGTATCCCTTAATTAAATGCTGAAAATTTTAACTGGAAGTAAAATAACCACCTTTTAAGATTCTTATTTTAAAATTTATTAATCCAATGGTAAAGACAGTTGTCAGTATCCTCAAAAAAGTTAATTAATCTTCCATATCAGATAAAACAGGCATTTCAATGTCATGATCTACGGCCTTCAAGTTTTCTTGTACTTCTAAATCAATATAAAAATTGACGATACAACTGTGGAATCAGTGAAAGCATGGTTAGAAAATCAGTTTTCTTCTAGTTGCTTATAGGGTAAGATCCTTTGTAAGCAAGTTCTAGCTGTACTATCTTTTCGAAAGGCTCTTCATTACTCAGCATTGTTTTGAAGCCCATCACACCAATTTTTATCATAGCAGAGCCACTTCATGGGCCTCCAAAAAATGCGAACCATCCTAATCCAATTTCCGTACTCTAAAATAAAAATGTGCTATTTCAGAATCTGGCCAATGGAGATGAACTATTCTCTCTCCTTTCATTAATATGGAATGTGTTTTTTTCACTAGATTTTGGTACAGTTGATATCAGTCATGATGGTGGTATACTAATATGGTGCTGTGTTTCTATTTGCATTCAATAGCTGCATTGTCGGTATCGCATTTCACATCTGTATGCCCACTAGAAAGAAACTTGTGATTGATACGTTTCAAAGTTGTGTGGTTTTGTTGAGCATACTGAAACATGGTAGCAAACATAATATTCGTTTTTGTCCACCACATGTATCTTGTTATAAGGTTATATTCTATACACTATGGGGAACATGTTCAAGAATGTTTTTGTACAAACAAAATGTAATTTCATTTACTCCCGTTCCCACGACACCTTCATACCATATATATATAGCATAGGGTGTGCCTGTTGGCCATTATTGTATGGTTAAATTAAAAGTATACAACCATCTCTTATAATATACTATATAAGTTTTTAAATGTGGAGTAGGGAGAAATTGTTGCAAATCAAAGAAATACACCTTTTCTATACTGCACGATATGGCTGAATATCTATCAGCTTCAGTTTGGTGCTGGGTCCGTTTTGATTACATTCCATCAATTTTAAATCTTACATTAGAAATCTGTTTCTGAATATTAAGTGTATAACAGGTGTTGCATGTGTCAATAAGAATTTTTAAATTTCAAATTAAAGGCCTTTAATTAAATTAGTAGCTTTTTCTTGAAAGATGATTATCAGCAGTGGCGTGCCCTCAATGGTTTAGTAGGACTTGGCTAGTCCCCAGACATTTTAAATTAATCTATTTTGAATTAAATATCCGGGGGAAATAAAAGCATAAAATAAAATCTATCTGAGTTTCAATTTGCGTCACAATACTCAACTATATGCTCGCTACTTGAGCGCTCCAATCCCCCACCTCCTTTACAGTAACAACACACTCACATCAGAAGCGCTGTCATAATACTCAATGATATTTGCGCGGCCCCTTTTTTTTCTCCCAACTAGCATTGGAAGCGCTCGAGTCTTATCGGCTCATACTCGGGAGATGACCAGTTAAAGCCAGCCTAAGTACGTTAGTATAATAAGATATATGCAAGCGTTTGGCATTCTGTCACAACTAAATCTAATTTTTGGTTTACTGCTTATAAGTGGTAGTGTTGTGGTTGTTAAGCTTATGTAATTGTTCCAATTAATGAAAGAAATCTTTAGAAGTGTTAAAGTGTTCAATTGTCAATTTAATTTGATAGTATTTGAAAGTGTGAAATATTAAAGGGGTTTGGATTTGGAAAAATAGAACTGTTGCCGGTAAAACTCCGCACCAAGGCTGAACTAAGTCGTATATACGACGTATGGCTTCCATCCTTGGGTACAAGGACGTGAAGAGGGATGCATCGGCATCCTTCGTGACTGTTCGGACAGATCTACACTTGATCACATTATTTCCGATGCAACTCTCAGGAATAAGTATCAAGGCTACCTCGCATAAATAAATTATTCGAATACATCCGTGGTTTCTTTTTTCAGGTTCTGTTAGAAAATTAACCATTTTGTCCATTTCACTCATAATTAAAAGTATAAACAGCAAAGATTATAAAGATCACAATCACAAGAACATTATTGTACAATCAGTCACAGAAATAGGATTGACAGTGCCTACATTACTATGTTGAATCAAACATCCTGAGCTAAAAACTAAGGAATGAGACAAATGCAAATGAAAAATAAAATCAATAAATTTAAGTTTTTTCACCACTTCTAACAGCAAAAATAACTTTTTCTAATAAATACTTAATTTTTGATATAGTATTAAATACCATTAATATTAACTTATATTAAATCTAACCACGTTGGCATTCAATGATTCCACAAACAATCGCGTTGACATTCATTGTTTTTCTCCTGTATACTGTTTCTTTACAACTATTTTCAGGGTAAATAATCATTGTTTGTACTCTGAGATATAAAACAGTTGTTTCAATCATTCATCAAGAAATTGCACCACGTTCACATGATTTCATTTAATCAACTTACATTGTTTTCCCCCTGTTCCCGTCATATTATATTTAAATATTATAAAGAAAATCACAGTAAACTACTAGTCACGATGGGTGACCTGGTGGTCTAGGGGTAAGGTGTCAGACTTCTATGCTGGCGGCCGGGGTTCAATCCTCGGTCCCGGCACAGATTTATCTGATTTCCAAACCCTTCCTTCACCTCTGACAAGATATCTTGTGAATGTGGGGAATGCCAGGCCTCCACCGTGGTTCGGATTCCACGTTAAACTGTAGGTCCTTCATTTCATCTCACAATCACCCTACCATTACACATTAGCGTAAGTGCGTATAACCCGAACGGGTAGTAAGACGCGGTGCTAATAATAATAATAATAATAATAATAATAATAGTCACGATCTTAACCATCATTCTAAACTGTTAGGTTGGCAATATGAAAAACAAATGTTTATTGACTAGTCAAGCGTTTCATAACGTGTCTAATGATTAAATAAATAGATATACATTTACTGTAAAAATAATAATGGCAATGTCAGTATATTGTTTTGAGTTAATATATTGTCTTCAAGGAAAAGGGAACAAGACAACTTATCTCATTCTGTATGTACTAAATATAATTTCTTTAAATCAGGCAAATGGTAATATATGGAATATTTATTTTTGCCTGAACAAATATTTTAATGTTTAAGATATATTACAAATAGTAATATATGTTGAGCATGAATAGAGTATTTGACTTATTCCTTTTTGGCTGAACTTAGAAAGATGTTTTTTGGTTGAATGACAGACAAAGAAATTTTAGTAAATTATTGACTTATCAGATTTTCCTGCACACCACGGATTATTGTCTCCTGTGGATCATAACTACTATTTGTATTGTATTTTATATTTGTCTTGGAACTTATCTGGGATCAAGTGAAGCTGACCATGACTGTAATTAACTTTCCAATTCATATCTAATTCCTTCGGTGTTATTCTGTTATTCGTCAAAATTTTATATTTTATTGTTGTTATTGGTATTAAGTGTTATTTCATTGTTCACGAAAATAAATGTATTTTGTATATTAATCGTTAAAATTAAAATCAGTTCTTGGTATTTAAAGTTGATATTTCTCTTGGTGTTAAAATTAAATAGAAACAAATGGAAGTATTTTAAATATTACTTAATAGATACACAGAGTTAATGTTAGAGTGGTTTAAAATAGAATATCTGAGAACTATTGTTTTTTTAATGTAACTTCTTGAAAAAAAATCTCACCTATCGGTGTCACCGTTTATCACACCTTTAGATACACAACTCATTGATCCACTGCTTAAATCTTTTATCCAAATAATCAACACAAAATAAAATACTTATATTAAACTATTCATTCGTGTTTTAATAAATAATAGAGAGCCTCCATAACTACAGAATTTATCCTCTCTATAGATAATATACTTCTAGGAATTAAATGCTGAACATGTAATAATAATAAAAGTTAAAACTATGTTAAAACGATTTATATAAACAATGATATTCATTTAATTATGTTGAATTTTATTCTTTTGAATATTTCCATACAATCATGGATGTACTTACCAAGTATGAGGTAGAAAAACATTACACTAGTTTTCCAAGGAATACGACTACATTTCGTGGTTGTTCCTCCATTCAATATATTATATGAGCACATGTTTGCAAGATTCTCAACCACTGGTACTCTGCGTTAAGTGAGGGAAGGAGGATTTTACTAAAATCTTATATAGAAAAAAAGGGACAGTTAAATAGTAGAAAAATTGTTGTTATTAAGCTAAGTTATTTACAAATGGATAATTAGGTTTTAACCACTTAAAACAATTATCTATAATAATGGCACATTAAATACTAAGGCTTTTTTCTTATCTTTACCTCACATCCATTAATGTTTCAAAACTGTATTGCGGGTAATTTTTTAAAAATTCAAACCATAAGTTTACCACTACCGGCTGGTTAGGTTTGTCGTTTGATTTAAAAACCAACTAAAAACTAGGACAAACTCAACAGCCAGTCCCCTGTTGTAAATTCATCACTGTGAAAGGGTAAACACACATTTAACTAACGACAACATTTTCGGCCATGTTTGGAATTGAACCCGGGACTTTTAGTTCCATAGATACACAAGTTTCCGACTCAGATAAGATGTCAGATCTGATATTATTAACGAGCCTAGAAAGGATTTTTAACTTGATGGTGACCTGGTGGTCTAGGGGTAAGGTGTCAGACTTCTTTGCTGGCGGCCGGGGGTCAATCCTCGGTCCTGGCAAAGATTTATCTGATTGCCAAACCCTTCCTTCACCTCTGACAAGACATCTTGTGAATGTGGGGAATGCCAGGTCGCCACCGTGGTTCGGATTCCACGTTAAACTGTAGGTCATTCATTTCATCTCACAATCACCCTACCATTCCACATTAGCGTAAGTGCGTATAACACGAACGGGTAGTAAGACGCGGTGCTAATAATAATAATAATAATAATTTAACTTGATAATTTTGAATTTTTCCTGTACGTTTATCTGTCTTCTGTAGATTGTTTGTATTGCGCTAGCTGTATAATGCGCATTTTAGTTTTAAGTAAATTTAACAGGGAGATTACCCGCCTCGGTGACGTAGTTGGCTAACGCGCTTGTCGGATTAAGCTCGACCGCTGATGATGGGTAGATCAAGTTTCGAATCTATGTCGGGTAAACTAGAGGTGGTTTTTCCTAGATGGCTTTACACTCTCCCTCCACGCAAATGTGGGTTCAATTCATCTAATTCACCTTTCTCAATTCCTAATCCATTATAGTAATTAGTACTTAAATCGTATAACGCTAACGGGTAGTAAGACGCGGTGCTAAATTATACTAATAATAATAACCGGGCGATTCCTTGAACCTAGTAGGAACGATCTATAAATCTGGTTTTCAATTTTTTTTTTATCTGTTTCTATTGTGAGCTCGCTCAGGCTGTTTTTATTTTAATTAATTATATAGCTTTACAGATTGAATTTGAAATAATTTTTAAGCAATCAATCAAGTACCTAAAACACATTTTAGTTAGATGTTACTATATTATATTTCGCGACTGACTTCCCAAACCTTGTGAAAGACAGTTATTCTCAATTATAATTATGTACTATTGAATATAGTGTCAAACGGATTTCTGTCTTTTACCCTGATTTTGGTTGGAAGAACAGTAGATAAAATTCGAACATGTTGATTTTCAGCCAACATTGATAACATTTCATTTTTTTATTTTAATTATTTTATAGTAACTGATAATATCTATCAAAAATGATAGCAGCAGATTACATGACTTGATGTATGAATGTATTAAAATTGTTCTAATAAATTTAGTTACTAACTTCTACTGTTCTTCCTACCAAAATCATACTATAGCTTGCTCACCAATGGACTAATATATATATATATATACATCGAATCCAAGGAGAAATTGTAGGAGAGAGTATTTCAGTTTGAAATCCAAAGTGAAATGTTAAAATTGCAGTAATGGTAGGAATATGACAGTTCTTAACCTGATTTAAATCAAAGTAGTGTTTCATTTTTTCACATAACTACTAGTTTAGGAACTGTATTCTTATGGAGAGCGGCTGGTAATCCCTAAATTGTTGAAAACCAAAGTAAATAAAAGTAATATGTTTTGTGTTGTGACTGATTTCTACAGTGGATTTGGTTCATGAATCGAAGTATCGAATATCACATGAGATTCCGTTATCCTTTTCTTAACATTTCTTGTTATTTCCACGAGATCCTGGATAAATATAGACTTTAAAGTGGTACCTCTTACTATTCTACTACAAATCTCTTCTCAACTAAGATCAGGAAGGCTGATGTTCAGACTCAAACTATGGGTGTATTTTGTTCTAACATCTGGATTTAGAATGTTTCCTGCCTACAAAGGATGGCTTCACATTTACTCTATTTTTGCACTCCTTCCAAACTATTTTAAATTATCTTGACGGGAAACTGAAGTGCACTGCACAATAATAATAATTGTTGAGTGTCTTGTTTGAAAATAAATGCATAGTTGGAAATCAAACTGATAATATTATCACTGGATATAATTGTTTTAATGTTCATAATTTAAATAATTATTATCAAATAACCTTAAGCTATAATAAACAGCTATTTTTTTAGGATGGAGGAATTTTTTTTTAATGTGCTTATTTTCTTCACTAAGATGTAATTTCAACTATAGATGAAAATATATTTATAAAAGTTATAATTCATGCAATTTATCACTAGTGTATTTTAATGTTTACAACACAGATAAAAATATATTTTATTCTAATGTAAACCTATAAAGATCATCCGGCTATAAAGGATATAAAACATCCTAAATAAGCCTTCAGAGGTGACAAATTATTATTGGCATTATCATCACCATCATCGTCATTATTATTATTATTATTATTATTATTATTATTATTATTATTATTATATATTAGGTAAATAGGCAAGATACTTTTTGTGATTATATAGCAAAGCAAATCCCATCTTAATATATATAATTATTCTGTACATGTGTATGTCACTGAACTTCTCCTAAACGGCTGGACTATTTTGATAAAAAAAATTGTGTGTGTTTGAGTAGAACCATGGATGGTTTTGTATCACAATTGAACCCGGTAGGTGGCGCTGCAATCGGGTTCTAGGATTTATTTTTATTTTTTAGGGAATTTATTTGAGGGGATTTTTTTAAAGATTTTTTTCATATCAGAACATATAACCTCACAATTTCACTCCCCACCACCACCCCCAATATTTATAATAATGAATATAATAAGAATAATTGACCGTTAAAACCATCTGAATAGTGAATAATTGAACTTCTGAGAATAATTCATAGTTATGTTTGTGTACCATAGTTGGCATTGATTTCGAGTTCTGTGGTATTTGACGTACGCATCAATACATGTGCAAGTCTCTTGCATCGTGGCTTGGCGTTGTTTTGACATTTCAATTTCTGTACGATGGGTTTCGATATTCCATGTATCACAATCGCGTGAATATTGAGTGTATTTTTCATCAAGTGTACTCAAATACATACATAGGTAAAATTTGTAAGGTGCTGTGTTGAAGTGAATATCTTACATAATCTTCCATAAATTTAATTTATATACATGTGTATTCAATGACAATCAATCTAACCTACAAATTTTTATTTTAAGTGCTTATTTGTGTCGATGATTTTATAAAATTTACGGAGTGTTAAACGTCTCATCGAAAAAACAACAACATGTAATCCATAAAATTCAAATATAAGTTGCTTATATTTAGGTGTTGTGTGTTTATTAAAGAACAATGTCACGTCTTCGTGGACGAGGAGGAAATATTGGTCGACGTAGACAGAATTATTAAATAGTCCACACCTGTCAGTTAAATCTAACGGCAGAAGATCAATTGAGGGACATTGCAAATTTAAGAGTCCAGGCTGCAAACACACGTGCAAATGAAAGTAAACAGCAACGCAACAAACGCCTTCGAGCTAATGCATTGAGACAAAGACAGGCACGTCAACGAGCCAACTGACGCACACAGAGCACATGAACAACAGCGCCTGCAAGTACATCGCGCATTGACACGCGCATCACTTCTCCATCTTGCGTTCGAATATGAGTCGGACATCGACTATTCGTCACATTCACAAATAGTCATCGGCGCTATGGAAAAAGAATGACAATACCGCCATGCATTCAAATACAAAGGTGAATCGGCCGGTTTCTGCTGTGTGTCTGGAAAAGTTGTACTTACAACATTGAATTCGCCACCAGAACCATTGAAAACACAATTGGCTGGAGCCAAACCTCAATCAAAACTGTTTTTGCGTAAAATTCGCAAATTCAATTCTTGCTTCCAAATGGCATCATTTGGAGCAACAAAAATCGTTCAGAATGAGGATGGTCGCAATTTTGAATCAACTTTTAAGATTCAGGGCCAAGTATATCATTAAATAGGTTCTTTAATCTCAATGCCTGATGCTGATCCGAAATTCTTGCAAATCTACTTCTTGGGCGATGAGGAGCAACAAATAAACGCACGCTGCCAGTACAACCACATCGAGCAGATGGAGGAGCGAGAAATTGTGGCGACTTTGGAACAGTTTTTGTGAAATCACAACCAGTTGGTCCAGTTGTTTTATACCGTTTCAAACAGACTGCGAAACGAAAGCTTCATGATCGTCATCAAAGCAGACAAAGTACCATTTGGAGAGCATGCTGGCAGATACAAATCACCAACCGTTAATGAAGTTGCAGTTGTTATGGTTGGCGATGCATATGAACGTCGAGATATACGGATCCAACACAGATATATCATGGTTCACACAATTCAAGAATGTCATCGTTCTTACTACGCTTTACAATATCCGTTGATATTTTGGGAAGGAGAAGATGGATATCATTTTAACATAAAACAAATAAATCCAGTAACAGGTACAATCTACATATTATTTACTTTTTCTTTATCTGTAAGATTAATTTCTTTTTGTCTTATTTATATATTTACATTGCAGGTGCAGAAACCAACAAGAAAGTGAGCGCGATGAACTTCTACGCATATCGGTTGATGATTCGTGCCAATGAAGACAACAACATTCTCCGATGCCTCCAGCTGTTTCATCAATATATCATTGATATGTATGCGAAAATTGAAAGTGAGCGATTATGGCACATCAGATATAATCAAGTGAAGATGCGTTCTCAGGAGTACATTCATCTGCGTGATGCTATTGTCGGTAACGTCGGTAACGTTGATGGAACCACTAATATCAACTACATCGGTACCATATGTATTCTTCCATCATCATATATTGAAAGTCCACGTCATATGCAAGAATAGAGTCAAGACGCCATGACATTCATGCGTGCGTACGGCCGACCAGCTTTGTTCATTACATTTACGTGCAATTGTTACTGGGATGAAATTAAAGTTTTGTTATTGCCAGGTCAAACAGCAATGCATCGCCATGATATCACTGCACGTGTCTTCAAACAAAATTAAAATCGTTGATGAACTTGATTACACATCACTCTGTATTCGACGAAACACGTTGCTGGCTATATTCTGTTGAATGGCAAAAACGAGGTTTGCTACATGCACATATTTTGATTTGGTTCGTTGAAAAAGTACGGTCAGAAGAAATTGATAAAATTATTTCAGCAGAAATTTCGGATAGGAATATCGATAAAGAGTTGTTTGACATTGTTACCGCTAACATGATCGATGGTCCATGCGGTGCTCTAAACATTACGGCGCTGTGCATGGACAATGGAAAATGTACGAAACTTTTCCCAAAAGCGTGTATAAACGATGCTGTCACTAATATTGACGGTTATCCATTGTATCGTCGTAGAGACACCGATAATAGTGGACAATCATATCAATTGCACACGTCAAACGGTGGAACTGTTGACATTTACAATTGGATGGCCTGCAGACAGAGTGAACTAACTCCATTTTATATATTTTTCAGTATGAAGGTTTTAATGATTTTAAAGTTTGGAGCCTCATGGTTTTGCATCAAACACTTAGATCTAATTTTTTTTGTGATTAATATTTCTTTATATATTTCTTTAGAGGTACTTTCTAATTGAAGGTTGTAAGTCCAAAGTTTTCCTCTCTAAAGCCTGATATTAAAAAAAAAATACTGGTTCACTCTGGTTTATGAAATTAAATGACGAATAAAGTTAATGCCAGAATGAACTAAATAGTGTTTTTCCTTGGATAAAAAGATAAAAGAATAATATTCTTAGGTCATGGTGTAAACATTTGTACTCAGGCATGTCTGACCCTTTATTACTGTATTTTAATCAATTAAATGGGAAAACTGCAAAAATATGAAAACTTGGTTCAATTTGGCATGGATTTTTTTTTTTTGTAGACTTGGTTCAAAATAATGGATCTTTTAGTATAAAGGTTTAATTTTCAATGAAATAAATGGTTTTTTTTAATATTTTAAGAAAAGGCACATAATATAAGACATTATACATTATAAATGAGCAAACATTGTAATAGTCAATAAAGAACAATGCTATGATTATTCTATTTCATTATCCTCCTCATCATAGTTTACAGGGTTTTCTTAAACATTTTCATCCCACTCATGCTCTGAGGTCATTGCTTCAAGTACTTCTGTTTCTCCTTTTTTGAATAGTTATTGATAAAACTCGTGGTATATTGGTGGCACGAAATCTAACATCGACAACAGGTCCGACCTTTTTGCCACTGTCAGGGGTTTGTCATTAGGATACTTGACACAAAGCTGTAATTGATACAAAGGGACTTGTGGTTTATCTTCCTTCTTCGAGGATTTCTTCGAAGATTTTTGTCGTACATTCTCCTTCGGAGAGTTTTTCAATCCTTTCGGAAGACTTTTACTAAAGTTGATGGACTGATATAGAACACAATCGCTATGCGAGTACTTGTACTCCATAACATAGGGTTTGTCTTGCGTTACCTTCAGGCACCTTATCTTAAGCCACTTAACTTTGTCTTTGCCAAACTCTTTCCTGTTGGTCAGGGCAGATGTCACATTTTTTGTTGTTATCAAGTCAGCAGTCTCCATTTCAATCACATCAAACCCAGTCTTCTTAGTTCTGCTTGTCTTAATAATATCAACCAATTGATGTGGAACATAGATGTGTTCATGGCGGCGCATGCTTTTTTCAATATGACCGAAATCTGTATCGTTCGGCAAAAAACTATGTTCAGATATTGGGAACTTTTGCTCAATTTCTTTGATCTGGTTCGATGGATCCTGTACTATACGCATGAGGAGGGGCACCATCTTGAAATTTCTATTTTGTCCGCCACACGAGTCAGACCAAAGAACAAGTTTTTCCTTTATAGGATGAGAAGATATATATTTAAGAAGGCAAGAGCCTATTTCGTCAGGACCACGACCGGCTTGACATTCATGCCATAAGTGCATGGTGCCCTTTGATGTAGCACAGTCATGCACACCTAGGTTGTAGGTTGACAATTGCCTTTTATAATACAAAATACAAAACTCCTGTAGGAACTTTCGGGAGAGAAAATGTCATTTGCAAATCAAACGTTAAAACGGTACATTGACCATCTTCTGCAGCCTTTTTGTCGCGTTTCATTGCGGTTTGTGATGATTCGACCTTCCAGTGGTGAAATTCAGTCTCTGTTTTTAAAGCTGTCAAAACCATCTGCTTTTCCTCGTTGTCTGGTTCAGATTGGATAGCCTTTCTCCTAACATTGAAAATGTCGCAGGTTTTACATGTGTCTTTATGAGGAGGCTTAAAGCCCAAGTTAAAATCTCTATAAGAGATCTTTTCATACATTGACTGACAAACAATATGCTGTGTTAAATTGTCAGCCAACATTTTTTCTTTGTACAATCTATACATTAAACTTAAATTCAATTCAGCCCCCAAATATTTTTTGTTTGGATTGTCTCTACGGGAATAATGGCTCGTATATGCAGGAAGAGAATTAATGTGTCTTCTAACGAGTGCTACACGATCTTCAGGAAGTTTGCTTTGGGGGGTATGACGCCCTCTGTTGTCTACAATATCACCAGCATGAAATTTCTTTAAGGCTCTATGCACCCTCGCACTATCTATTTGAAGCGTTTGCAGAAACATATTCTTACAAACTTTCACATCCACACCTTGACATGGTAGGAAATAGTTACGAGAGTACACCCTCTTTGAATTGTCTGCAACCCTTTTTTCAGCTTTTTCTCGTACTTTTACTGATCGACTAATGATAGCAGTTTGTGAGTCAAATGATCCTGAATTCCAAAATAGCCCAAATAACTTTTGCCTTTCTTCAACACTTAATTTTTCTGCACATTTCTGTTTGCTACTACACACATAGGCCACAAAGAGTTTGCTTTAACTTCCTTACCAGTAGATGATTTACCAGCGTTGCGCATCTTTTCCCTTATATTCTTTTTCCACTCTTCAGGATTTCCGTGGTTTCTCTTCCTCCTCTTCCTTTGAGAGTGAGCCTCTGTATCTTTATTGCCTTCCACTGTATCTGTAACCACCTATCTCTTCCCCTCAGGCATTACCTCTGTATTTTCACTGATCCTCCTCCTCTTACTCCTCCTTTTCCTCCTCTTTGTTTGAGGCCCACCACCATCTATAACAATAGTGAATACACATTTACATAATATAAATTAAGAGTAAATAAGTAAAATGTTATGTTCGGTAGGGAATGCCTATGGAGATGATAAAATTGTCACCCTGTATAGAGCACACATAAAGTGTGTTAACAAGGTCTTATAATATAATTGATAACAGAAACACAGCTGTACACTATCGCACAACAAAGCACTCGGAAAGTGATTCATGGTAATTCATATATCACTAGACGCTGATGCTGCATGACTAGTGTTTGCTTTATGACGTCACCAGTTACCAAGTCACACGCATTATCTCGAAAACTATACACCACACGTCAAAACAAAATAATACATGTTACTAATTTTTTTTTGTTCTTCTAACCAAATATGACTTAATATTAGGCCAAACTGCTCCTTTAAATAAAGAGCCTAAAACCATAATCAACTATTGTGTAACAACATTACATATATTGGATCAGTTCACAAACAAACTTTTCATTTGGTCTGTATGCTAAAGTGAACCAAATTCATACATTTTTCTTAGCGTCTTATGCTATAGTAAACTAACTCCGGAAATTCCAAATTATACAGCTATTAAAGCCAATATAGTGGCTTTAATGAATAAATAATAATTATATTTAGTCTTCAAAATCACTAGAGTGATGAAAATCATCACACAATAACTTAAAACATATAAAACATTGACTGGTTCACTCTAGCATATGAGGAAAAGCTACTTTGATTTTGTTGATTACCAAATTCACAAAGTATGAAAAAAATGTTAAAAATACCATATTTACCTTCACTTTTACTCTCTGAAGTACTAGGTTGGTAATCATCACTTGATGCATTATTCAAACCAAGAGAAATTTCACTAGAAGATAAGTTTTCTTCATATTCTGTAGAGCAGCATGGAACCAACTTATCTGCTTCCGCCATTTTACCCACTACCTGGTTCAGTCTGCCACATGAACAAAGTTAAATTTCCAAGTGTGCCAAAACAAAATAATAAAATTTCCCCCTTCTAACAGCTGAAATCACACTGGTTCTCTCTGGCATATGAAGGAAATGTACTTTTAGTCCCAGAATCTGACATTAACTCAAAAACATTAAAAGTGGAGTTGGTTCACTCTGGCAGCAGGCCATCCAATTACTGGATGGTTCCGTATTCGCCATTGCTGTGCAAAATCTACATAGCTCACATTAAAGTTGAGTTCTGCAGTTCAGTGAAGTCCATAAAATACATTTGCAAAAACGTTCATAAGGGAGCGATATGGCTGTATTTTCTGTTCAAAATGTAAATGATAACAACGAAATAACACGCTATCAAGTGAGCCACTATATTAGCAGCAATGAAGCAGTTTAGCACATTTTGAGTTTTCCCATACACGAAAAAGACCCTGCTGTTATACATTTGGCCTTGCACCTTGAAAATGGACAGCGTGTTTATTTCACAGAAGAGACTGCTCTACAACGAGCATTAACTGCCCCAAAAACCACACTATCTGAGTTTTTATAACTATGCAACCAACCCGGTATTTTCGGTCGATTCGCAAATACATTAATGTATACTGATGTGCCACGATTTTTCACGTGGAACAATCAGTCAAAAAAGTGGGACCCACGAAAGTGAGGCCTTTCAGTCTAAAGATACGATGGAATATTTATGGGAAACACATTATGCCGATTATACACAGTCCATCCAAAGCAATGCGAATGCTTCTTCTTGCGATTGTTGTTGGTTAACGTTCCTGGACCTACGTCCTTCCAATACTTGCGAAATGTCAATGGTATTTTGTATGACACGTACCACGATGCATGTCACGAATTGCATTTGCTGGAAGATAACAACCATTGGGATCTCACACTTGCAGAAGCAGTACTGAGTTTCTCTCCTCATCAAATTCTCCAATCATTCGCAATATTATTGACCACATGTTTTCCGTCGCAAGCTTCTGTTCTCTAGGATAAATATAAAGATTCCATGGCGACGACATTCTGAATCGCATTCGGACCGCTGATCAAGATCCCCATATCGATTTTTCGCCTGAAATATATAACGAGTCATTAATAAAGATTGAGGATATTAGCATTCTCATTTCTAATATGCCACTCATTCATTTCGGTATGCCATCGCCTAACCGCCCAGCAACAGACATCATCAACAGTGATATTCTGTGCGAACAACAGTTCGATGCGGCCTCTTTGATTACTTTCTTTGCAAATAATGAGCAATTGCTCACTGCTGAACATAAGAACATATACGATCGAATTAATTTGTCAATTGCAGAACAACAAAATGGATTCTTTTTTTTTTTGACGCACCAGGTGGCACTCATATCTCATACTCATACTCATATCACTAATACTAGCGCAAAACGCGATCACAAAATCATATTGCGTTGGCAATTGCTTCATCAGGCATTGCAGCGACTTTGCTCGATGGTGGATGGACTGCACATTCAGCACTCAAGTTGCCATTGAACGTTCACATAAATCCAGACGCAATGTGCAACATAAAGAAGCATTCCGGCATGGCAAAAGTTTTGCAAAAATGCAAAATTATTATCTGGGATGAATGCACTATAGCCCACAAGCATTCACTTGAAGCCCTCGATAGAGCGATGAAAGATCTCAACGATAATACCAGACTTTTCGGTGGCGCTCTACTACTGCTATCCGGTGATTTTAGACAGACATTGCCAGTCATTCCACGCGCTACATATGCGGACGAAGTTAACGCATGTTGGAAACAATCATACCTATGGCGAAATTTCAATACATTACGCCTTAACATAAATATACGTGTTCAACTGCAAAACGATCCATTGGCACTGTAATTCTCCGAACAATTGCTCAACATTGGCAATGGAAAAATTCTATTGCATTGAAATACACAATGCATAAGATTGCCAGACAATTTTTGCAACATGGTAGCCACGAAAGATGCTTTGATTGAAAACATATTCCCAGATTTGCGCGATAATTACATTAATCCTGCTTGGCTACTTGATCGAGCAATTTTAGCAGAAAAAAATATCGATGTTGACGCTATTAATTTCAAAATACAACAGTCATTGCCTGGCAGTGAGACAGTGTTATCGATCCTGACGAAGCAGTCAATTATCCTGTTGAATTTTTTGAATTCTCTGGATTTACCGGGAATGCCACCACATAGCTTGCGATTAAAAATTGGTTTACCAATCATTTTGCTTCAGAATTTAAATGCACCTAAGCTATGCAATGGCACGCGATTGTTCATAAAAAATTATGGCTAATGTTCTTGAAGCTAACATTTTGAACGGAAAGTTTCAAGGTTAGGTTGTCCTCCTGCCACGGATCCCAATGATCCCTTCAGACTCGCCCATTCCATTCAGATGATTGCAATTTCCAATTCGCTTGGCGTTCGCAATGACTATTAATAAGTCACAAGACCAAACAATTTCCATTTGTGGGTTGGATCTAGACAATCAGTCTTCTCACATGGTCAATTGTATGTTGCGTGTTCTCGCATTGGCAAACCATCAAGTTTGTTCATTTATACACCTCAGGGATTGACGAAATACATTGTTCATCAACTGCATTAAGATAAAAACAAAATAATCTTTATTGATTTTGTCGGACAGATTTTATATCATTACAACCTTAGGTATAAGCGGGGGTGATGTTTCTATGCAGCTGACTGTACGTATCATCGAAATAGTATGTACTTTATACAACAAGTACATACTTAATCGATGGTACGTATATAGGTAAGTTGTTCTGCTTAAGCCCGTAAAGGTTCTAGGCCCAAAACAGTATATGTTTGGCACTATGAAAATAGAAACAATTAAAAAGTAATTTAACATTTGTTATATTTGAAGGTACGTCAATAAAATAAAATTAGCTGTACCCCGCATTCAAATTTGTAAGCAAGCTTCGCAATTTTTTTTTGATACCGCTGATATTTGGGGAGATGTGGGCGAAATTCCAAAAATTGTAGGGATCACTATTCCATATATTATTATTTTCAATAATGTATACCATGTATGTATAAGTGTCTAGCAGTTCCTATTCTAAGTAAAATTTATTGTGTAAGAAACAGACAGACGAAATGGGAAAGCATTGCAATTACTGTGAAACAAATTATTTGTAATGTAATATTGTCTCAATATAGTTGATTTTGGGAAAGAAAATATGTTTTATTTTGTATGTTATCTTGACAAACCCTGAATTTGTAATACTTGTGTAACTCACTAATTAGAGTTCATTGTGATGTGTAATTGTAATGATCACATAGTATTTGTTTTATTATCGAAATCAATTATGCCACCCAAACAAAAAGCCACCGTTCGGGCAGGACAACGTCTGTCGGTTCCACTAGTATATTATATTTTATTAGAAATTATTTTAAATTTTAAGAAGGACCATTTCCAATAAACATTTTATTCAATACTGGTACATAACACAAAGCAAGTAGATTAAAATATATAACCTTTTAATGGTTCCAACAGCCAGGAGTTAATTCCATTATTGTGTATGTGGTCACTTTAGGAGCGTGGAAGGGTTAGCGTCAAATGTTGACATGGAAATGGTATGGAATAAATTATTCGTATATAGAGTTAGCCCACAGCTTAATACCAATACGGAGTGACTTTTAGACATTCATTTTGGTTGCTCTACAGACGTCGACCCATTAGGTTGTGTGTGCATGGTGTTTTTCAACCGACAATTACAGTTCTTCCGAAGCCTTTTTAAGGCCGAAGTTGAGTGATTTTCCGTGGATTACCAGCGATCTTTTACCGGTCTGTGTTTTGAACCATTAAATTCAAATCTTCTGTTTTTAACGTAAAATCTTTCTGCCCCTTTCAGGGCCAATATTTCTATATTACGAATGCCGGTTCAACGAACGATTTTTAGTGTCGTCGTGAACGGCCAGTGAACGGTCGACCGAACATCCGAACCCAAATTCGTGTGGAAGAGCAACAGCTAAACCCTCGAAATATTAAAATGTCTACTGGATCCGACGTTGGCGTCACCAGGGATGTAGAAGAAAAGGACACCATGTCAGAGGAGTTCCAGGAATGTGTGTGAGGAATGAATATGTGATTTCGAATTTGTTAAAAATGATTGCTTGACCTTTGTCAAGTTGGATAGAGTGTATGGGTTAGCTAAGGACATAGGTGATGGGCACTAGGACAGGCTAATTGGGGATTTGTGGAGCTGGGTAGGAACCTTCTACTCCAGTCTTGGATTTTTGTATTTCCTGGGTTCTCGGGGGTTGTACTGCCCAAAGTTTCTGATTATATCGTTTTCCTCCAGCAGTATGGGCTTGCTGTAGAAGCTTACCTCTCGGTCTTAGTATAGCTCTTTAAGGGCCTTGGTCCCAGTCTCTGCATGGATGAACGCCTTGTTTGTTCTTGTTGTTACACTAAGTATACATCTGAGTACTCTGTTCTGAATCGCTTGGAGTTGATTCAATACGTTTGGTGCAGCATAACTCCACGCTTCGCAGTCGTAAATGAGTAGCGGCAGGATCAGACTTCTGTAGAGGAGAAGTTTCGTTTGGATGTTCAGCTGCTGGCTCTTGAAGAGTGAGTAGTTCCTGACGAAGACCCCCATCACCTTTTTCTGCATGTATACAACGTGGGGTTTCCAATTGAGTCGGGATCTATTGTCACATCAAAGTTTCTAAGTTCGTTTGAGTAGGGGATGATTTCACCCAGAATCCTAAACTGGTCCTGTGGATGAATCCTTCTTTGAGATATTCTGATGGCCGTGGATTTTGCCGGGTTTACTTTAATCCTTCACCTCTCCAGCCAGTCGCCGAACTTAAGTCAACAGATTTGAGCCCGGTGAATTTTTTTCTATCTATAAATGTAAGATGTGGGTAGCAAAATTAATTTAATACACAAATTAAACCAAAACAATTTTATTTTCAAAATATTCTAAAGGTCTCAAATTGAGATTAGAGGAAGTGTTCCCACATTTGCATTGATGGAGAATGGAAAACCTCCATAAATATGCCCGATACAATGTAAGAAGATATAATATATTCTTTAAATTAAATACAATGTCGTGGATATATATAGCTTACTCTGAATATTAATTAAACTTATATGGTCCATTTTTAATTCTGACAGAGCCTACATATCTAATATTTATAACAGGAAGGAAGTAAGGCTGAAAAAATTAGATTAAATAAGGGAAATGGATATCAATTTTTCAAATTTGGATGTGTTAAAGGATTATGTAAATTTACCCAAAAATAACTTGCGGTTGGGGCAAACCATCAAACATCCTATAACTATTATCAAATTCTCTTTCTAAGAAAATTGGACGTAATTATCTGGTAATCTAGACACATATATTAAGAACTTGACACTTTTTAATTATTTTTATTTACCACATCATTTTACTACCAATTTAGGAAATACTCTTAAGTACTAGTGGATTATAAAAAAGAAAGGTGGCCTTTAGAGGAAGTAAGCACGGATTTAGGTAGTGAGAGAGTGGAAAACCACCCCTACTTCACCCACCCGAGATTCGAAGGAAACCATATGCTCAGTGGACAGACACGCTAACAACTAAACGAAACTAAGGTGTTAGATTAATAGTATCCTGGAGTTGTATAACATTTCAACAGAAAACTTATGGCCCTAAGTATTGATGTTTAGTATTTATTTCTTTATATTTTATTATTTATTATACATTTCATTATTGTTTACGTAATTAAATATTTCTTATATTCATTATTAATTATATAACTATCACATTTTTTGGTCTACCGCCCTTTCTTTAATCAATTATGTTTTGTAAGGGTGGTACAATTGCTTTCTGATGTTTACGCGCGTTTCCCTGTTAGTCCGCTAAGTGTTTTCCTCAAAGGTAAACGTACGTTACCACCATGGCTCAACCTCTCGGTTTCTTTTCATGGTTTGCACACTTAAATGAAATAACCTCATTCTCATCATAACTTCTAACTGTGCGACTGATCAAAATCCCTCAAGATCATCCCATCACAGCCCCAGGTAGGCCTACTTGGGTTACTGCACCACCGAATCTTCAGCATCAGGTAGGATCTCACCATGTCTCTTACGCCCACATCAAATAATTAACTCTCTCACTCAATCAACTCAAAACATTGGTCCTCCGGCCATGAATGTTTCTAAATACATAAGATAATAAATTGAACTCTTTTATTTAGCTAACATTCGTACCACGCTATTGTGTTGAATGTCATTCAAATAAACAATAATAAAAATAAAATAATACTGAACATTTTCCTCTCAAGACAACCAAATAAAAACTAGTGTTAAAATAATTGCTTTAGAAAAGAAAACCAATTTAGTAGAATATCAGAAAACCCTCGTTTGTGAATTGCCGCCAAGATAGACCGCCATTTAATAACTTATCGGCGAGACTGATATTCTATTGTTAATGTGCCGCTTAAATAATAACTAGATTGAATTAGTGATCTGTAAACTAAACATTCAATATTAATTGTAATATAATGTGCGCGGTTAAATGCAATGTACCACCCAATTTATGTTTTTAAGAAGTTTTGTTTTTGTTGTTTAAAATAATATCACTCCGCCAAACATCCATTGTGAGCTGTTTTGGAATGTTTCTTAGTTACAGTTCTTTGTAGTTACTCCCCCCCCTTTCTCTTTCGCTAGGCACACTAAGCTCAAGGTTGCTTTCAACAACACCCTCTTCTCAGAACATTGAGTTCCTAGAATTGTGTATAGACAGTATCGAATGACATTTGCTCTATTGTGTTTGTTCCAAAGTATATATTATTTACAAATAAATACATGCACAAGCAGATTGATTATTATTAATATTATTAACATAATTCAAGATGAAGTACTCAAGCTTTGTGCATCAAGCAGAACAAATTAAATCAAGACTTACTAAAATACAGGATAATTTAAACATTATTTCTCGATGTGAAACGTTAAACCCAATCCAAATACAAAAGAGTACAATTCTTGGTAAGGAATCAAGTGCTAAAAAGGCAGAATTTGATGCATCCTTGTCTAAATTAAATAATGTCACAACCCACACTCAAGAATATGATCCAGAAAAAATTGACGAATTTCAGAATATAATTGCAGATTTAGATGTTGATATCCAATGTACTGTCAGCTTGCTATTTCTACCAAAATAATTATTTTAGGAACGAACGAAAATTAATGGATTAAGCTACTTCTAATCTTCTTCATAGCTACGTGTAGTCTTCTTGTTTTAGTTTTGTAATTATTAGAAATCAAACTAAAATACTCATAAGCGTCATAAATACAACCGAAAAGAGAATAATTAAACATGGCTGGTATGAAATTGTTTTTAAACTATAATCATATAACAATAAAAATTATGATATTGTCACTTTTGGCAGTCAAAACTTTCACTAAAAAATTTTGGTTTAATTTGTTTTTTCTTTTGGCATTTCTTAAATCTTCTGCTAGCTTTCAGCTACCACATTTCTCATAGTGATTGTACTCTTGGAAAATATGAAAATAATCCCCAAACCTAGCAAATCCAAACTTAACCTAGCCTGGGGGTAATCGTAAAATAATCTCCAAACCTAACAACTTCAAACCTAACGTAGCTTGTGCGTGTTTGGAAGATAATTGAAGGGGAAACTCAAGAAATGTTAAACATACACTAAACGTTTCACTTCGAGATTGTAAAAAAACCTTTTAGGTTTAAAAATAAAACTATAGGGACCCATTTTGTAGACAAGTCCTTATCTATTTTTTATCATACGTTAACAAACACTTTGACATTATGAACGGCTACGCTATAATTGCAAACAAAGTTTAAGGCACTTTTATTTCAAGCTGGGAAACGTAAATTAAATGTTTAAGAGTGGCTATATATTTTATTTTACTCACCACAAAATTTTACTAATTTGTAAGATTTCATGCTAGTATCAAAAATGGGACTTTTTTTAAGCTTAGCATTTCCACAATCACGCCCTGTCTAAGTTAGGTTTGGGGACTAGTTTCATATCACGCCCAGGTTACATTAGGTTTGAGGATTATTTTTATATCCAGCTAGGCTACGTTAGGTAATATCTAGCTCTGTTTGGCGCCCCCTTAACCTGGCGCCACGGACAGCCACCTGGCTCTCACAGCCTTTAAACCACCCCTGCATAGAGTAAGTAACTGTTTATATTGTTTCATTTATGATTTTTGGTCACGTGTTTCTACAACAAAGTATAGACCTATTAGTTCATGTCACAGATCTTAACAAGTTTTTAGTAAATGTCTATTTCAAGATAAAAGTGAGATAAAATTTCTGTGTTGCAGCGTATCATATATTTTTTATTACTAAAATACCAAATTTCCTATAGCTATATGTGAGTAGGTTTGTGGTCCTATAATTTCTAAGACACTTTTATTATTATTATTATTATTATTATTATTATTATTATTATTATTATTATTATTATTTGAGTTTACCAACTTATAGACACAACTAAAGGCTATATAACATAATTAAAATCATTCTACTCACTTTGAGATTGTACAAAAACTGTTAGGATTAAAAATAAAACTGTAGGGACCCGTTTTTTAGACAAGTCCTTATCTATTTTTTACTATACGTTAACAAACACTTTGACATTATGAACGGCTACGATATAATTGCAAAAAAAGTTTAAGGCACTATTATTTCAAGCTGAGAAACGTAAAATAAATTTTTAAGAGTGGCTATATATTTTATTTTACTCACCACAAAATTTTACTAATGTGTAAGATTTCATGTTAGTATCAAAAATGGAACTTTTGTTAAGCTAAGCATTTCCACTATCACGCCCTGTCTACGTTAGGTTTGGGGACTAGTTTCATATCACTCCCAGGTTACATTAGGTTTGAGAATTATTTTTATATCCTCCCAGGCTACGTTAAGTCATGTCTAGCTCTGTTTGGCGCCCCCTTAACCTGGCGCCACGGACAGCCACCTGGCTCGCACAGCAATTCAGCCTTCCTTGCATAGAGTAAGTAACAGTGTACATTATTTCATTTATGATTTTTGGTCACGTGTTTCTACAACAAAGTATAGACGTATTAGTTCATGTCACAGATCTTAACAAGTTTTTAGTAAATGTCTATTTCAAGATAAAAGTGAGATAAAATTTCTGTGTTGCAGCGTATCATGTATTTTGTATTACTAAAATACCAAATTTCTTTTATCTCTATGTGAGTAGGTGTGTGGTCCTATAATTTCTAAGACGCTTTTATTATTATTATTATTATTATTATTATTATTATTATTTAAATTTACCAACTTATAGACACAACTAGAGGCTATGTAACATAATTAAAATAATAATTTCAGAACCAATTTTTTAACAACCTGTATATACACGTGTGTGTGTTAAATTTCTTTTAAAAAATAATGACTTACACTAAAATTATTTGGTGAATATTTTCAGGGGATGGAAATAATAGCTATGACACACACGCCCACCCTCACCTAAGTTAATTCCTGGATGCATCAGTGAATCTTAATATCTTCAAAATTAATTCCGCTATAAGTGCTAAAAGGTCTTGTTAGTCTATAAAACATGAATACAACTATTAAGAAAATTCCTTTTCACCTCTCTCTTCTTAAAAACCAATGTTATATAAATATGTTTTATCTAATCAAGGAAACACTGACAATGCAAATTATTTATAAGGTAAACACAATCAAGTCTACTCTATAAACACACTTTTAACAAAGATCATACAGTTACATCACACGGAACATTTTCAATAGCTCAAATTTGGAGGTGACAGACAATTAGAATCAAATCAAGGGTTTTACCTTAACACTATATAACGGGGTAGACGGAAGGGGTAGTAGCAGCGGGGTTTACAGAAATAAAACATAGAAAGATAGTGAATGCCAAAAAGGTTGGGGGAGAAGAGAGGGAGAGGTGCTTCCGTAGACAGAGAAATCTACCAGCAAGCTACTGAACTTTTTCAACAATTTAGACGTGTTTTAGTTTGAAAATATCAAATTTTGAAAAATTATTGTATTATAAATATTCGTCGTGAATGATAGAACATTATCTTATTCTCTATAATAATATGATAACTTCATTTTTTTTTAAATTTAATTGAAATTAAGTCCTATTGTAAAAAAATTAATAAAAACTTGTAACTTTTTCATTAATATAGTACATTTTAATTTAAATGTTTAATATAATACAAAAATCACATGTTGTTACTATGTATATTTTCAGAGAAAAAGGCTCTATACATTTTACATTCTTATATAGTAGGTGACCATCCGAATCTTGCGCTGAGGATAATACATCAGAACACTTTTTTATTATCTAGTTACTTATATTTTCAAAGATTTTTTTATCAAGCTTAGGCTATGATTTTTTAGCTATCTGTTTAAGCTTTTTTCCTTACATACATATTATTAATTTTATATAAATAATTTGTAAGGAAAAGTTAAGTTTGGTACTCTAGCAAGTTGAAACGTGGGCTGTATCCGAATAGCCCAAGGATCCTTGTCAAGGATCCATGAGATGCAGTCTTGCTTAATTCACACTCGCCACGCAATTCCCAAACGAAGACTACATTAAAATATTCGCACGCCAACGACCTTATTTCATCCATGGGTCCACAGTGATGCTGTCTTTAAAATATCTTAGAAATTATGTTAAGGCCATCTATTATCCCTAAAGAAAACTATTTCAGCGTACTAAAACTGGCGTGTTTTAAATTTTTTGTCTTAAAACTAGCACCATTTCATCTGATATTATTCTTTGCAACATTTGTTTACTGAAGATCATGCCGAGAAAAAATTTGATATATTTTGCAATATTAAATATTAGATGTAGATTAATTATTTAAATTCTACAAATCATCAATTTATAATTAATGACAATGATTGAAGCTCAGAATCATGAGCATGAATGAAAACAACCATTTTCTTTATTATTGACAATTGACAGTCAAATAAGACAATAATATAATAGATGTCGGTCAAACTCTGTACCTAGATTGAGCTTGGACGTATCTACGACGTGTGGCTTCCATCCTTGGATCCAAGGACGTGAAGAGGGATGCATCGGCATCCTTCGGGAGTATACGGACAAATATACACTTTATCACGTGATTTCCAATGCATCTCTCAAGGATACGTATCAAGGTTACATCAAATTAATAGATTATTCAGATACAGCCGTGGAATCTTTTTTCAGGTTCTGTTTGAAAATTCACAATTTTTGTCCAGTCACTCATAATTAAAAGTATAACCAGCAAAGATTATAGAGCTAACAATCAAAAGAGCATTATTGTACAATCAGTCACAAAAACAAGATTTAAAGTGCCTACATTACTATATTAAATCAAACAACCTGAGCTAAATCTAAGGAATGAGACAAAGATTAGTGAAAACACAAATAAAACAAAATCAGTAAATTTAAGTTTTGTTCACCACTACTAACAGGAAAAATAACCTTTTCAAATAAATACTTAATTTTTGATATAGTTTTAAAATACCCTTAATATTAAAAAGTATTAGATTAAACCACGTTGACATTAATTGATTTCTCATACAATTGCGTCGACATTCATTGTTTTCCTCCTGTACACTGTTCCTTAACAACCATTTCCTGGGTAAATAATCATTGATTTTCCTTTAACATTATATAAAGAAGTTGTTTCAATCATTCCTCAAGAGGGGGCCACAATCACTTGATTTAATTATTTCAACATTCATTGTTTTTCTCATTTTCCCTTCAAATTTTTAAATATTATAAAGAAAATCACAGTAAGCTATTAGTCACGATCTTAACCATCATACTAAACTGTTAGGTTGGCAATGGGAAAGCATTTCCATAACGTGTCTTATGAATCAAATAGATATATATATACATTTACTGTAAAAATAATAATGAAAATGTCAACATATTGTTTTGAGAGTATATACTGTCTTCAAGGAAAAGGGACCATGATAACTTATTTCCCTCTGTATAAATATAATTATAATTATAAATATAATTCCTTAAAATCAGGCAAAATATATATAATATAGGGAATATTTATTGTTGCCTGAACCAATATTTTAAAGTTAAGACATATTGCTAATAGGAATATATGTAGAGCATGAATCGTGTATTTGACTTATTCCGTTTAGGATGCACTTAGAAAGATTTTTTTGGTTGAATGGTGCAAACAGCTTATCTTATCAAATTATTGACTTATTAGATTTTTCCTGCCCACCATGGATTATTGTCTCCTGTGGATCATAACTACTATTTGCATTGTATTTTATATTTGTCTTGGAACTTATCTGGGGCCAAGTGAAGCTACCCATTCTGCTAATTATCTTTCCAAAACACATTTTATTCCTTCATTGTTATTCTGTTATTTATCAAAATTTTATATTTTATATCTGTTGTTGGTATTAAGTATAATTTTGGTGTTTATGAAAATGTATGTAATGGTCTTTCAATCAATAAGATTAAACTCAATTCCTGGTATTTAAGGTTGATGTTTTCTCTAGGCGTTAAAATTAAATAGAAACAAATGGAAGTCTATTCAAGTGTACTTTATAACTATGGGGAATAACATTTCGAGAGGCTTAAGATATAATATATGAAAAACTATCGATTATTTTAAGGTCATTGTTGACACAAGTTTAACCTCTCGGTGTTACCGTTTATGCGCTCCTTTAGATACATGACTCATTGATCAACAGCTTAAATCTTTTATCCAAATAATCAACACAGAATAAAATACTTATACTAATCAATTCATTCGTGTTTTAATAAATAATAGAGAGCCTCCATAGTTACAGAAATTCTCCTTTCTATAGATAATAGACTTATAAAATTAAATGCTGAACATTTAATAATAATAAAAGTTAAAACCATGTCTAAACAAGCTATAGATATTACATGCATTTACTTATGTTTAATTTTATTAGTTTGAATATTTCTATACAATCATGGATGTACTGTACTTACCAAGTAAGAGGTAGAAACACATTACCCTAAATTTCCATGGAATACGACTGCATTTCGTGGTTGTTCCTCGATTCAATATCTTCCATAAGAGCACATGTTTGCAAGATTCTCAACCACTGGTACTTTGCGTTAAGTGAGGGAAGGAGGCCTTTACTAAAATCGTATAGAGAAAAAACACTACGGTTAAACAATGGCAAAATTATTGTTATTAAGAAAATTTACATTCAAATGGATCGTTAGTATAAGACACTTAAAAAAAATGTCTATAATAAAGGTACATTAAAAAATAAGGCACGTTTCTTTTATCTTTACCTTACATGCAATACTGTTTCCAAACTGTATTCTGGTTCGGTTTTACATTCAAGCCATATATTTACCATTAACCGCTGGCTAGTCCTGTCGTAAGATATGCTTTAATAACCAAATTAGGACTAAGACGAACACAACATACTGGGCATATCGGGCATACTGGGAATTTAACCCAGGAGTATTAGCTCAGTAGACAGACACGCCGCCGACCTAGCTAAGGTGTCAGATCTGTTTTTATTAACGAGCGTAAAAAGGATTTTTAATTGAAAATTTCGAATTTTGTCCGCCCGTCTATATCGCCTGTCCGGAAGAAAAGTGACACAAATCAAAAAACACTATTTTACAGGAAATGCATTTTAAACTTTCTCACTTTCTAATATAACTGTTGTATTAAAATGGTAACTATTAGGAATTTAAAATAAAAATTAAAAAATCAAAAATAACATAGGCTTTACAATCATATAAGTATGTGTTAATAAAAAGTTAAAAAAATCATCATAAGCATAACATTTATACCCAATTTTGATTTGTGTCCCTTTTCTTGCAAATATATTAATACATTTTTGTGAAAACTAATGAAACACAATATGAAATTTTTTATTTAACAACCATCAATACACCTTAATTTTTTTTATATAATATTGAGCATTGGAAATGACAAAAATTTAAGGATCTCCCTTTCAAGATACAATTTTTACAAACATTCATAAAATGGTAAGTAGTTCTTAGGAATACAATTTTTTCCAAACAATGATAACAAACCTGTTTTCTTTTTTTCTGTGATTCCAACTTTGCGATTGTAAACTTTTTTCAACTGTGGCTTTCTTGTTTTTTTTCTGTGGTTTAATACCAACACACTATCATACTGATCTTGTTCGTAAGATGTTTTGTAGAACAATGTCCCTGGGAATTCCTTCATTATTTTAATAACTTTGATATCAGAAACTCTCACGGGTTCTCCGTTTCCGTTTTTTGGAAAAGAGTGGAACCCCAAATCAGCCGCTAACTGTTTTAAATCAAAGATGTCTTCATGACAAATTTCATCAACTTTATATGGCTGGCCAGTTTTCTTAGCACTCCTTATTAGAGTGACATATTGATCGGGAAGGTATACTGGACCCGATCTTTTTGATTGTTTAATCTGACGTTCTATTACAGAATGGGCGCTATCCCCCTCATTCTGGCTGTGCCCTGAAATTAAAAACTTATGTGTTATGCTCTCTAAGTCTTCATATTTCAAAACAGCGTGCATGTAAGCTGCAATCATAAATCGATTTTTCTGTTGTCCTGCACAGTTATCAGAATAAAATATTACATTAATCTTTTTTTGGTCTCTGGTTGCATTATCTCTCTTTTTATATTGTACTATCATGTCCAAGTACCGTAATACACAGGAACCAATTTCATTTACTCCCCTTTTAGCTTCCCCCTCATGCCACACATAGCATTGAACATCTTTTGTTTGAATGTTGCACACGGTTAAATTAAACACATTTATTTTTGAAACGTAATAGAAGGAGGAAACATCTCCTGATGGGCATGGGAGAACGGCCTGGAGATCATACACAGCAACAATGCTGTCGAACCTTTTGTCGTTTTCTTTTTCTTTTCGTGATAATTCTGTTTCCAGGCGGTGGGTATCATATTTATCTTTTAGTTTTAAACTTTTCTTCTCCCACAGCATTATTATATCCAGTACACAGCACACACTGGTCTTTCTTTGGTACAAAAAAAGACAAGTTAAATTCTTCATTAAAGATCCGGGCATACATCATGTAGTTTCCAGCAGGGTTATTTTTCTTATCACAGCCTTCTTTATAGTCTCTGTGAAGCTGTGCAATGGTTTTTACCTCCTTCAATGTATTCCTTTTTGGTGTTTGCGCGACAGTAGTGACTCTCTATTCGGGGTATTAGCTTAATGTGTTCTCTGATCCCATTTTTTATGGTTTCGTCAACCTTAGCATGGTGTCCATGTTTTCCCCTCAAATCTGAGGATAACATCTGGCCTGTAAATAAATTTTGTTTCAACAGCACAGTCCTTAGTGGCCTGTCCGTAATGCATAGGGTGGATTTGAAAAATAATTTGCATATGCGAACCCTCTGTCCTCGTATTTCAAAGTAAAACGCATTATTGGGACGCCTATGACTGTCTTCCCTAACATATCTATATTTAGGATTAACGGGTGTCATGCTGGCAGAAAGAAAATGTCGCTGTTTTTCTAAATCAGATAACCCCCAATAATCATCGAAAATCTTCTTCCGATCTTCCTCTGTAAATTTGGTGCAACATTTCAACTTACACTTATCGTTACAGGGGGGAAGCAATTTTCGGGCTGGAATAACTTTTTTTCTGGAAGATGAGGATGTATAGCTCTCTCCAGAATTTCTTAAACGCTTAGCACTATTTTTTATCCAGTTTTCTGGATTAGAGAGTCGTGTCTTACCTTTTTTAACTGTTTGAGATGGATCTTTAACTTTTCTCTTCCTTGAGTGATTTATTTCAGTTTCATTACGTCCTATATTTTCTAATTTGGTTCCCTCATTGCTTGAAGAAGAGGAGGATTCACTTTCATAATTGGGATCAGCATTAGTATCATCACTACTAAATGGTTCTGATAGAGAATGTTCACTTACATGTTGTTGATCAGTTTCAATTACTTCCATATTGCTCACGTTATTAATATCTTCAATAATATTTTGTGATTGGTATTCCATTGCTAGTTGGTCATCTACAGAATTAAAATACATTGTTAGATTTAAAAATTCCAAAAAGAAGGAAACACTTTAGTAAAATAAACAATTATTTACAAAGTACATTGATTATAAAAATTGTTTACCTGATTCCAGTATAATATAATTAGTATCTGGCTCCAGCTGTGTTTTATTGGATGACGTTCCTTCTATATTACTCCCGCCAATAATCTCTTCAATAATATTTTGTGATTGGTATCCCATTGATAGTGGGTCATCTGCAAAATTAAAATAATACATTAGTAGATTCAAACAGTCCAAAAACAAGGGAAAACTTTAGTGAAAATAACAATGATTTACAAAGCAAATTGAATATAAAAGTTATTTACCTTTATTATATTCCAGTGTGATATTATTCTTTGAGTCATTGGTTGAGGTTCCTCTGGTAGATGTCATAATATTATTAATATCCTGCTTTACGATTTTCCAATCATAACTATGTTTAGTACTATCGATAGCTTCCTTAGCTAATTTGATAATAAGATTTGTTCGATTAGACATATTTTCTAAAAATTAAAAAATACAAGTAAGTCAATCGGAATGCAAATTCAGTTGATTGCATTGTTATTTAGTTACATCCGTGAAAAATGTGACTCCAAATATTTTGTGAGCAACAAATAAAATTATGCAATTTTGTTTTATGAATAGTGACATAACTGGCAAAATAACACAAACATAAGAAAAACTCTAATAACTTATTGCTAGAAGATGGACACATCTCAAAATATTACCCATATTAAAATTAATATTGAAAAAAATGGTCTTATATTTTCAAGAAAAATGACACATTCCTAAATAGGTCACTGTTCTTCCAAACACTTTAAATAATTTTGAAACACTTACCAAAATGTGACGCTTTTCCTGACAGGGCGCGATCATTCCTGGTCAAACCTCAGAACCCAAGTAACATGTGTCATTGTTCTCGAATCGGTTGACGGTATTCCCGCCAAAAGAAAAGTGACACTAGTGCCATCTAGCCACGCTTTTATGAATTAACAACATGACACTTTTCTTGGAGAAAATATAGGTCTTTTACGATTATTTTAACAGCATAACTCAAAAATAGAGATTTTTGAGTTGTGTCACTTTTCTTCCGGATGAACGATATGTTTGTAGGTTGTTTGTACTGCGATAACTGTAAAATACGTACACTAGTCATAAATAAATTTAACAGTGAGATTGATTGAAACGATTAGGAACGATTTATATATCTGGTTTTCAATTTTTTAATCTGATTCAATTGTGAGCTCACTCAGGCCGTTTGTATTTTTATTTTGTTAAATAGCTTTTCTGAAGTAATTTGAATTTATAATTATTTTTAAGGAATCAATCAAGTACCTAAATCATATTATTTTATATGTTGCTATATTATATTTAGAGACTAGCTTCTCAAACTTTGTGAACAAGAGTTATTCTCAATTATTATTATGTACTATTGATTATATTATCAATTTGTTTTTTGTCTAACTTGCTCACCAATGGACTATAATAGCAACATTGAATGCAAGGAGATATTATAGGAGATAGCATTCAAATTTAAAATCCAAAGTGAAATCTTAAAATTGCAGTAATGATAAGAATATGGCAGTGCTTGGCATGTTTTAAATTAAGGGAGTGTTTTCCTTTTCTCAAAGAACTTCTAGTCCGGCAACTGTATTCTTATGGAGTGTGGTTGGTAATTTCTAAAGAGTTAACAACCAAAATAAATAAAAGGAATATGTTTTGTGTTGTACTCATTGCTTCAGTGCATTTGGTTCGGGAATCTAAATCTTGTTTATTACATGAGGAACCGATATCCTTTTTTTTATAAAGTTTTTCTCATTTCAACGAGATTTTGGATAAGTATATACATAAAAGTGGGACCCCTTACTATTCCAATACTAAAGTAATTTCAATTAAGATCCAGAAGGCTATGGTTCAGGCTCCAACTGTGGGTGTATTTTCTTTTAACATAGGTATTTTAAATTTTTCCTTCTTGCAAAATATTCACATGCATTTATTTAAATTTGGCACTCCTAAGACTATTTTTTTTAAATAGATTATAGAGTTAAGTAATAGATTCTGTCACTCAAGTATTCTCAAGGAGGGATAAATAAATAAATGGGGGCAATTTTTAAAGAAAAATCTGTAATTATTTTCTAACCTGACACTAATTAATATATTATTATCATTTCCGAGTTATTTGAGATTGAATTGATGGTAAACTAAAGTGCACAACATAATACTTATTATTGTTGAATGACTTGTTTGGAAATAAATAAATAAATATGTGGTAGTACAACTTCTATATTAAAAGCTTGGAATAATAGTTTTAGGGTTTATTGTTAAAATTAATAATATCAAAAGATTTTAAGCTAAAATATAAATATTTTTTTAAACGGATGAAAAAAAGGATGTTCTTATTATTTTACTATGGTACTAGACACTAAAATGTATTTATTAATGCTATAATCAATGCAAGAAATCACTAGAATATTTTAATGATTAAAACCTACACATACAAAAGATTTATTTATTTTAGTGCTTTGATGTGTTCTTTAATAACCAGATTTATCATATACCTAATTATGAGAGGATTCGAAACTTTTTAGGGCTCCAAGCTCTCTACTGACGTAGACTTTAATTGTGAAGCTCTTTTTGTTTTCAATCTCTTCAATTAAAAAAATTCTTGTAATTTTTCCCTTGATCATGAATGTATAAATGTTCTTTCCCGGGCGTTTTGTTATCCAAATTTTTTGTCTCTCGGCAACTTATAGTATGTTGTGTCCACAGCACTAATCCGAGAATTTTCAAATTAGAAAATTATCATAAAAGAAAATATAAACTCAGAGATATTTAAGGAACTCGCTTATAATTATTTACCCTCCGAGGCTCTACATTGAATATTTAAATGTAATTTATTCTATTGCATTTTATGCTTACTGTTATCATTTTTAAATACTTGATCTTTTAATTCTCTCAAATTATTTATTATTTTTATCATCAATCATTAATATTTATGTACTCTTTTTGTAATTATTCATCAGTATGTATCATTATTTAGCTATTAGCGTTTTACTATTTTACTATATACAGTTTTATAGTAATTGTGTACTTTTGAGTGCTGTCCTGTCATAAGTCTCACGACTATTGGCCAGAACCATAGTACATGAAATTTAAAAATAATTACTATTATTACTATCCTATCTTATATGAGCAAGAAACCTTTATGATTTCATAGCCAAGTTAATTCCATATACAAGATTTTGTTTTAATTATTTTAGTTTTTAGGAAAGACCATATATACTAGGGCGTATTACACCCCTTCCTTTAGATTCACACAGTCGACCTTCATATACTAGCTACGTCACTCGATCCACACTCATCTTCTTACCATGCATAATCAACGAAAGACGGTTCTTTCACATTGGACTGTTGGATTTTCTTTCATAGTGCACTCCTTTAGCACCCATTTATTAATTACTCCGTCCATAAACAAATTTCCACATGCATTTCTTCCTCACCCATTTCCATCCGCATTCCAATTGATCTTATGTTTATTCCGATGAACCCAATCTTAGCATCCATTCAATATTTGAGTTGGTACACTTTTATTCGCCACCATTATTTAACCTTTCAATACTTCATCAATAGACAACATACATCCCATTACTTTCCAGGTTACATTCATCCGTCTCACAATTTCACAATTTATCCTTCCATGTTCACGAAAAAATATTCTTCCCAAGTACTCAAAATCAATCGCTTGCCCTAACAGTTTTCCTTGTATACTAACAAATCTGGCAATCATTTCCTGATTCGTTCTTTTCATTAAATATCAACGTAATTTGGAGACATTTATAAGAAGATCCATTCTGTCTGTTCCCACATTCATATGATTAAATGCATTCTACAAGCCACTTTCATTCTCAGACATTAATACTGCATTATCTACAATCTACATATATAAGCAATCTCACATAAACATTGTTTATTTGCACATCAACCACGTCCCATCAAGCATCTATTATTCACTTGTCCATGAATACATTAAACAACCCTGGATACATAACACAACATTGTCAAACACCTTGCTCAATGTCAAAACATTCAAAGTTCCAACCAACGTAGACACACTTTACTTCCATTGTAAACCGACATAATTACATTTTCTATCCATGCATCCACAACATACTCTTCCACACTTTCTGCAGATCAACATCAGAATTAATTCATTAAAGAAGGACCTACAGTAATAATAAATTGAATAAACTTTGGAGGAATGTAGGGGTGTCATATTGTCGAAATGATAAAATATTATTACTTTAATTAAAATCAGCATAGCAACAATCAAAAATTACCATGGAATTATAAATCATCTTATGGTGTATTATGCAAGGATCTAAGCTTTACCAAAATTGATAGAGAGGATTGTAAACCGCCCTCGAAGTATCAAGTCAGGATATGAACTTGGATATCTCCATCTACGGCAACAAAGAACTGAGATGTTCTATTACAAAATGATCACCTGCCCTTTATATGTTTATTATTAAAGTGTTCAGTGCAAAGTCTAATCTATCAGTTATGCCTCTCCAAATTAAAATTAATTTATACCAGCATTGGTGGGAACATCAATATAGACGACACCTACTTTGGTGCCCGCATGGTCTAAGGCATTACTCTATCAAAATACTAGATTTGTGATGAGAGGGAGATCAAGGTTTGAATGCCGGTCATATTTACTAATAGAGGTCCAAATAAAATCCTTTCCCTCCACGTAAATACGGATAAACTTCCTCCAAATTCAACATTCTTCACCTTTCCACACATTAGCGTAATTAGTATACATGCTTATAACATGAACAGGTAACAGGACGTGTTGCTAAAATAAAATACATCAGTCTTATGTTATCTTGTTTACTTGTGACGGGGAAGTTAGTTAAAATATCAGTCAAATCTATTGAGTTAGTTTTTTCTCTTAAAGAACGCGCCACCTTCCTCCTTAAATGTGGAAATCTTTCTAAATTTATACCCTTCTAATCCATATTGTTTTAGACTATTAATATATGGAGCACATAAACTGAATATTTAAAAACTAGACTTGCAAGTGGTACCAGTCATAATGTAAAAAACGGGTGAAGAAATATTTATTATTAATGAAGCTTTTTTTTTACCACTGCATTAAACTAACTACCTTTCCATATTATATGAACTTTCGTTGATACACGAACGAATATAGATAAACAGAATCTGTGTTTACATAATTTAATGCTGGTGTGCAAATTAGAGTGTAAGAGAGAACTTAGCCATTGAAGTTAATGATTTCTAATAAGATTAGGGTGGAGATGTAGGGAACTCTAACTAAGAGTGGTGTATTTTCAGTTTATACAGCAATACTTTGTTTGGACAAAATAAATAAAAAATTGATTGAGTACAAATTATAGATACACATTTTCTTCACATGGTGATATCAACAGTTGTTGAATATGTAATGAGAATTGTGGTAAGATTAGTAACTTTTTAAATGAAAAGAAAATGTTTTCATTAAATTCTAGGACACCCTCGACACATATTCAACTGTTGATATCACCTTGTGAAAAAAAAATTAATCTTTATATTTGTGTAGGACATTTTTTATTTAATTATTGTAGATATTTTGCTATAAAAAACCTTGTGTTACGTAAATACCCACCTTTAAGCAATACATTAAAAATGTGAAGCTCTAAAAAGATGATTTCAGACTTATTCAATTTGGCATTTACGTTGTGCAGGGTTTTACACATACATTTATTTGAGATGTTTTATTAAATCAATAAATAGTGAGTGATTCCCCCTACTGGAGATTAGGGAAGGTTTTTAAAACTATATCACAAATGAAGTTATGTAATTATTTCTTTAACGTATTTTGTGTCGTAGTTCTGTGAATTTTATACAACTCATAAAAGCTAATAGTCGAGGCATTGAGGAAGAAGACACACATGGCACGTGTATTATAAATAATACATTTTATTAGCAGAGTATCTTATGAATTTGAGTTATACACCCATGCACTAATTACACTAATGGTTTAGAGAGAGTTGAAAACCATTAGGAGAAAGCACCCAACTTGGATCAAATTTCTAATTCCCTGACATTGACAGTTTAGTCTGTTGCGAGAGTGATGCCTTAGACCATGTGGCAACTGAGGCAGGCTTAGTATTGTATTACCGATCCGCAACTGGTACATCGTCTTAACACAACACTGTGAAATTAAGTATTTATAGAAATTGTATCTTTAGTGGATCGAATTTTATAACGTCTAAATATCTTACAGAATTTCAGCTTTTCTGCAAAGTTGAAATAACTGCTTGTTATTTTAAAATATTGATCTACACAAGAGTGAAGTTACCGACAGAGATTTATACAAATAATTTTTGATGGCAGTTTTAAAAAAATGTGAGTATGTGAAACTAGTATTTATTTAAAAACGTTTAACGTTAGTATTGCCTGAATGGCTCTTTATGTGAATGGGTGGAGAGAAATATATCCTAAAAGTCTTTTATTATTCCTATAGATGAGCCATTATATAAAAAATGTATATTCTAGAATCAATGGAAGAGTCTGATGGCTGAGAAGTGAGAGGAAAACTACAAATCTCCTAATTGTATCTTTATTAGGTGAACTAAGAAAGTGGTCAATAGGAGGACACATTTAAGTTAGGTAGGCAGGAACCATCATTCAAACATGGTTGTACTACGAAAAGTATAGATAAATATGTTTCTGATATTGGGGTGAGGGGTGAGTATGTTTTATCTACTAAATTCAAAATCCGATTGATGTCTTGGAAAGGGAAAGGGGGGAATTTTGGCTCCACCCCTATTTCCCCACTTTAAATTTCATACATTCCTTATCGGTAATAAGCTGTGAGCTAACTCCATACACCAATGCATTTTTCCATAATATTTCCCTTTGCGCAATCATTAAATACCCTTCCACGCTCCCACAGTGAACAAACTCACAATAATAGAGTTAACTCCTGGCTTTTGTAAATATTAAAGGGAGGAATATTTTATTCTACTCTTTTTGTGGGATTTACAGGTATTGAAAAAAGTTCTAGTAGAAATGGCCTTTCTTAAAAACCAAAATAATTTGTAATAAAATCTTGTACATGGGATTAGATTGGCTATGAAATCACAAAAATCTTCTTGCCCATATACCTAACATTTAATAATCATAGTAATAATAATAATATTAAACATTTCAATTTCATGTACTGTAGTGCTGGCCAACATTCATGAGACTTATGATAGGCGAGTATTCAAAAGTACACAAGTACAATAAAAATACATTCAATAAAATATAAAAAATACAATGATCGCTAAATAATTATACATACTGATGAATAATTACAAATAAATAGACATAATTATTAAAGAATAATATTAAAAATAATAAATAATTTGAGAGTAGTTAAAGCTAAATTATTAAAAAATGATAACAGTAAAAATAATGCATTAGAATAAAGTAAATCTACAAATTCAGGGCAGAGCCTCGAAGAGTGAATAATTATAAGAGAGTTACTTAATAACTCTGAGTTTAGATTTTCTTTTATGATGATTTTCTAATTTGAAAATTCTTGGATTACCGCTGTGGATACAACATACTACAAGTTGTCGAGAGAAAATAATTTTGGATAACTAGAGACCCGAGAAAGGACATGTATACATTCATATTCATTGTTAAAATTACAAGAAATGTTGTTATTGAAGATATTAAAAACAAAAAGAACATCACAATAAAGTTTATGTCAGTAGAGAGCTTAGAGCCCTAAAAGGTTTCGAATACTGTTATAATTCTAATAAATCTGGTTAATAAAGTACTTAAAAATACACGGAGTTATAAATTTTCTTTAGCCATTTCAATCTGAGAATTATATTACTACTAATAATAATAATAGTAAGAATAATCATAACAACAATAATAATATTAATAATATTAATAATAAAGTGTCACCACTGAAGGATGGCTTAGGACATTTTATCTATCATTAATATAAATAAAAATGTGTATGTGTATGTTTTGTAAACATTAAAATACCCAAGTGATTCCTTGCATAGATTCTATTTTTAATAAGTAAGATTTTGTTTATAGTACCTTAGTGAAAAAATAAGAACATCCTATTATTTTTTTCCTCTGCCTAATAAAAAGCTGTATATCTTATCTAAACGTCTTTGACATTAATAATTTCAACCAAGAACGTTAAAACTATTAACTCACAACGTTTAATATTATCAGTTGTTCCAACGCGTATTTATTTATTTCAAAACAAAGCACTCAAAAACAATCATACTTATTGTGTTGTGCACTTTAGCTTCCCATCAAGCCAATCTCAAATAACTCGCAAATTATTGAAAATGTACTAATTATGTCAGGTTAGAAAATAATTACACATTTTTCTTTTAAAACTGCCCCCACTTATTTAGCTCTCCCCCCCCCCCCTTGAGAATACTTGAGTGTCAGAATCTATTGTTTAACTTTATTGTCTAATTATAAAAACATAGCGTTAGGCCTAAAAAATTTAAATAAATGCATGAGACTATTTTGTTAGCAGGAAATATCTAAAATGCTTATCTTAAAACAAAATACACCCACAGTTGGAATCTTAACCAAACTATTCAAGATCTGAGTTGAAAGTAGTTTAATATTGCAATAGTAAGGGGTCCCACTTTAAAGTCTATACTTATTAATCTCTTGTCAATGTCAAGAAACTTCAATAAACGTGTATTGAATCTTCATGTTATAGTCAGGATTTCAATTCCAGAGCCAGATGCACTGAAGCAATTAGTCATAACACAAAATATATTACTTTTATTTACTTTGGTTCCTAACTCTTTAGAATTTACCAACCGCTCGCCATAAGAATACAGTTCCCGAACTATAAGTTATTTGAGAAAAGGAAAACACTTCCTTGATTTAAAACATGCCAAGAACTGTCATATTCTTATCATTACTGCAATTTTAAGATTTAACTTTGGATTTCAAAATGAAATGCTATCACCTATAATATTTCCTTGGATTTGAAGTAGTTATAATATTCCATTGGTGAGCAAGTTATACAGAAAACAACTTAATACTATGTTCAATATAACTTAATATTAATTCAGAATAACTCTCGTTCACAAGATTTGGGAAGTTAGTCTTGAAAAAAAATATGTCAGCATCTAAAAATATGCTTTACATACTTGATCTATTACTAAAAAAATTAATATAAATTAAAATCGCTCCAGAAAAGCTATTTAACCAACAACTATCTGAACGAGATTAATATTGAAACATAATAATAGTACTTAGCACTGAGTCTTACTAACCGTTCGGGTTATACATTTGAATATTAATTATTCTAGTGGGCCGGGAATTGGGAAGTTTGAATATATTGGAAGTGAATCCTCATTTTCATGGAAGGGGAGTGAACATCTATTTAGCAAAATCACGCTCAGTTCACACGAACGAGGTTCGAACCTCAATATCCCCGTCCTTGTGGGTATAGCTCAATACTAAACTAGCGCGTTCTCTAGCTACGCCACTGAAATTGGTAGTATTGGAACAGATAATAAGATTACTGGACTTCAGTTTTGAAATTCCTTTGTTCAGAAGTTATTTGATAATCCAGAAAGATATATTAAACTACGTGCTGTTATTTAAAGAATTACAGTTACAGTTTTCTACTCTACAATTCTACAATTACTAGAAACAATTTTATTTATATAACTTTGGAAACATTTAGAGGGGACCATCCCTCCATATTTTCCTGACCTTCTTTTTGAAATTTAAGAATTCAGACATTGATTCTGTTTGAGCTGTTCCTTATACCTGGTTGACTAATGTTAATCGTCTGACACTTAGAGAAGTAATTTAGTCTAATTTTTTAGACATTTTAGAATCCCTATTTCACCAGCCTCCTTTGTAATTCCAATATCTAAAATTTATTTGCGTTTATTATCTGCTTGACAAACTAGTTTTACATCAAACAAAGAAAGTGTTTCTCCACTGTTTTTGAAAATATTTGCCTCCTCCTTCCAAATTTCTCTAAGTCTAGCATTATAAATTTAATTTTTTAAGAATTATTGGGGGATTTAGAGCTGTCCTCTTAGCTTAGAATCAAATTTAAATTTTCTAGCACACATAAAAATTTCTTATTCTGTTTATATCACCTCTCCTATTTCCCAGTGTCCCATTTATTGAATACAAAATGTTCATATTTTTTATAATTTATTTGGAGTGGTGCCATTAGTTGTCTACAAAATCTTCTACCAGCCTGAAAATTAGTAATTTATATTATTTTTTGTTGTCTCGAACACCCCACCCACTTTTCCCCAAAAAACCTAGCCACCAGTCGTGTAAATAATGTACACAAATAAATCTAATATTATTATTATGCAAGTGCTACTCGATTGGCCTCCATATGTTAAATTTCATCTTGATTGGAGGACCAAGAATATACTACCACTTTTTTTGCCTCTATACATCCCTTTAGCTGATAATATTTAAATAACCGTACAAATATTCTTACCCAATTCTATAAAGAAACAATTATTCTAAATTTTAAGTCTCTATGTCCACTAGTTCAAAGTTGCACGGTCAGTGAATTTTGAATACATTCAAACCCCCTGTTTATCCCTTACAGGTTTAATCTCGCAAAACTTTGTCTTATCTCTGGTCTAGGGATAAAAAGGAATCTTTACTCAAAATTTCAAGTTTCACGGTTTGAAACCTATAAGCTCTTCTAACAAAACCATGAATTCCCCCACGTCATTTATTGTCTTTACAGGCCAAATAAGCCTTGTAGTATGGAATGTTAATCAATAATGTATCATCCCTATAATTCCACACTCATGTTAATATTATTGATATTATTTTAAGTAATATAAATGGCTTCTCAAACGGTATTTCTACGAATTTCAATGTATATAAATAATGTTTTGTTGAATTGTAATATAGAAGTAAATACATTATGAATATGTATACTAAAGTTATCTACTGTCACCACCCCTGTCTTATCGATGTGGCCTAATGTTTATCAGGATGTGATATGACCATGAACAGAGGGGGATTCATGGACATATGACTGTGTGGGATCGTGATTGACATTTCGACTGGGATTTTTAAGGTGTTATTAGTACTACTATGTATATTACAAATGTGATGTCTATAAAGGATATTAAAATTTTTAAGAATTTAAAATAATATTTAGGATATTTTGGCAGAACGAGGTATTGATAGGAATAACAAATGGCCTGAATGACCTCTGGGTGATTCTGCATGGTTTACGTACCACGGTATAATAGGCCTGAGGGGAAGCCCTCCAATACAAGTACTGATGTGCCGACGTCTACCCTCGTAGCCCCAAAACAGAGAGATTGACCTTCTAGACTGAAGGTCATCTGTCGACCATGATAGCTGTATATACAACGTTTTATTCTTTCTTCCGTCCTGGTTCCCCATAATAGTGCAGTAGGTAAGCATTGGAACTATGTATTTTATGATTGAAGAATGAGCCTGGAGCATACATAAATTGAGCCCTCATGAACATTTATGGAACTGGAGACATTGTTTCTGACTCTGCAGTTTCAAATTGGTGGCCAATTCAATATAGCATCAGATGCATTATTAAATTCGTTAAATCTTAGCGTATAATAAATCGATTTACATTCATTTTTAAAATTAAGTATATTTTCCTGTGCTTTATTTAATATAGTTAGATTTTGCACATATCTCCCATAAAGCTTTAGATATTTTCTATGTTATTTTAATTATGTCTCTAAAATATTCCATTACAACGAATCATATTTAATTCTATGACTTCAGTAGAAAAATAGTTCACACAAAAACGATCGAAGATTTAATTTTCTTTAATTTGGTGTGATTTAATAATCTGTACTATGCACAGGCGTAAGTATACACAATTTTTTTTTTTACACGTGTGGATGAGTGTTCCTTTGTAGCCACTTTCAGGTTATACTTAATATGCTGTACAATGAATTGTGCAAAATGAATTAAAGTCATTAAAGTTTCTTATATTAGTATGTATTGTATTTAATGGATACCTTTGTGATCAGTGTTAGACAGGATTAACTTCAATCATCAGTAGAATTTTAATTCTATTACATTCTTATAGCAAATTGCAATAATGGTTGAAACAGGCAGTAACGTTTCTTGTTAAAAATGGTTATAATAATAATAACTTTGAAATCATCTAAAAGTTATGGGAAATGTGAGCAAAACAGAAATATTTTAACTAAAGAACAAGAAAATCCCTGCTAAAAAAATGAGCATCAGCAATGAAATAGTTAAATTGTGTAATCATTGACTAACAATGACGTCACAAAGAAAAAATTTAATTTAAGCGATATAAATAAACTTTCATAGAAATAATAATGCTTTGGATAATTTATATTCTTCCATTTATTGCTGTTAACAAAACGTTACTGGTAATATTATGCAACAATATTACCACTAAAAGGAAGAGTCTTTTAAAATTGGTGATTCTTGTTTACTGATTACATTCTCCATCAAAATTATACGGGGATGTGCGCTTCAGATTCTGTACACCAAACATACATCCAACGTTGCAGATTTTCTTTAATTAACAAGATTTCAAAGAGATTGTTTCTAATATGAGAGGTAAAGTTGTCCGAGTGGGGTGACCAGTTTTCGGGTGACTTGGATCAATCTTATTCAGCAGGACAGAGAATATTAAATGTTGGCAAGAGGGATTGGACACATACTCTTGACTGGAAACATGGTTTTTTGGCTTGAAGATTCAATGCGTTTGCCATTGGAGGGACTCTTTCCATTGTTCTCATCTTTTGTGTGAATAGTGCTCTTCTGGCCTTATTCGCCAACCTATGTTCGTAGAATCTATTATATAATTAATTCACATTTTACCGTCTTGTTCACTGTAGATTTCAGATTTCCCTTTGAAACAGCAACAAAGCATTTCATAGGTGGACTCATGGAAGCTGTCCCTGCAACCCGTGGATTTAATTTTACCTCTTCCACTGAAGGAAGGTATGATGTCACAACCAGTCATAGCATGAATTGCTAAGAGTCTTATGCTTGTGTAGACCCCAGTAATTTAGCAATATCATGCAATGGAAGGTATCTAAGTTTTTTTCTACTTCCAAAGGAGAGCCAGAACTCCTCTAGTCCTCAATCCTGATACAATTATACTCCTATGACTACCTCGTCAGAATTTCTGGCACAAATCAGTACCCTTGCAAGTCCACGTTTCGCATCATCGGCAGCATGAAGATAAACACGGGTATCAGCCTCTTCCTGATTACAGGGCTTAGTACTTTTTATATCTTCCCTGTCTAGAATGTTAATCATGGTACAGTCCCGGCTTATTAGCACTTCCAATTCCTTCCCAAAATAATATTCCCAAAATAGTAAATTCAAACTATTTATTTTTGTGTTCATTGCAAAAATGCCTTCATTGAAAGAACCATAGATAGCGTGCTTGCAGTTGTGCCCTAAATGTAGGTATGTTCTCAGTTATTTTATGGTTATGCATGTAAATTAGTTTAGTTTTGTTTATTAGATAGTAAATTTAATTTATATAGTTTGGTGTTCATTACAACAATGTCACCACGTAAGAGAGCAATTATTTATGCTAAGAATGCAATTAAAAAAGGTTTATTCTTAATAGTAGTAGCTAATATGGGATTTATCGACATCCAAAAAAAATTCTCGCACACACATTACTTTTTTTTTCTTAATTTATATCAATATGTCTCAAACTGTGAAGCTCGAGGGGATTTCAAGTAAGGTGCAGCATCGTTTTATCTGTGAACCAATTGTTCATTTCCTCCGACTTGCTAAAGATCTGATTGTCTGTAAAAAAATGAATATTCTGTTTGACTTACGAAGCAATAAAATTAATTTAGATATTTGAAACTAAATACTAATTGTAGGAAAGTAATTTATTAACAAGTATTATAATTTTAGTTACATAAATTGACTAGTTGGTTGAAAAAGACCTTTTTATTCTATAAAATCAGAAGCCGGCATAAACCATCTATGTGATCGAAAAAAAATAATTCTTACAATTGACAAGTATATATTTTTCATAAATAGAACTTAGTCATCAAATTTTAAAACAAACATGATATTTTATGGATGTTTTCCAAAAATCATTATTCTTAATACAAAGAACGTGGATAATTCGAACTTCAAGGGACCAGGAGAAAATTCGACCATCCAATAATCGAATTAAATTAGTTTTTAAAAGTAATTGAAAAAAAAAACACATTTAAGTTTGCAACCAAGCTCAAAAACTTTATTTTACATTTATTTGACATAATTTGTTCAAATTTTCTTTAAAATGTAAGAGAATTTAATCTGTTTTCCTGATGTAAGTTTTTCAGTCATAGTGTATGATTCTAATTGATTTATTGACTGGAAAATTGAATCACTTACATTATTGCACCTTTCAAAAACGTTTGAGTTTTTGTATATGGTTCAAACTAAATGTTTTATAAGACTGTGGATTGGACAGTGATATCACAACACACACAAACAACCAATCTCCATGGTGTCCGTATCTCTGAAATGAAATTAAAAAAACCAGAAACATACATTTTGTTCAATCTATTTTTAATATTAGCCTAATTAAAAACTAATTATTAATTTAGAAATCCGCTTCGCTGTGTATTCGGACCCCCTTACGTCCACCAGTGCAAAAAATTTCAGATTTCTCCGTGGTATAGATTTGCCTGGACATCGCACACAAACAAACACTTTCTTTTATTATTATTTTTTTTATTATTATTATTATCAATATCATTATTATTATAGATATAGAAGTAAGATCTAACAAACTTTTATTGTTCAAGTAGGGCTCAAGTTCATTCCAATTGAGAAAACCTTGTTTAGGTGAATCGTTAGAAACAAGTTAATCCACCCATCTAAAAAATGTTTAAAGCCATGAGCAAACTCTTGTAAGTTAATATTATTATAGTAAACGTGAATGATTGATTAATTCATTTAGTAAAATTAATAACAATTATACGCAGAAAGGCAGATAAAAATACTTTAGCACTGAAGAATGTTCCAAATTCAAAGTAATAAATATTATCAACATGGAGTGCACACATTTATAATATGCTAATTAATCAAAATGGGTAGGAATACACAACTTTTTCTTTACGGTAAAAACCTGTACAAAAACTAATTCAAATCTTTGGAATTGAAAAATTGCTAAAATTCAAAATAATAGAAAATTATATAAAAAGAAGTGTCCCTATTTATAAGATAATTACTTAAAAAGAATACGAGTTCAAAACTTTTTATTCGTGGTACAAAACGGTTCAAAACTAATACAAAAAATGGCTTTGAAGGAATCACAAAATTCAAAATAAAATAAAATGATTAAGATGGAGTGGCCACATTTATATACTAATTACTCAAAAATGGTACGGGTACAAATCTTTTTATTTGTGGTACAAAAGGTAAAAAAAAAGAAACAAGTACAAAAGTTTTCTATTGCAAAATGTTCAACATACAAAAGTGGTACAACAGTTTAATGGACGTGATGCTATACCTTGGGCAGTAGTAAATGGAAAGAAGACGAATGTATTTTGAAAAGGTATTATATGCTATTTAACTAACCATATCACACCTCGTCATCTATTAAAATTACTACAAATCATGAAGAAAGTTTTCTAAGACAATACAAACACACTTTATATAAATGGGGTAGAATTTAATTTTATAAATGTCATTTAGCTTTAATCTATTTGGCCTAAAAATTAACGTCACAAAAGTCATTTGGCCAAACTATGGCTATCCGATAATTCTTCGTTTATTAGAGCAAGTAGTTCTTTCTCAGACCAACCAGCATGCCAGCTGACCTCGGATTTTATTCCACTAATCGTTTGTTTCCGGGTATGTCCGGCCCTTATCGTGTAAAGGGAAGCAGCGTTTCTCTTTGCGAGTATAGGCTCAGTTTACTTTAGTGATTGATGTATAATCGTACCTCATATACTGTTTAAGTTAGGTCTTAATTTTATTCAGCCATATTTATTGTTTCTAGATATAATTACGATAAATATATTATAAGATAATATATTTATCACCAATCAACAGTAATTTTAGCTTTATTTTACAGAACATTGATGCTTGGTTTATACTCCAATGGAAGCGATTTGTTTCTTTGCGCACAATAGTATAATGCCAAGTTCATCAACAAGTATAGCAGTGGAAAAGCAGGGCTGCTGTGTCAAAACTCATAAGTAATATTTTGATGCAGAATTTTTTGTCCTGGCTTTTTGACGAAAAAATAAATTAGCTTAAATAGGCAGACCCACTCCACTTTATGTTACCTATATAAAATAAAACTTTGTTATTTCAATACTTAATATTATGATAGTGTTTACTAATTATAGGAGTGTTGGGTTGATGGGAAATTATATAGATGACTTTATTATATAAACTAACGAAAACTGCATATGGATTAAATCCAAAATCATTGATATTGATAATATTTTAAAAGCTTTTAAAATGAATGCCAAAAGGTCAAATTTATTTGCAAGCCACAACCAAAAATAAAAGTTTGGCCACAATAAATTTACCGTTATTTTTATTTGTATTCAAATTACAATTATATTTTATATATATACACTTATAATTTAATAAATGAGTAATATTTCTGAGATCACAATTTTTTTAATACCATGTATATTTGTGACACCCTATTTATTTATAACCCATAATACTTTCAAATTAACAAAAACCCAAGAAAGTACACGTGTGGGCTTCCATTTAAACTAGGGTCCCTTTATTTTAACCTCATGACTTACCTTTGTCCAGAATTGACCAAACGCCAATGTTACTAATACTGAACAATCGGCTACATTGCGTAACAAAAAGCAAAGGTGCAGGCTGAGCCCGACTTTTCCGGTGTTTCGAACAGTCTAAGTTAACATAGACTGCAATGGTTTAATGATGTACCTGATTTAAAAATTCTACTTTTCTGATGACATTATTATTTCTATCTAAAATAATATTACTGGTGGTATCTTCGCGATAAATAATTACTACTATCATATCATTTCAAATGGCTCAAAATCATATTTTAAAATTCCAAATATATGTCAAAATCTAAGTTTATTTTGTTTATATTTTTGATTACAAATGGTATTATTTTGTACAGTGAACACTAAATTATATATTAAATTACATTGTATTTTTAATGTTAAGAATTCTGGGTTTGATTCTAAGTATTGCTAAAAAAAATAATTGGTGAAATATGGGTTTACCCTTTCACAATGATACATTAACGTTGGGGTCGGGATGTTGTGCTCGCCCTAGTCTTATGTTAGATTATAAGATATGTGAAGCTACGAGAGGCCTAGCAAGCTGTGGTGTAAAATATATGAGTTGAATAATAAACTGAACCAGGCCACAGGCTAGAAACAGTAATGGATGTAAAGAAAATTTAGTGGGGGTCAGAGTGGAACGGCTTCTGAAGGGCCTAAATTTTTCACAAAAAACCATTTTAGCTAAATATTATGATAAGAACTAATTAAAGTAGAGGATTCATCACTATTAATTCCTCAGCACATCTTTAAATTCTTTCAATTAGTACGCATTTATTTTAATTGCGTTAATAGGGTAGTAATGAGGAATGCCTGGATCAAGGATTACAGAATGGAGAGTAATGTACCCAAATTAACATAAAAGAAGTATAAAAAACGATTATTACACTCAGTCAAGATACTCTGGCCTCAAAATCACTGACAAACGAGATTAATAGGCCAGTCAAACTAGCCAAAATAGGGGGGGAAATATCATGGAGTTTTAAAAATCGGAACAGTTGTTCATTGAGTTGTTCTGATCAACATAATAAAAGTCCCCGGTTGGTGGGCTGTGAGCGGGGTGTGGGAAAGTGGTCCAAATATCTCCTTTATAAATTTTTGGCAAATATCTATAAAACCGTTGTTCCTAGGGTAATAAACTTTCTATACAAAATTAAACTAGACAAAATTTTGTACAAAAATGGTACTATACAGTTTTTCCCCATGATTTCAATAGCTTCACAAATCAAATCCAGCACCACATTTAAAATATATACAAGTATTTCTCCTCCATATACCTGAGAGTCAAAGTTTATGTTTCATACAGCGTGATGCTCCAAATGTAGAATTTCAACAATTTCAATTTGCTGGTGAGCAGTAAACTCTTCTCTTTGAAAATTTTGATTTTCAGAGGCTTTTAATTTTTTGTGTGAAATCAACACTACTTTTGACTTCTCAACATTGATCTCCAAGAAATATCTTCTCCTTGTCTCCACCAAACAGTCCATCACTTTCTGAAACGCTTCTTTATTTTTGGCCAGCCATGCTAGAATTCTACATATTATTTTACTGTGATGACTACGCATCCTCTTATCCTGAAATTACCACATCCCTCCAAGTTTTCCTGACCAGCAGATCTTCATACAAGTTGAACAGACTGGATGTCAAACAGCATCACTGTCTAATTCCAATTATTATCTTATTTATGCTGTTCGTCTCTCCATCAGCCACACCTTTAATTGTTCACATTTTAAACTCTTACTACTTGGATATTAAATTTATCTTCGAGGAAGAAATTTGTCACTGAATTGGCAACACATATTGTTTCAATAATTATAGTAGATATTTATATAGGAGAAAATAATATTTCCCTTATACACTGCAAAATATTGTTGACATAGTAACTATACCATCAAATAAGCGATTATAGTAATTCAACAAATAAGTACCCACTTTGGAACTCTTGATACTGGTGTCGCGTTACTTAGGCACTCGTGGTGCTTGGTAATTTGATGCGTCTCGTATAAATATTAAATAATTATTTTCACAGTATTTTATTAAATAGTATAAAACTAAAACGATTTGTTTCTGTTATTCTAAAGTATCTTTATTTCCCTTTCCCCCTTAATTAGTTGTCAAAATCTTTAAATCTTATATAATTTTTTCCAAATCACTTATTAACGTTATGTTACAAGCTCTGAGCTTCAACATATTAATTTATTATGTTCCTCTTAGTTCTTATAGCCAAATATAAAATCCAAATTTAGATTGGTTAGTTTTTAGGTTAGGTGTGTTTATGTGGGTCCAACAAAGAACCTGCCTACAGGCTCACGTGCACTAGAGTTGTTACTGTCACTGTATATCCGAGATATAAGACGTATAAAATAATAAATAGAAGTCACAGTGTGTATGCCTGAAAAATCTTTTATCTAAGGGGATAGACCACGATGAGAGATGAGCGCGGCCAGTTTCTAAGGCGACTTATTTACACCCGAATACTAAGAAAACTCATTTATATTTTGTATCAGATTTTGATAACTTTAAAGATCAAATCAATAACATGGTTTATGATTTATTCATATCCACCCAACCAATTAAATTAGAGTTTTAAATAATTATTTAAAGAACACTGCATAAAACAAACTGGGCTTGTCATTGAAATGTGGGTAGAATCTGGCTAAAACTGTTTTAATTAAATTACAATGAACACATTCTTTATCATTTAGTTCTTTATCGTTTATCTTTTTCATTTAATATTTTAAATCTGCAGAGAAAGCATTAATATATTCAATATGATTAAGAATAATTATGTTTTTAATTTTTCAAATTACATATTATTCTAATAATAAATAAAGATGTAAAATTATATTTTAATTTAAAAAAAAATGTTGTGCTGCTGTATGCTACAACCTATCGGTGAAAGATTGAACAGGATGAGCCTCTCGTGAAAACTCAAGGCAGTGATGCCAAGCGTTGCACTGTGATTCACAGATGTTCGCAGGTAGAATATCAGCTGGACTGCGTTCATTTATGAAATCAGTGGTGTGAACACGGTGTGATTTGCAATGGAAGAAGTTTCTGTAAAACGAGATCAAATTAAATAAAACAAAAAACTACTTTATCTCTCAACCAGACGAAAGAAAAATAAATGTTTTGCTCTTGTGAATTTTATAGAAAAAATAGATGTTATGAATTTGCTATCGTTTCTGAATGAAAGATACAATTTTAATACTGTAATTTAATATTCATCCATTAATTTCAAACCATGTGCGTAGAATACCTCATTAATATAATTAAGGGACCCACTTTAGTGACAGCATGATTTAAGGTATTACTCTTACAATAAACTGGAATGTCGAGGATCGGTATCGGGGTTGGTTTCCAGTTGGGTGCTATGAAGTTATTATTACTAAAATGTTTTCCACTCAGCCTCCACGAAAATGTGAGTGTATGTCATCTGAAAGCAACCTTACTCTTCTCTAACACATTGGTACATAGGTGTAAAGCCATCAGGGGCTTGGTTCACTTAGGTGTACCAATCAAACAATTTAGTCCTACCTTTAGTAATATTATCTGTATACAGAGTCAATAATTTTAGTATTGATAATACAGGTCGTCTATCTAAATCATTATGGACTATTGACAATTTCGATCAGAAATACACTTTATACAATAGATAAATGTCTTTAAAATATTTTGCTATCAATAATAAAGGTGGATAGTGAAAGTTGAATGAGGGCACTACTGAACATGGCTTGACCACCACTATTTTAAAATTAATAAAATAAACACAGGCCCCTATTACATTTTGACAATTATTATTTAACAAAATAAATTAATCACAAATATTATTTTCACCATTCCATAGCATGCCAAGTCAAAGAGATGGAAATAAAGTAAGCTATAGAAAGGAAGGGGAGGGGAGAACACAAATGCTAATATGAGGATGTTACTCAGCACATATAAGAGTGTGCATTGTAAAGATTATTTCCATGTCAGCTTTTTTAGTTGTTGTGATATTATAAATGCTTCACTTCTTAATATTCTTTGATGTGCGCCTTAAATTTATAATATTGAACTAGGGTATAAGAAATGCGTTAATTTAGGGAATGTTTTCCCACATTTGCGTGAAGGGAATGATAAATCATATAGAAAAACACCTCAGATCACGCTGCTGGGATTCAACCGAAATTTGTAGCAAAGGTTGATAATAAAATAAAATTATAGACATAATTTTAAGTGTGTTCATTGCAAAACATTTAATGAAGGACTTTGAATGTATACATTTATAGAATTGATGTATTATTATATAGAGTGTTTAGATAAAATTATAAAATAGCTAGTAATGTGTAGATATTATGAACAACACCCAGACAAACGTTATTGACAAGGGAGACATAGATTACAAAATTATCATTCTTCAATGTAAAACTTGTGTGTAAGACAATCAAATTTGGTCAAAATCGATAGATAGATATTTTCCATTCAATTTGGTGAAAAACCTTTCTTGCAGTATATTTCTATGTGTTTTATTATAATTTTAAATATTTAATTTTAGAGTATGTGTTTATAATTTTTGTAGTAGAGGCAATCAAGGCTACCTATGTAATATTTATTGAATAAAATAATTAATATGTATTTTTTTCCAAATTTTAAAAAAAATGTTAGCTTCAAATTTGAATATGTATATATATTCTTGCAGTAGGATATAAAGCTCCCGAGGAAAATGGCTAGATTATAATTTTTGTCAAATAAACAGATAGTTTGTGAAAGGATTTTGTTTTTCAACAAGTGCGCTAGTGGTTTTAGGGTTCAAGAAGGTTATATTCATCGGTAGTCTAGTCTACTGCAAGAGTAGTGAGTTAGACCATGAGTCCACCAAAACGAGTGATAAACATATTAAAATATGTTTAAAAGTATAAGGTTACATTTGAATACCGAATGCAATTAATGAAAAATAAGTTAATAGACTTTTAAATTCTTGATAGTCACAAATTAAATGGTGTAACTATAGGGTGGTGGCAAAATGCCTCAGGCCCACCACTTGGGTCCAACCGCCGAAAATTAATTTGGCAAGAGATGAAAGCATTTCTTTTAAGCCTATCTTTGTTCCGTAATGATCTCACTATTCAATAAAAAAACTACTAAATAGTCACTTTATTGAGCATAATTTTTGCTTTACCATAAGTGTCTGTACATATTTTTCTGTTAAATCAATAGAAACAGAGAAAGGTCATTTTCAAAACTATACTAAACATTATTTAAGAAGCACATTAATCAAAAAAGGCTGCAGGGATTATTTATGTTGTCTTTTGAGCTACTAAACCGTAACTGGTCCTATGAGGAAGTTGTAGATAATTTAACACAGATCAATGTTTGTTTAGCCTCTATAAGTGTTAATATTGATAATTGATTATAAATTTTATCATAATATTTGCTAATATTATTTTATTCAATTTATATTTTTTTTTATTTTATTGAATTTTTTCAACAACAATTCTATCAACTGTTAGGGCTGTATAGTAATGCAGTTAGAGTGGTTTGTTCCTCAATGGGTTTCACATATCTATCTACGCAATTGTGGGTGCCTTTTCTCTAAATACAACCTACCTACTCTATAATATTAAGTATTATAAAAGAATTCAAATAATAAATGTCAAACAATGTTTTTATAACCTACAATTATACATGGATGGGATCTTTTATTTTCTTGGATGGACCTTTACTGCAAAGTTACAGCTTTGTACATGCTGCAAGCTAATGTTTGTAAAGATAGTTCTTCATTAGGAATGATTAGTGTATCTCTAAGTTTATACTATAATAATTATAGTTATAATAAAAATAAAAATAATAATAATTTGTATCTGGCTGATGTAATATGGGAATGAAAAGTAAAAACCACAATTTCTTATTTATGTTTGATACGTATATGTGTCCACTCCACTTCCTTTTAAGGTTCTAACAATTTTCAAAATAACGAAATTACTAAGTGACGAAAGTTAAGTAACCATTGTAACTCTCACCCACTGTCCTCGCCCCTCTTATCTTGGGGTAAGTCCGATGCTGAGGAAATTATCTACGTTTTCTGGTGTGTCTGTCGATAGTTTTAGGTCCAGTTACACTCATTGAACTTGGACTGGAAAAGAGGGAGGGTCGGTAGGGCGGGGTATTAACACCAATTTCTTCTCGCCTCCTTTCCCCCATCGAAATATGCCTTCTTCTAGTTTGTTTAACTCCCCTCATATATAGGCCTACTCCAGTTTGAAACTGAAATATGTTGCATCACACTTCAAATATGTTCTAAAACAATCTATATTATTATTATTATTATTATTATTATTATTATTATTATTTTTAAATGCAAAATGGCCACCCTAAATAGCTTTTGATGCCATTCAATTTTAAAAAAATTTCCATTGACTTTGCCCTTATTACATCTTACTTTTATTTGAACTTCAATCTTCCCACAACAAGCAATCCAGTCTAATATTGTTTTGTTAGACACCGTGTTCAACTGACATGCTGAAGACGGGGAAATCACGGTTCGATTCCGATCAGATACACTCAGATGGTTTTCCTAAATATCTTTCCGCTCTCACTCCACTAAAATACTAATGTACCTCCTCTTAATTTAACCTTCCTGATGCCCAACATATTAAAACAATTAGTACATAAGAGTACAGCCCCAACGGGTAATAAGATGAGGTGCTAAATATAAATAAATAAAAATTGCGTGTTTTGGTACCGTTTTAAGAAAAAACACCCTCAAAACACTCAGCTGAGATTTGAACCCCAATCTCGTCACCATCACACCTGTCTGAAACGAGAAAGTTGAATGAAAATTATTTCTTCCGCTAGGTAAGAAATATTCAGAAAACCATACTAATGATTATATGAGTTCAACCTAAAAATAAAGCAGCAGATTTCTGCAGAGTGTGTTCTTTGATAAAAGCGGCACTCTAAACTTTCCCTTTCAAGAAACTTGTCCTCCAAAAACAACAGATTTAGCTCGGTCCCCCTTCACTCTTTCAGACCAAACTTGACAGATATGACAACATCGCAGCTCTAGCTCAGCGTCAGTTAAACAGTCCAAATAGTTCAATAGATGGACGTTTCTTAGTAGTTGTGCAGGTAGCTCTTCTTAAGTTTTACAAGGTAGTCCTTCCATTTCAATGATATACTTTAGTTTGGGATAGTTTTGTGCAACTAGCTCTCTTGGTGATGGACCTAACTAATTACGTTG
>JBCFYV010000001.1:36403521-36468189 GCA_039000515.1 Timema cristinae | reverse complement strand
AATACAAAATTTTTTTTTATTTAGGGTAAAAATCGTACAAAACTAATTAAAATTTTTTGGCATTGAAAATTGCCAAGATTCCAAAAAAATACAAAATTGTACAAATGTGGTGGCCCTATTTATATGCTAATTACTTAAAAATGGTACGGGTACAAAACTTTTTATTCAAATTACAAAAATGATACAAAACTTATAATAAAATTTGGCATTGATAGAAGCGCAATATTAAAAATAAAACAAAATTATTAAGATGGAGTAGCCACATTTATATACTTATTACTCAAAAAGGGTACGGGTAAAAAACTTTTTATTTGTGGTACAAAAGATTAAAAAAAACTGTACAAAACTTTTGTATTTCAAAATGTTCAACATACAAAAGTGGTACAACAGGTTAATGGACGTGCTGTTATACCTTGGCAGTAGAAAATGGAAATAAGACGAATGTATTTTGAAAAGGTAGTTTTTACTATTTAACTAACGATATCACACCTCGCCATCTATTATCATTACTAACAAATCATGACGAAAGTTTTCTAAGACAATATAACAAACTTTATATAAACGGGCTAAAATTAATTTTACAAATGTCATTTAGCTTTAATATATTTGGCCTAAAAATTAACGTCACAAAAGTCATTTGGCCAAATTACGGCTATCTGATATTTCTTAGTAGAATGCCAAGTTAATCAAGTGCAGCAGTGGAAGAGGAGGGCTGCTGTGTCAAAACTCATAACTAATATTTAAATGCAGAGATTTTTTTTCATGGCCTATTTGACAAAAAAAAAACCTTTAATAGTCAGACCCACTCCATATTTTTAGTAAACCTATATAAAAATAATCTTTGACATATCAGCATTTCAAATGACTCAAAATAATATTTTAAAATTCCAAGAGACGTTAACATCTAAGTTGACTTAATTTACATTTGTGATTATTAAACAGTACTATTTTGTACATTAGGTTGTGAACACAAGATTATATTTAAATTACATTATATTTTTAAAATGTATTGGGGTAGGAGATATAATAGCTTACCTCATCAGTAGCGTGTTTGTCTACTGAGCTAGGAATTCTGGGTTTGAATTCTAAGTATTTGCTAAAAAAAATAAAATTGGTGATATAAGGGTTTACCCTTTCACAATGATACATTAAGGGCGGGGTCAGGATGTTGTGCTTGCCCTAGTCTTATGTTAGATTATAAGATATGTGAAGCTACGAGAGGCCTAGCAAGCGGTTGTGTAAAATATATGACTTTAATAAAAAAACTCACCCAGGCCACAGGCTTGAAACAGTAATGGATGTAAAAAAAATTGAGGGGGGAGCAGAGTGAACCGGCTTTTGAAGGGCCTAAATTTTTCCCAACAAACAATTTTAAAACTAAATATTCTGATAAGACCTAATTAAATCAGAGGATTCATCAATATTAATTCCTCACCACATCTTTAAATTCTTTCAATTAGTACGCATTTATTTTAATTACTGTAATAGGGTTTTAATGAGGAATGCCTGGATCAAGGATTACAGAATGGAGAGTAATGTATCCAAATTAACATAAAATAAGTATAGAAAACGATTATTACACTCAGTCAAGATACTCTGGCCTCAAAATCACTGACAAACGAGATTAATAGGCCAGTCAAACTAGCCAAAATAGGGGGGGAAATATCATGGAGTTTTAAAAATCGGTACAGTTGTTCATTGAGTTGTTCTGATCAACATAATAAAAGTCCCCGGTTGGTGGGCTGTGAGCGGGGTGTGGGAAAGTGGTCCAAATATCTCCTTTATAAATTTTTGGCAAATATCTATAAAACCGTTGTTTCTAGGGTAATAAACTTTCTATACAAAATTAAACTAGACAAAATTTTGTACAAAAATGGTACTATACAGTTTTTCCCCATGATTTCAATAGCTTCACAAATCAAATCCAGCACCACATTTAAAATATATACAAGTATTTCTCCTCCATATACCTGAGAGTCCAAGTTTATGTTTCATACAGCGTGATGCTCCAAATGTAGAATTTCAACAATTTTATTTTGCTGGCGAGCAGTAAACTCTTCTCTTTGAAAATTTTGATTTTCAGAGGCTTTTAATTTTTTGTGTGAAATCAACACTACTTTTGACTTCTCAACATTTATCTCCAAGAAATATCTTCTCCTTGTCTCCACCAAACAGTCCATCACTTCCTGAAACGCTTCTTTATTTTTGGCCAGCCATGCTAGAATTCTACATATTATTTTACTGTGATGACTACGCATCCTCTTATCCTGAAATTACCACATCCCTCCAAGTTTTTCCTGACCAGCAGATCTTCATACAAGTTGAACAGACTGGATGTCAAACAGCATCACTGTCTAATTCCAATTATTATCTTATTTATGCTGTTCGTCTCTCCATCAGCCTCACCTTTAATTGTTCACATTTTAAACTCTTACTACTTGGATATTAAATTTATCTTCGAGGAAGAAATTTGTCACTGAATTGGCAACACATATTATTTCAATAATTATAGTAGATATTTATATAGGAGAAAATAATATTTCCCTTATACACTGCAAAATATTGTTGACATAGTAACTATATCATCAAATAAGCGATTATAGTAATTCAACAAATAAGTACCCACTTTGGAACTCTTGATACTGGTGTCGCGTTACTTAGGCACTCGTGGTGCTTGGTAATTTGATGCGTCTCGTATGAATATTAAATAATTATTTTCACAGTATTTTATTAAATAGTATAAAACTAAAACGATTTGTTTCTGTTATTCTAAAGTATCTTTATTTCACTTTCCCCCTTAAATAGTTGTCAAAATCATTAAATCTTATATAATTCTTTCCAAATCACTTATTAACGTTATGTTACAAGCTCTGAGCTTCAACATATTAATTTATTATGTTCCTCTTAGTTCTTATAGCCAAATATAAAATCCAAATTTAGATTGGTTAGTGATTTTTTTTTAGGTTAGGTGTGTTTATGTGGGTCCAACAAAGAACCTGCCTACAGACTCACGTGCACTAGAGTTGTTACTGTCACTGTATATCCGAGATATAAGACGTATAAAATAATAAATAGAAGTCACAGTGTGTATGCCTGAAAAATCTTTTATCTAAGAGGATAGACCACGATGAGAGATGAGCGCGGCCAGTTTCTAAGGCGACTTATTTACACCCGAATACTAAGAAAACTCATTTATATTTTGTATCAGATTTTGACAACTTTAACATGGTTTATGATTTATTAATATCCACCCAACCAATTAAATTAGAGTTTTAAAAAATGATTTAAAGAACACTGCATAAAACAAACTGGGCTTGTCATTGAAATGTGGGTAGAATCTGGCTAAAACTGTTTTAATTAAATTACAATGAACACATTTCTTTATAATTTAGTTCTTTATCGTTTATCTTTTTCATTTAATATTTTAAATCTGCAGAGAAAGCATTAATATATTCAATATGATTAAGAATAATTATGTTTTTAATTTTTCAAATTACATATTATTCTAATAATAAATAAAGATGTAAAATTATATTTTAATAAAAAAAAAAGTGTTGTGCTGCTGTATGCTACAACCTATCGGTGAAAGATTGAACAAGAAGAGCCTCTCGTGAAAACTCAAGGCAGTGATGCCAAGCGTTGCACTGTGATTCATAGATGTTCGCAGGTAGAATATCAGCTGGACTGCGTTCATTAATGAAATCAGTGGTGTGAACACGGTGTGATTTGCAATGGAAGAAGTTTCTGTAAAACGAGATCAAATTAAATAAAACAAAAAACTACTTTATCTCTCAACCAGACGAAAGAAAAATAAATGTTTTGCTCTTGTGAATTTTATAGAAAAAATAGATGTTATGAATTTGCTATCGTTTTGAATGAAAGATACAATTTTAATACTGTAATTTAATATTCATCCATTAATTTCAAACCATGTACGTAGAATACCTCATTAATATAATTAAGGGACCCACTTTAGTGACAGCATGATTTAAGGTATTACTCTTACAATAAAATGGACTGTCGAGGATCGGTATCGGGGTTGGTTTCCAGTTGGGTGCTATGAAGTTATTATTACTAAAATGTTTTCCACTCAGCCTCCACGAAAATGTGAGTGTATGTCATCTGAAAGCAACCTTACTCTTCTCTAACACATTAGTACATAGGTGTAAAGCCATCACGGGCTTGGTTCACTTAGGTGTACCAATCAAACAATTTAGTCCTACCTTTAGTAATATTATCTGTATACAGAGTCAATAATTTAGTATTGATAATACAGGTCTATCTAAATCATTATGGACTATTGACAATTTCGATCAGAAATACACTTTATACAATAGATAAATGTCTTTAAAATATTTTGCTATCAATTGTAAAGGTGGATAGTGAAAGTTGAATGAGGGCACTACTGAACATGGCTTGACCACCACTATTTTAAAATTAATAAAATAAACACAGGCCCCTATTACATTTTGACAATTATTATTTAACAAAATAAATTAATCACAAATATTATTTTCACCATTCCATAGCATGCCAAGTCAAAGAGATGGAAATAAAGTAAGCTATAGGAAGGAAGGGGAGGGGAGAACACAAATGCTAATATGAGGATGTTACTCAGTACATATAAGAGTGTGCATTGTAAAGATTATTTCCATGTCAGCTTTTTTAGTTGTTGTGATATAATAAATGCTTCACTTCTTAATATCCTTTGATGTGCGCCTTAAATTTATAATATTGAACTAGGGTGTATAAGAAATGCGTTAATTTAGAGAATGTTTTCCCACATTTGCGTGAAGGGAATGATAAATCATAAAGAAAAACACCTCAGATCACGCTGCTGGGATTCAACCGAAATTTGTAGCAAAGGTTGATAATAAAATAAAATTATAGACATAATTTTAAGTGTGTTCATTGCAAAACATTTAATGAAAGACTTTGAATGTATACATTTATAGAATTGATGTATTATTATATAGAGTATTTAGCTAAAATTATAAAATAGCTAGTAATGTGTAGATATTATGAACAACACCCAGACAAACGTTATTGACAAGGGAGACATAGATTACAAAATTATCATTCTTCAATGTAAAACTTGTGTGTAAGACAATCAAATTTGGTCAAAATCGATAGATAGATATTTTCCATTCAATTTGGTGAAAAACCTTTCTTGCAGTATATTTCTATGTGTTTTATTATAATTTTAAATATTTAATTTAGAGTGTGTGTTTATAATTTTTGTAATAGAGGCAATCAAGGCTAACTATGTAATATTTATTGAATAAAATAATTAATATGTATTTTTTTCCAAATTTTAAAAAAAATGTTAGCTTCAAATTTGAATATGTATATATATTCTTGCAGTAGGATATAAAGCTCCCGAGGAAAATGGCTAGATTATAATTTTTGTCAAATAAACAGATAGTTTGTGAAAGGATTTTGTTTTTCAACAAGTGCGCTAGTGGTTTTAGGGTTCAAGAAGGTTATATTCATCGGTAGTCTAGTCTACTGCAAGAGTAGTGAGTTAGACCATGAGTCCACCAAAACGAGTGATAAACATATTAAAATATGTTTAAAAGTATAAGGTTACATTTGAATACCGAATGCAATTAATAAAAAATAAGTTAATAGACTTTTAAATTCTTGATAGTCACAAATTAAATGGTGTAACTATAGGATGGTGGCAAAATGCCTCGGGCCCACCACTTGGGTCCTACCGCCGAAAATTAATTTGGCAAGAGATGAAAGCGTTTCTTTTAAGCCTATCTTTGTTCCGTAATGATCTCACTATTCAATAAAAAAAACTACTAAATAGTCACTTTATTGAGCATAATTTTTGCTTTACAATAAGTGTCTGTACATATTTTTCAGTTAAATCAATAGAAACAGAGAAAGGTTATTTTCAAAACTTTACTAAACATTATTTAAGAAGCACATTAATCAAAAAAGGCTGCAGGGATTATTTATGTTGTCTTTTGAGCTACTGAACCGTAACTGGTCCTATGAGGAAATTGTAGATAATTTAACACAGATCAATGTTTGTTTAGCCTCTATAAGTGTTAATATGGATAATTGATTATAAATTTTATCATAATATTTGTTAATATTATTTTATTCAATTTATATTTTTTTTTATATTTTATTGAATTTTTTCAACAACAATTCTATCAACTGTTATGGCTGTATAATAATGCAGTTAGGGTGGTTGTTCCTCAATGGGTTTCACATATCTATCTACGCAATTGTGGGTGCCTTTTCTCTAAATACAACCTACCTACTCTATAATATTAGGAATTATAAAAGAATTCAAATAATAAATGTCAAACAATGTTTTTATAACCTACAATTATACATGGATGGGATCTTTTATTTTCTTGGATGGACCTTTACTGCAAAGTTACGGCTTTGTACATGTTACAAGCTAATATTTGTAAAGATAGTTTTTCATTAGGAATGTTTAGTGTATCTCTAAGTTTATACTAAAATAATTAAGTTATAATAAAAATAAAAATAATAATAATTTGTATCTGGCTGATGTAATATGGGAATGAAAAGTAAAAACCACAATTTCTTATTTATGTTTGATACGTATATGTGTCCACTCCACTTCATTTTAAGGGTTCTAACAATTTTCAAAATAACGAAATTACTAAGTGACAATAGTTTTAGATCCAGTTACACTCATTGAACTTGGACTGGAAAAGGGGGAGGTCGATGGGGCGGGGTATTAACACCAATTTCTTCTCGCTTCCTTCCCCCCATCGAAATATGCCTTCTTCTAGTTTGTTTAACTCCCCTCATATATAGGCCTACTCCAGTTTGAAACTGAAATATGTTGCATCACACTTCAAATATGTTCTAAAACAATCTATTATTATTATTATTATTATTATTATTATTATTATTATTATTATTATTATTAGTTTTAAATGCAAAATGACCACCCTAAATAGCTTTTGATGCCATTCAATTTAAAAGAAAATTCCATTGACTTGGCCCTTATTACATCTTACTTTTATTTGAACTTCAATCTTCCCACAACCAGCAATCCAGTCTAATATTGTTTGTTAGACACCGTGTTCAACTGACATGCTGAAGACGAGGAAAACACGGTTCGATTCCGATCAGATACACTCAGGTGGCTTTCCTAAATATCTTTCCGCTCTCACTCCACTAAAATACTAATGCACCTCCTCTTAATTTAACCTTCCTGATGCCCAACATATTAAAACAATTAGTACATAAGAGTACAGCCCCAACGGGTAATAAGATGAGGTGCTAAATATAAACAAATAAAAATTGCGTGTTTGGTACCGTTTTAAGGAAAAAACACCCTCAAAACACTCAGCTGAAATTTGAACCCCAATCTCGTCACAATCACACCTGTCTGAAACGAGAAAGTCGAATGAAAATTATTTCTTCCGCTAGGTAAGAAATATTCAGAAAACCATACTAATGATTATATGAGTTCAACCTAAAAATAAAGCAGCAGATTTCTGCAGAGTGTGTTCTTTGATAAAAGCGGCACTCTAAACTTTCCCTTTCAAGAAACTTGTCCTCCAAAAACAACAGATTTAGCTCGGTCCCCCTTCACTCTTTCAGTCAAAACTTGACAGATATGACAACATCGCAGCTCTAGCTCAGCGTCTGTTAAACAGTCCAAATAGTTCAATAGACGGACGTTACCTAGTAGTTGTGCAGGTAGCTCTTCTTAAGTTTTACAAGGTAGTCCTTCCATTTCAATGATATACTTTAGTTTGGGATAGTTTTGTGCAACTAGCTCTCTTGGTGATGGACCTAACTAATTACGTTGCTGGTCTGAAAGAACGACTGATACAAGCGGTTTCGTGTTTGTAGTTCCCTGCATAGCTACTTGTCGCAGCACTGATTACGTATTTTGCAAGCAGTGTAGTGCGACTCTGGGGTTACCCCCGATACTTAGAATACAAGGTAGAGGCCACAAGAGATGTGCGCAATAGCATATCTTGTCTGTGACGTCAATGTAGTAGTGATAACCTTTGGCACCATACAAACTGCTAGACAACAAACTGCTCGACAAGCTATAAAAAAATATTTGGAAGGCTGGGTGGGTCAAGTGGCCGACACGACTTGGACCAACTGCTAGACAAGCTCAAGTATAGGAGTACAAAGTGATAGACAACCAAGTGGTCGACACGAGAGAATAAATCTGTAAAAAGACCAACTGCTAGACACCCAGAAACGACATGGACCAAGTGATCGACACGAGCTGGACCATGTGATAGACAACCAACCGGTAGACAAAATGAAAACAATTATTTGGAAGGCTGGGTGGGTCAAGTGGCCGACACGACTTGGACCAACTGCTAGACAAGCTCAAGTATAGGAGTACAAAGTGATAGACAACCAAGCGATCGACACGAGAGGACCAACTGCTCGACAAACTTTGATATCATCCAGTTAAGAGTGGGCTAAGTGAGAGAATAGTTAATTCAATACACGCTTGTCCTTGTTTACACTCAAATAATTTTTCCCCCAACCCGTCAGATTAACCTCACACTACTTGACATATTTTTGTGGGGTTTGCTAAAGTAAGAATAAAGGTGAAAATAACTAGAAATAATGATAACCTTATAAAAGAATATCACGAATTGAACAGTCTCAATTAATTCCGCAACGCTGGATGCAACATTAAAGGATAGTGAGCGCCGGTCTACACGTATGAACTATTTTATTTTTATATTAATAGATTAGTTCTAATTATACGAATATATATATATTAATTACGCTAGTGTGCTTAGGGATGAGTAAGGTTGAATTTAGAGGAACTGCACCAGTTTTTTTGTGGAGTGAGAGTGGAAAACTATTTAGAAAAATTAACCTTCAGTCCACCCGACTGGGATCGAGCCCCGATCTTCATTTATCAGCAGTCATGTCAATTTTGAAAGTAGCGCGTTAGACCTTGCGCCCACCGAAGCAGAGGCTACTTAACTCACTGGCCGTTAAGGGCATTCACGATTTCTCTAACTATGCAACCAAGGATTTAGGGAATAGGGCAAGTTTTTATCTATATTTAAGAAATTTCACCAAAATTCCTCTATATGAAGGGTAAAAAGTTAATTTAAAAGAATGTTCAAATATTTTTCTTGATAAGGTTCCTTGACTTGTTAAATTATATCATTCAATTAAATGATATATATATCTTAAGGATTATATCATATCGCCTAGGTTACGCTTATAAATATAGTTACCATAATATATAATGATTAAGTAATTAGCTCCCGCTAATACCATATACCTTAAAAATAAACTTATAAAATAAAAGTATGTAACCATGATCATGGCTTTCTTCTCTCATTCACTGCAGTGCTACCCGCGTCGGTGTCGTATGATCATAAAGCTTCGCTCGCGTATTACATTGAATTGCCGGTAGCAAAGAGACCTGGTTCAAATTCCGGTTAGGTATACTGACACATTAACAAGTTCACTATACCATTGCGATAGTGATAATACGAAAATATGGGTACATTTTGTTATTAATTCAGTGTATCTACAGGTTTTTTATTTACTAACAAGGGAGTAGGTTTATTTATTTTAACTACGTGCTTTATTTATTTAGTTGTTTTTCCATCGTATTTTTCTACCCACTCTGATTATAAGCATATGAACTTATTACGCTTATGGATTAATGATAATAATTTATTTAGACAAAGTGAACCCACATATGCATGGAGGGAAAATGGGAAACCATTTAGGAAAAAATTAATCAGTACACCTGGCCAGGACTTGAACCCCGATCTCATCGTCATCGACAATCCAGTGTATTGCGAAAGTTACACCCTAAAAATTGCAAGCGTCCAATGGTCCGCATCACACGCACCGGATTTACTCTCGCTGCACCCACAAAGCTAAAATATATTTTAAGACTAGGTTGTCATGAATCTTACAGTCAGATATTATACCAGTTGGAGAAATTTCTCTAGCACGCGCTGGACCAATATTAAAATTAAGAAAGATTAACTTTGGAACTTATGTTTGTAAATAGTTTCCATAAGCTACCATGTAATAATAATTCTTCGCTTCTAGGGCCATTTAACATTTTCCTTATGTCTCCCTACAAACTGATATTTAGTTCTGGCTGTGTAGGTTTGCTCCCAACCCCTCAACCCTCGCCGGCGTTAATATATGTTGGCGTCACTGTGTCAAGTTATTGTTAAAACATTCAAATATATATGTGTCAATACGTAAAGAATTAATGTATTAATCGCATAGTTAAGTAATCGTCTAAACATGAACCTAAAATATCTAAATTATGTTTTACATTTTCTAGCTTATCCAGGCTCTTGTTGTAGCAATAAATGATTCTACCTGACTTGTATCTAAGCTATAAATTATAATATTCTCTAATTTAATATAAATGTATTATTCATTAAATACATTTGAATAGTGTACTTACCTGAGTTATAGGACCAGCGTGAATATTTTGGACAGCAAGCATATGTTTTTTTAAAGACAATATCAAAGTATAGGTAGTGATTTTATATTGTTAGGTTTGGGGCCAGAAAAGATATATAATACAGTCATGCTGATGAACTCAAAAGTAAAAAAAGTTTTAGGTACATTCTAGCCATAAATTCTGGTAGTAATAACAGTATTTAACAGTTAAAAGTTACTAAAACCATTTTAAGGAATTCATACCTCAAGTAATGTGATCTTTATATTTCACATATGATAGATATGATAAATAGGCCTACTTTTAAAATAATATTCACAATTCAACGTTTTCAGGAACTACTTATATATTATGTATAAGCTTATACTCTCTTTCAGCCTTCACTTATAGCCACCCTAAATCATTTAAATAAGAAAGAGGGAAAAAAAACCTACGAAACTTCTTATTTCGAGGCAAAAAGGAAATCTCGCTGTTAGTTCTCAAATATCTTATAATGTTATGTTGTGAGCCTATCAAATAATTACTGTATTTGTTAGAGGAAGACTAAAACCCTTTTCCATCAAGCCTGGTCTCATAGCTCCGTGAATATGATTAAAATGTCGTTGGAAATAGAATAATGATTTGTACCGTGGAGAGACTAACCCGGCACAAACTACATATCTTACTCACCCTGTTCAACGGACCGGCTGGATTCTCGTACAACGACAATGATCACGCAACATCAACAACACGTCAACAAACATCGAACTCTGTGTGAGAAAGTGACAGTTAACGCGCTCTAGTGCTTTTGTGAACTGATATATCTATCAAAAGCGCTCATGCGCGAAAAGACTGTTAGAAGAAAGGCTCTCTGTCTCCCGCGGCCCGAAGTGACTCCCGCCCCCCTTGTCTGTGTGTCCATCCTACCAGCGCTATGCACACGTGCTTGGGCAGATATAGACTTCATGATTGGATTATAGTGACCGCATTATGATGTAATTCTCTCCTTCCCTTGTTACCTCCACTGAGTAAGATCAGATATAAGCTTATGTTTTGCTAAGGAAGTCACTCTTTGGTGCCTGATAGACGTTAGGCTCACATGGGCGATATGTAGGGCCCTAGGACTAATAGAACGTAAGTCTGCCTAGGATGACAGGAAATTAATCTTAGACCACGTCATTATAATATTCAGGTTAGGGTTTTAATCTTGGTGCATATATGCCATTTTATTATAATATTCAGGTTAGGGTTGTAATCTTGGTGCATATATGCCATTATATTATAATATTCAGGTTAAGGTTGTAATCTTGGTGCAGACATTCCATTTTATTATAATATTCAGCTTAGGGTTGTAATCTTGGCGCAGATATGCCATTTTATTATAATATTCAGGATAGGGTTGTAATCTTGGTGCAGATATGCCAAATTATTGTAATATTCAGGTTAGGGTGTAATGGTGGTGCTGATGTGCCAACTTATTGTAATATTCAGCTTAGGGTTGTATTCTTGGTGCAAAGGCCAGGGAAACTATTTGTTAGATGCCATTATTAGTTTGATTGTTTATATGGAAAATACAGTTAGCGATCAGTCAGATGGCTGTAATTCCTGGTTGTTGTTATTACAATCTTGCGGGATTTATTAAATATTGGTTGGTATTTAAGGTTATCTCTCATATAAAATTAATGCTCCTTTTTTATGCTCTCAGTCTAGTAGGACATTTTTGCATATTAGTTTGTTTATAAACGGCAAGTGATAAATTTCAATTATCTTATATCCCTATGTTTCTTTACATGTGGTTTAATGAGGAGTATAGATAAATCTATCAAAAATAAGAACCTAAGAATATGTTAATGGTTTCAGGCGTTAGCGTGCTAACTGTTGTAAACTGGGTTTTGGGAAATATATCTAACATTGTAATCTTTTGCGATAGCTATCGTGAGGTTAAATTTACCTATTGTTGACATTGTAATATTGTATAGACGGGGATGCTGGTCATTTACTATTCCTCGTTTAGCCTGGTCTTAGACATTGTTATGTTAGTTGAATAGGAGAAGTGATGAGTCTCCCTTGTTTATGAGAGTATGTTTAATATATGGTTCAATGTAAATTACCACTACAATAAATTAGCCGTTGGGCAATGTTTGTTACCTGCACTTCGTTCTTGTTTATACATAATTTTATTTACTGGATCTTCCCATGGGCATAGTTGATACTTCTCAGGTGAGACAGGGAATAATTGGGCTTGTAGCGAATATCCAAATAAAACCCCTTGTGGTTATTCTTCATATTTGTAATAATGGCGACTGGGTGTTGTGGTGCTTAGTTAGGGATCTTGATGGTACTGCTAACAGACTGTACCCACACACCCGGTATGCTTGAGCTGCGCCACTCTGCTTCACAAGGTTGAGCCGCCTACTCTGCTTCACAGGGTTGAGTTGTCCCTACTCTGCTTCACAGACTTAAATGTTTTTTTATCATTTTTCTCAAATTGTTGTTTTGTGTGTTACAAGCCCCCATTCTACGCCATGGATCAGACACAGCTGGACGCACCTGAAACGCTTGCCAGCAGATCACAAGTTTACAAGCTGAACCAAGAGGCGTTAATTGCGGAGCTCTTGGGCCGAGGGATAGCGGTTAAACCTGAATCCAACGTGGGGAATTGAGGAACATGCTGTCTCTGGAGTTGGGTGAGAAATATCCATTAAGTTCAGGCACTGATAACAGTGATGCGTCCGATCAAGTGGTCAGTAGAGAGAGAGAGGTTGTATCAATGACCGATGTCGATAGGCAGGTCCCATTAGATTCTGGGGGAAACACGTTGCCCTCTAGGGACCAACCTTCTAGTAATGTTATGGTTGCTACAGGTAGTTCACATGATTATAGGACTCGGTCCAAGGTTGTCAGCGATTGGTTAAATCGCATTCCCGTCTGTGATGGGCAGAATAGTTCTGCGTTGTTTGCTTTTTTGCTGGAAGTAAACAAAGTGCATAAATTGCGTCTTGTTGAGGACGCGGAAATACTAGTGTTATGTCTAGGAAAATAAATATATAGAATTTCCTTGGCTATATAATCACACAAAGACTCTTGCGCATTTACCTAAAATGTAATAACAATAATAATAATGATGATGATAGTGATGATAATAATAATGTATCACTATTGAAGGCTGATTTAGGATGTTTCTATACTGTATAGCCGGATGATATTCATAGGCTTACATTAAAATAAATAAATATTTTTATCTGTGTTGTAAGCATTAAAATACACTAATGATAAATTGCATGGATTATAACTTTTATAAATATATTTTCATCTAAAGTTGTAACTACAGCTTAGTGAAGAAAATAAGAAGCAAATCCTCCATCCTAAAAAAAAAAAAAGCTGTATATTTTATCTTAAGGTCATTTGACAATAACAATTTAAATTATGAACATTAAAACCATTACTTCTAGTGATTAATATTATCTGTTGTATTACCAACTATGCATTCATTTTCAAACGAAGAACTCAACAATAATTATTATTGTGCAGTGCACTTCAGTTTCCCATCAAGATAATTTAAAATAGCTTGGAAGTCGTTGTAAATGTACTCATTAATGTTATGTAAGAAACTAATTACATATTTCTCATTTAAAATTGCCACCAATTATTTTGATTTATCCCCCTTTCCCCGTTGAGAATAATTATGTTCCAGCCAGCTATTGTTTAAATGTACTAACTAATTATAAACTAGCCTTAGGAGTGCAAAAATTAAGTAAATGCATAGGCATCCTTTGTAGGCAGGAAACATTCTAAATCCAGATGTTAGAACAAATTGCACCCATAGTTGGAGTCTGAACACCAGCCTCCCGGATCTTAGTTGAGAAGAGATTTATTGTGGAATAGTAAGAGGTCCCACTTTGAAGTATATATTTATCCAGGATCTCGTGGAAATAACAAGAAATGTTAAGAAAATGATATCGGATACTCATGTGGTATTCAGGACTTTGATTCATTAGCCAGATCCACTGTAGCAATGAGTCAAAACACAAAATAAATTACTTTTATTTAGCTTGATTTTTAACACTTTGGGGATTAACAGCCGCTCTCAATAATAATACAGTTCCTAAACTAATAGTTATGTGAGAAAAGGAAAACATTCCTTTGATTTAAATCAGGTTAAGAACTGTCATATTTCTACCATTACTGCAATTTTAACATTTCACTTTGGATTTCAAATTGAAATACTCTCTCCTATAATTTCTCCTTAGATTTTATATATATATATATATATATATATATATATATTTTATATTATATATAATAATGTCCATTGGTGAGTAAGCTATACAAAATACCACTTGATACTTTATTCAATAGTATATAATAATAATTGAGAATGACTGTTATACACAAAGTTTGGGAAGTCAGTCTCGAAATATAATTTATTATAATCATATTAAAATGTGCTTTAGGTACTTGATTGATTGCTTAAAAATGATTTCAAATTCAATCAGAAAATTTATCTAATTAAAATTAAAATAAAAACGGCCTGAGCGAGCTCACAATTGAAACAGATTACAAAAGTGAAAACCAGATATATAAATCGTTCCTACTAAGTTCAAGGAATCCCCCTGACTTTTAGAGAAAAATTTAAAATTTCCCAACTGTTTATCCCTACTTTAAAAAAATCACAACTTCATATATAATCAAACATTGAAAGGAGATTTCTTATGTAGTAGATTTTATAAATCTTAGTTAATCATGTAGTCTAGTACAGCGTTTCCCAAAAGGTTTTCCCGAGGAACCCTGGGGTTCCATGGAAGGGTAAAAGGAGTTCCAAGTTCCATCCAAGAATTCGTTCGTAGAAAAAATTCATAACATAACCGCGCCGTCGCGCAACTGTAGGTATATAGTATCAAACAGTGCGGGTGGAGCTGGGAGGCGGGGTGGCTGTCAAGACAGCGCATGCGCGGATGTTGCGGCCCCCCGCACCAGGAGTCAGTTGCGGAGGGTACCTCATTGGCCAAGGCATTGGCAAGTGTACAACGCCTTTAGGCTAAATGCCTTAGGTTAAATGCCATTTAGGCCAAATGCTTAGGTTAAATGCCTTTAGGCCAAATGCCTTTAGGCTAAATGCCTTTAGGCCAAATGCCTTTAGGCTTTAGCCAAACATGCCTTTTAGGCCAAACGCCTTTAGGCCTTTTAGGCCAAACGACTTTTTGTAAAGTTAATTTTTAGACCATTTATTAAAATATGTTTTGCTGTCTCCGGAAACATTCGTTAAGATTTGTAGTGATGCTAATAGATGGCGAGGTGTGTAGTGTTTAGTTAAATAGTATATACTACCGTTTCAAAATATATAAGTCTTTTCTCAATTTAATACTTCCCAAGGTATAGCAGCACGTCCATTAACCTGTAGTACCACATTTGTATACTGAACTTTTTACATTGCCAAGGTTTTGTACTAATTTTTGACAAGCCATCTTGTTAATGTGGGGAGTGCCAGGCCACCACCGTGGTTTGGATTCCACGTTAAACTGTAGGTCCTTCATTTCATCTCACAATCACCCTACCACTACACATTAGCGTAAGTGCGTATAACCCGAACGGGTAGTAAGACGTAGTGCTAATAATAATATTACTAATTTTTGTACCGTTTTGTACCAGAAATAAAAAGTTTTGTACCCGTACCGTTTTTTATTAATTAGCACATACATGTGGTTACACCATTTTAATAATTTTGTTTTATTTTGAATTTTGAATATATTTTTTTTAAGTGCCAAAGTATATTTTATCAGTCTTTTTAAGTATATTTGTTTATTAATTTTGCTAAATGAATTAATCAATCATTCATTTTTTTATAATCATATTAACTTACTCGAGTTTTCCCACGGCTTCGCTCACATTTTAGTTGGGTAAATTATCTTATTTTTAGCAAATCATCTAACAGTTTCTCAAACTCTATAATCTTGAGCCTTATATGAACATAAAATTAATTGTTAAGACTCTTATTCTTAGAATAAAATAACTTGTTTACGTTAAAATACAAAAATGAGACATTTATTATTTAATTGATTTAATTATTTTCTGATAAGAACTTTGTAGAAGTTTATAAAAATAGTAAGGTTTTGTAAGATATTAATTAATTTTATTGCTTCATAGGCCAAACAGAATATTAATTTTTTAGTCAATCATAATTTAGGCAAGTCGAAAGAAGTGAGAAATTGGTTCACACCTCATCTGAAATCCCTTCGCGCCTCGCAGTTTGAGAAACCCTGATCTAAACTACCAAAAATATAATTTCAGACACGTATGAGGCGAAAACTTTGTATGTTGATGAAGCCACAAATTAACTACTACCTATAAGAAGTAAAATCTATTTTATAAATATATATATATAATCTATTTTATATATATATACAGTCTTTGCATCAATATTTGCTCGCTTACGCAGATACATTGTTGAAATGAACACCAAAAGAAATAGTTTAAATTTACTAACTAAACATGAATTAATTTGAAAGAATCACTCTAGTACTAAGCACCTCAGGTTATCAAATAAATTGTTCTGTTAGTAATTGTTTCTATTGGTTTTTGAAAATTTTCCCTTCTCCTCCCCAATCATAAATTTTTCTAACTCCCATTTAAACACATAGTTTTAAGAATACTTTCTTTATCTATAGTTGTTCTTCTACCTGCCAGCCAAATTTGATTTTAAACTATAGATAAAAGGTTTTTTATAACTCCCCCCTCCCCTCCCTTGATTTCATGGAGTTACATTTTAAAATGCTCAGACTTATTAGTTATTTGGAGTGGTGCATTTACGGGCATGCCAAAATTCAATTTTTAACGACACTGCACTGAGATGTAGTAGTTTCTATTAATTTTGTAGATTTTGGACCCCTTATTCCCCAACCCACTTTGAGAAATTTATAGTCTAATGTTATTTTGGCTATCTGGGATTTGATTTATCTTTATTTATCTGTCAAAATTTTATTTTTTTCCTAATCTCAAATTTTTTTTTCTCTATTATTATCCATCACCACTATTTCTCAGAATGCAATATTAAATAATAATAATAATAATAATATTAATAATAATAATAATAATAATTATATTATTATTATTATTATGTAAATGTCTATTTGTATTGTTTCCCGTACCTAATTAATAAATTTAAATTCTTTACCATACAGAGAAGTAATTAAATATATTAGTTTTTGAAAATGTTGACCTCCAAGCTCCCCTTCCTCCTGCAATTACTCAACTCACTGAGAAATTTCAATTTTAAGGTTTATTTGGTCAACTTGATGGGTCCTTCCTTATACTAAGGCTACTAGAGTTGTAGGGAAGGCTCGTTCACTTTACCGGCCAGTATTCAGCTCTACCCTAACACGCAGCGCTGCTGTAGCGTCTGATCTTAACCTAGCCAAGCTTGCTTCTGTTCAGATCATGTGACATTGCAGTGCCGCACTTTTTTTAAATTATTATTCAGCGCCACGTCTTACTACCCGTTCGGGTTATACGCCTAAGTACTAATTACGCTAATGGATTAGGAATTGGGAAGGTTTAATTAGTGGAAGTGAACCCGCATTTGCGTGGAGGGAGGGTGGAAAACCATTGAGGACCCCCGCTCCCCCCCCCCCCCCCAGTTCACCCGACCGAGATTAAAACCTCGATCTCCCCATCCTCAGCAGTAGATCTCAACACGACTAGCGCGTTAGCTATCTATGCCACCGAGGCGGGTGCGCTCGTTACTAACTTCTTATTTATGTCAAGTATGCTTCCAAAGTCAATGTGAATAGTAAATGTTTATATGTTTATTGTAAGTTTTTTTATTATTTATGCGTGAAGGGTTACGAAAAGTGTCATACCGATACTAAGAAAATGCCGGGTAAGCGTTGTATCGTTGCCGTATGTAATAAAAGTAATCTAAGAGATATGGTGTTATACACCATGACTTCCCTAAAGATTCTGATGTCAGATGAAGATGTATTCCCTTCTGAACGAGATGGAAAATGGAGTCATGATTCATATTTTATTTGCTCAGAACATTTTTTCACCTATTAAATATGAACAAGACCTTCAGTCCTAACTGCTGTAATTTCCTTAAAAAAGCAAATTAAAATCGCCCTTATTTGTGATGTCTCCGAAAATGTTATCCAAGGGGAAAATATATCACCCGTGAATCTAGGCATTGTATTAGATTTATGAAACAAATAGTAAGTGGTTTCATGGCGTGTAAACATGTCACCCCCAATAGTTTTACTTTATGGAAAAGTCCCCTTCTATAGTGAATTTAATGATTTGTTTAAATAGTTTACTTAACTGCAAGATTTCACATATGCATTTTATAACCTTATTAAACAAATCGATCTTGCTTCATTAATGTGGACAGTAGTCTGTAAGAAAAATCTCCCCATGCAAGGTGGATATAGTTTTATGTTATCCGTGCCATCTTAAAAACTTTAGAAACATTATTTCTAAATTTAATAAATCACGTGGCTGTATGACACACATGAATATGTTTTTTTACAAGAACATAGTTTATTGTAGTACATGAACAAATGTATATAGTACGCAAGTTAATGAAAGCATTAAGGTATTTGGTGACGTAAATGTTCACTTAAATTATGTGTTAACTTTTCAATATAAATTTAATAACCCTCTTGTAAGTAGGCCTATTCATAAACCAATTTGTAGTATAGTGAAAATCTTGAATTTATATTAATGTTCAACTGAGTGTGTCAAACTATATATTTAAAGGGTAATATTAGATTCAGCTACATTTGTGTTATATAAGTTGGTAATAATATATGCCTCCCTCAAAGTTGGAGATAATATGTGTGTCCTCCACCTATATCCCCAACCCGCCCCCCCCCCCTCAGTTGGAAATAAAGTTGTCCTCTAAGATTGAAGTTCAAATCCCAGCCGGGTGTAACAAGAGTATTTTTCCCTAAAATGGTACCCCACTCTTAATATACGCAAATGTAGGTACATTCAATCTAAAATGTAACATTCCTCATTCCTGGTTCATTAGGATAAATTGATGTATGTGTACAACTCAAACGGGTAGTAAGTCACAATGAAAAAAAACCTATTGTGATGACTATCAAGAGTATCGGCGAAGCTTTATTAGTGTTGGGCGAGGTAGTTTGTAAAAACACTATTTTTAAGGAGTTTTTAGGTGCTTGACTCCAAGCCAGTGGAAAATATTTGAAAATGGAATGCCACTAAAAGCTATTTGGGGTGTTCCTTAAGCATTTAGAAATAATAATAGATTGTTATTTAATCTTTTTGAAGTTTGATGCAAACCATCTTTCAGCTTCAAATTCAAGTATATCAGAGGGAAGTTTAACAAAATGGAGGAAGGCACATTTCGATGGGGGGAGAAAAATTTGGTAATACCCCACCATATCAACCCTTCCCTCTTTCCCAGTTCACGCTCAATGAGTGACACTCGATATAAGACTAGTGACAGACACACCGTAGAATGTAGATTATTTCCTCAGAGTCTGACAAACTAACTTAAATCTAGAACAAATACAACATCCAGCCCCCTGACAGTTAATTCATCATTGTGAAAGGGGAAAAGCACAGTCAAACAATGATACGTTTTTCGGACATTCCGGGAATCGAACCCGGGACCTTTAGCTCAGTATACAAACACGCTACCAACTGAGATAAAGTGTCGGACTGTGTATTGAAATCAACATCTAGTACGGTTTATGTGTTGTTAGCAAAATAATTCTATATTACGTGATAAAAAAATTACACCTCTGTACACAAATAAAAAACTGGTACGTTGGTATTAACGCTATAAACTACCTGATCTCATAAGTCATCGCACTCAAAATATAACTTGTTTGTGAGTGACGCGGTGGTCGGGGTGTAGTGTAGTTCTTCTTTTATATTCATTCAAGTATTAAATTATAAAAGACTTGTGAGATTTAAATGTATTTATTGAATGATCATAATACTAGTGTAAATATTTTTATGAGAGTTCGGCTATTCATTTTTTCTGGTACAAAGGCTCCTTCGGTCTAAAATGTGAGAACCCCTGGTCTAAGTCAATATATGTTAATGCGTTGAATAACACGCTCTGGTAGCTTTGTCAGTTCGAAGTACTTTAGTATTAATTTTAACCGAAATTGGGTGGGGTGCGAGTGATTCTGAAGTCTCTATATAAGCGAGGTCCTCGGTGTAATAACCCATATCTTGTGTTAAGAAACTTAAAAACTAAAACGAACTTAATTACTAGAATGGTGGCTACTAGTTATATACATTTTCTTGTATACAATATATGGAAGCTACTATGGTTGTGCTTTTTTCAAATGAGAATATAAGTGGCACTTTTAATATGTGTGTGTTTTGAATATAAAGTCTTAAACCAAGTCTTAAAAAGGAGCCTATGTATACGACTCATCTTCTGTGTCTAATGTTTTAGTTATAAAGTAAATAATTTACGTTTGTATTGAAATTATTAGGGGTTATGGGGGAAGGTGCCCCGTTTACTCCACCCCAATGAGTGCGCCACTGGTTCTAAGTAAACGCTTAGTTAGAGGTAATTTTATCATACTAGATATAATTAATTTATAAAATATGATAGTTATTAAAATGGTTTTTATGAACTTAAAATGCCTCTTTTTCTCGTCAAATGAAAAAATCAAAAGTATATCCATTAGCTTTTATTTAATTAAAGGGTACCAAACTTTTAGTTCAAAACCCTTTAAAAAAGGTTTAGATTATATTAATATACTAGATAGCGGTTGCCCGCGGCTTTGCTCGCGTGGAAGTTGATTATATACAAATACGAAAATATACATATGTATTTACAGATTAATTAAAAATATTACGTTACGTTGATGACCATAACTTGACCTCAGATCAAAAATAATGCAAGTCCGATACAAACTTTCACCCCCTTTTTCATCCCTTATTAAATAAAATTTCCAAAATTCCTGAAACACATATTTATTTGTTTTACGTCAATAACCGAAATACAAAATTTTGTTTATGTAACTTTCAAAATGACGGATTTTCATACATATTATCATACATATTATCATCCCCTATTTTGACCCCTTCGGGGTGGAATTTTCTAAAATCCTTTCTTAGTGGGTGCCTACATAACAAAATGAATATACAGTCCGAATTTCATGCTTGTAGCCTTGATAGTTTGCGCTCGGCGATGATGAATCAGTCAGTCAGTCAGTCAGTCAGGACATGTTATTTTATAAGTATAGATATAGTTAATAATGAATACTTTTTGAGCCAGTGTGTTAAAGGAGTCTCTCATTTTATATTATTAAGTCAATATAGTAAGTATAGTATTTATCTTAAAATTGTTAAATAAAGTTTAAATGTAATTATAATTATACAAAAATGTACATTTGTTATATTTGAATATGATGTATTTTCACTGTCTAAAATATGTTTTTCAAGTAAATAGAGTAAGCTCTAGTAGTGTTGTTTTTTCATTGTATCTTCACGCCAGTCAATGCTTTCCACATTTAATAGCAATTAGAAGGTAGGTATGAAGAAGATAGAATTATGAGAAGTACCCTCGTTTGCGTGGAAAAACGGGAAACCATTTAGGAAAAATTACCTTAAGTACATCGTGTAATTGAGCAGGCGCGGTATGCACATTTATGTCCTCGATTCATTATTTTATAGTAAAAATCTTTCTTTCAAAAATGAAAATGAAATACATACCTATTTAAAAAAATTAGACATCACTAAACTTTACACAACAATATACAAATCAATACATTATTTAATCTATATAAAGCAAAGGATGAAGCAAGACAGAGGTGCCCACCTACAACTCGTGAAACTCAAAACAAATTATAATAGTGGGTTTGAAAAAGAACCAAAGGAAAGTTGCCGGGGAACAATGAATTTTTGTTATGGTTTGCTTCAAGGTTGTTTGCTATTATTAGGAATGGAGGTAGGAAAGGACTGCTGCCTAATCCCACCCTTCAAAGTATCTTGTAGAGTGTGACGGAGAAGAGAGAAAGAGAAGATTTAGCCTTTTTGCCACGTAACTCAAGTTAGCCCGCCACATTGCTGAAAAAAACCTTTTTTGTCTAATCGTTTGTGCTCTATTTGTGTTCATATGTGCCCGAACATGAACATTTGTGCTGTGAAACTGGCCAATTTAGAAAATATTTAATGTGGTGGGCCAACTTGAGCTCAAGCTAGCCCACCACATATTGAAAAACACAACATAACAAAATTTATTTAAGTCAATCCATTGTGCTCCATTTGTGCTCATATGTGCCCGAAAATGAACATTTGTGCTTTAAAATTATAAAATCTAAGCTCAAGTTGGCCCACCACATTAAATATTTTCTAAAATGGCCAGTTTAACAGCACAAATGTTCGGGCACATATGAGCATAAATAGAGCACAAACGATTAGACAAAAAAATATTTTTTTTCGGCAATGTGGCGGTCCAACTTGAGTCACGTCTGTTTGCACCTAGGCTCTAAGAGTGTCACTTTTTGGAATGGGAGAACACAAGCGATCCTAGCGGTGAGATATTTTTACCAACCAAAGCTCGTCAGATTTATCCCTCTGGCCTCTGCTTCAGCCATTTGCATTTCGGAGGTCCACTTGCTTACATCGTACGTTTTTCTTGCCCTAGGAAGTTATCATCCTGTAAAGGATACCACATTTTGTATTTTTACGTTTTATGAAGACTTAAAAAAAGACCAACGACAATTCCATAAAATCTTTTGTATTTTTTTCACAAGTTGAAATAATTCCTGAGAATGCTTTGCAAATTACTAGGAGGGAAATTAGTATATAGTTTTTAAACAAAGGACCAATTGTGTTATCATAGCCCATGTTGTTAATAATATCACCGTAATAAAAATAGTAATACTGTTGAAAAAAAAAACTGTACTAATTTTATATAATAATAGTTATAATAATTCTAACAATAATAATAATAGAGTTAAGGATCTAGTCAAAACCATAGATTAAGTTTATATATATATATATATATATATATAATATATATATATATATATATGACCATTGTATTATTTACTGGCAAAATTTATTTAATGCGTCACTATTATTTATATATTAATTATTAATACAATAGATAAAAAAATCTGTTCATATATATCTCAGTAGCGCTAAACGAAAATCGGGTGTCACTTCAGACAAATTTAAAGTGGGTGGGTTGAATATTGGTTTCCACTTTCATTTTGCCTTTCGGAATAAGTTGTCAAAAGTCCCCATAATTTGAATGTACGCATATAATTTTACCGAGCGTAAACGATGCTGAGAATGGGATCTTCTTATGGTTTTTCGTTAACTTTATGACCGTGAGATATATTAACAAGGAAATAATATCGGAAATCTATATATAAAAAAGGTGATATAGTGTTTTGTGAACTACTGATCTAGTTGTATGTAGGATATTGTCAATGTCTTTAGAAATATTGTAACTACCTTGCATCAGTTGTGCTATCTATATTCAGATGAAACAACTAACAGTACCTTTTACTTTCCGAAGATAACTGAAGGTTTTAAATTTACATTTTAGGCCAAATGACTTTAGGCCAACTGCCTTTTAGGCCAACTGCCTTTAGGCCAACTGCCTTTAGGCCAACTGCCTTTTAGGCCAAACGCCTTTTAAGCCAAATGCCTTTTAGGCCAAATGCCTTTAGGCCAAACGCCTTTAGGCCAAACGCCTTTTAGGCCAAATGACTTTTGGTTTCATTTTTAGGCCAAATGCCTTTAGGCCAAATGCCTTTTAGGCCAACTGCCACGTCCCCGCCGCAAGCTTGCACGTTTTTACGACGTAAACTTTACTTAAGTATTTGGTGTAAAGAGAAGAGATTGCAGTAATAGTTATTCCTATTGTTTTAATATGGAATTTTTGATGTCCGCAGGTAGGTTTTTGATTATTCGTAGTAGAGCTGTAACGAACCGACCTCTTTACTTCTGTGAAATGAATAGAAGGTTTTAAAAATTATAGGCTGCTACAATAATGTTCCTTTTATAGAGTTTTATTTTATGTTCTAACTAATCTATAATTTAATCAAAGTTATTCTTATTTTTACCTAAATATGTATAATGCAATTATACTAAAATTTTGACTCACTTGTGAGTATTTTTTCTATTTGTTATTTCAGTTTATGATAATGGATAATTGACTCAAAACGGGGCCTCGCAAGTGGCAAAAGTGCTGTATCATGTTCACCAGCAGAGTCTACTGAAAATATTTCAGAAGAAGCTGTTGCTGGTTTTTCTGTAAGAAAGTTATATTTATTATTATAAAAGTCAATCTGTTGATACAGTCTGGCCAATAACTGGTTGGGTTACTCACCTTACACGCATTAATTTCTTAATTTTTGTTTAATAATGTTTATTTAATTTAATGTCTTGGTTGTTTATTATTAATGGGTATTATTGTTGTTGTTAGTTATTATTAATGTTTGTTCATTTATTTCAAGGTACGGTAAATACGGAAGAATCTGGTCCTGGGCAAGACCGACAAAGTACACCAACCAACAAACTGGCTGAACCTCAGGAGAGAACTGCTTCAAAAAACAGGAAATATGACGAATCCTACTTGTCCTTTGGATTTATTCCTGTAGGAATTGCTGAAAATCTGGATGGACAATGCGTAATCTGCATCAAAATTCGGTTTAATAGCTCTTTGGCACCTGCAAAGCTTAAACGACACCTTGAAACCAACCACACGCAACTGAAGAATAAACGCTTAAGTTTTTTTGAAAGACAAAAAGAAATTAATAAAACTGGTGTGGCTGCTTTACACAGATATGTAAAAACAGATAATGAAAACGCAACGGAACCATCATTCCTGCTTTAAAGAATTGCTTGTGCAGGAAAACCACACACGATTGCAGAAAATTTAATAAAACCATGTATGACAGAAATCGTTAGCTGTGTATTTGGAGAAGACGCCTCGAAGAAAGTTGCAGCAGTCCAGTGTTCCACCAACATCATATCTGATCAAGTCCATAAGATTTCAGACCATATTGAAGATAAATTAATTTGTAGATAGAAAGACAGTGAGATGTTTGCAATACAACTTGACGAAAGTACAGATGTCACCGGGTTATCAATACTGCTTGTTTTCATGAGATACCCCTTCGGAGGATCTATTGAAGAAGATTTGTTACTCTGTGCATTTTTGGAGACCAACAGAACTGGAGAAGAAATGTTTACAGCCATTGATAGTTACATCAGTAAGCACCAGCATATTGATTGGAGAAAATGTATTGATGTGTGCAGCGATGGAGCTGCAGTTATGACCGGTAAAATAAAAGGAACTGTAACAAAAATACAGAATGTTGAACCTAAATGTAGTAGCAGTCACTGAGTTTTACATCGCCATGTCCTTGTCGCAAATAAAATGCCATCCGACATAAAGAAAGTTCTCGATCAAGCCGTACAAATTGTCAATTACGTTAAATCACGCCCACTCCAGTCAAGGCTTTTTAAAAAAGCATGTGAAGATGTAGGAAGTCAGCATAAATCACTTCTTCTACACACGGAAGTGAGATGGCTTTCGAGAGGAAAAGTTTTATCCGGGTGATTTGAATTGCGCAACGAGCTTAAAATATTCTTCGCCGAACAACCCATTTCTGCATCCGTTAGTAAGCTTGTTGAACTATTGCACGATGAGCACTGGTTGATAAAATTGGCTTATTTGGCCTATATATTCGATAAACTCAACGTAATCTGCAAGTCCTTACAGGGAAGAACCGCAACCACGCTTAGAGTAAGAGATAAAATATCTTCACTTAAAAAAAACTTGGCTTCTGGATCGAATGTGTGTAACAAAAAAGTTATGAAAGTGTTACTCTTTTAAATGGCTTTCTGGAATAAAATGAGTTGCAAATAACCTCAGATGTGGAAAAAAAAAACATGAACATTTGATTAACCTTTAAAAAATCCTTGAAAGAGTATTTTCCGGAGAAGTTACAGGACATCGACTGGGTACAGAATCCATTCGCAAATCATACTAAACCATCGATGCTAACTGTGTCAGAGTATGAGAATTTGATCGACATTAAGTGTTAATCCCTTCTAAAACAAAAATTCGAATCAGAATATTCTAATTTGAATTACTTTTGGATTGGACTTAAAGATGAATATCCAGCAGTTGTTGAGGAGGCTATTATGGTTCAACTTCCGTTTGTGACGACTTACCGATGTGAAACTGGATGCAGCTCCAGATCTTCGCCTTCAATTGTCAGACATTAAGCCTAATTTTAGTGCTATTATAAGCAAATATGTGAAAAAATGTCATTCTTCACATTAAATAGCTACTTTATTTACAATAAATGTTTCATAATACTTGTAATAATATTTTTTATTTATTAATAATATTTCTTTTAATGTCAAACATGAAATTATTTAAACTATACTACAAGGTAAAATCACTTTTGTTATTATCAAAATTGGGTTCCGCCAAAAAAAGTATGATCCGTTAGGGTTCCGTGGCCAAATAAAATTGGGAACCTCTGGTCTAGTAGCACCGTTATCATTGAGCAGAGACAACAGCCGGCGAGTGTATGCCGAATGAGATATGGAAACAAACCATAAGGAAACATGAGCTGCCCATTAGGGAAAATTCACTCAGCGAGCAATGTTTTGTTTATGGTTTAGGGTTTTTAGTTGTGACTTTCGTGGCTGCTAGACTGTCACAATTTATGACTCAAATTATCATGTTATACAGACAAATGAAAATGCCTTAATTACGGCTTTATTAAATTTTTAAGGCCAAAATGCAGGTAATGTTACGCAACATTTTAATGTTTTCTTATTGAGAACTCTGACTAAGATGAAATGAGGACATTGAGGTTAGTGTTTGACTTTTGAAATCCACACTAATTTTTCTAGCAAGTATTCATACTAATTTGAATTGATATGAGGTGTCTTAATTCAATGTTTATTAAAATAGGTTTTCACGAAAGCAATTTAGGCTCAAAGCAACAATGAAGAAAGAGGCGTAACTTTGAGCTATGTTTCATTGTCACTGCTCTTATAATTTTTCATTTGATTCAGTAGGATACACTAAACAAAAACAATTTTTTTTTTATTTTCCCCATAATTTTATAAATTTGGGATGCATTTTAAATTTGTTACTTGGTGTTCGATTTGCATGAAATTCCGTGTAACCATGTTTAGAATGCTGGTCTCAAATTTGTCATCAGTTATTGCATAGAATGTCAGGGGAAGACCCTTCACCCTCACTACTAAATTACAATATGTTTTGAATAGTTTATTGGCGTACCAGTATTAACATTTTTGGGCAACTTCCTTGAGGTTATGAAGCAGGACATTGGTAGACAGGGATCAAAATACTGTAGGAATATCGATACATTCCATTTTTTATTGTTTTAGCTGAGATAAAAATAAATAAACATGGCAAAATTGCTAATTTTTTGATAAAGTGACGAACTAGTTCTACATTTCACGGAGCTTACTAGTTAAATATTGCGTCCAAGTGTGTTATAAAAACAATCAGTGGTTTCCAACCTGTGAGTCGTGGCGTGTTTTGTGTGATTCACATTATTGATTTAGCTCTATATTCAATTTTTCAAGGATTTTTGAAGATTATAGGAAGATGCGAAATTCTAATAGAAATGTAAGTGTTTAAAATGGTAAAAACTACCAAGCTACTTCTAAGGTTCATTCTGGCTAATCTATTCTGAAAGCTTCTTGCTGACTTGGTTTATTGTGGCAGCCTTGTAATGCTGCTATATTAGATGGTATAATATGATAATAGATTAATTTGAAGTAAAAGATTATGTGTCTCATTTATTTACACCTACCGTAGGATAAGGATACATGGTCCACAAGTATAGCAACTTTAATAATCAGAAAAGTACATTTTTTTATTATTTTACAGTAAAACTAAAGCAGACAAACAGACGTCAGTAAGTTTCCTTCAAATTTTCTACTTTTAGGGAAAAGGGACATTAGTAAATTATGACTTAAATAAGTATTGAGATTATATTACTGTGTACGTACTGACTATCCAACTTTGGAGGCCTGACAGTTTCAAGTTTTAGGTTATGTTTTCAATTTGATCACTTGAGCTTTTTTCGAACCAAAACTTTATAGTTTTCCTACAAAAAATGATTGTGAGTGTCCAAACAAATAACACTTGTAGCTTTAAAAATTCAGGATTAACAAACAAATTTAAAAATACAGTTGCCTAAAATTTCTATTCAAGGCTTGATTATCACCCTAAATTTTTTTTAAATCTGGGAGCCTCCTTCTCCGTTCCCCTTTTCCCACCATTCTCAACGTTTCCCCTTGTACTCTCCTTTGCCACTTGGACATTTTTCTAATTTCAGAATACTTTGAATATCCACTATTCCAGGCGTTAAACACGAACGTAACCGGAAGGAATAACTTCCAATAGTGAATAAATTAAGTGGGTCATTTGCTAACTTTGGAACCAGTATCTCATTTTGCTATCTGTTATTTTTTGCAATGTACTATTCTTTTTTATTTGTAGTATCTAGTCGCATAGCTGGCTATCATGAATTTAGTTTATTTACATACATCCTTCCAACATATTATTCATATTATTATAAGTAAATCTAGCCAAGTCATGTTTGAGTTATGTAAGTTTTGTTAGATTCAGTTTGGCTACGTTAGCTAAAGTTTTGTATTTTTAATTGGTTTGAAGATCAACAAAGCTTAATTATTTCAAAAGTTTGTTTCGATATGATTCTCTCATATTATTTAAATTTGTTTAATCTAGACATAACATTTAAAACTTAGATATATTGCTCAAAAATATATAGAAAGTATTGATTGATACAATTTGTTAAATTAATTGATGTAATAAAATAAAATTGCAGATCAAAATGTAACATTAGGTTTACTTACGGTAATAACATATTGTCCAATAATGAAAACTTTACACATGTACTAAATAATTAAACATTAATTTATCAGTATATAAGTCTAAAATACATGAAAACATGTTAACATATTTAAAACTTACAAATACCAATATAGGTTAGACAAAAGAAAGTTCAAGTACATGTAATTTCAGAATTCAAACTATAGAAAATTTGGGTTAACAGGTTAACAACTGCAAATAGGTTATGATTAAATGATTGAGTATTAATATACGACTTTAAGATATACAATATTTAATGAAACAATGCTTAAAGTATATAACATTATGCTAATTTGTTGATGATATTGCCCCGTGTTTGCGCGATATTTTTACCATTGAAATAATACACAATTATTAAGTCAGATGTGATTTTATTTTAATATCACTATTGTCTTGATCGTAAACCCGATCATGTCGTTAACAATTTCGAGACGCGACTAATGACACGACCGTACGTATCGAAGGCTGGTGTGACAGACACAGTCACAGTGAGGGTGCTAGTTTCAGGACTTGTGAGCCAGTGCACATTTATTTCACCACGCCTAGTATTTAAATCGCTTCGATAAACTTTCTAGAAGGTGGTGTTAAAAAAAAAGTAAATAAAAAAAACATCTGGATGGCAGTAGAATGCCCGAGAGCCGGAAGCTGCCTCAAATTACCTTTTAAAATTTCTATTCGATCTTTCCAGAACAGGAAGTTATTATTTATTAAAAACCTTAAATTTTAATTTTGACTCAACGTCACGCACTCTGACGTCACTTAACAGTGGCTCGTGCCTTCTTAGAAGAATAAGTGCTTTGAGCGCCACATAATATATTATAAAGTTCAAATAAAATTAAATACGTTTATAAAATTAGTACGATATTATTGTCAATGCTTTCACATATTCTTTAGGGGCAAGTCAGTAACATTACAAGTATATATAGGTATTAGAGTTGACAAGTATAAAATTTTAATTCTTAGGTTAACCAATTTGAAACGGACATAATTGATGTAGAGAATTTTGTAATATTCTAAGTCTTATCTGTTATTTTTTTATCCCATTACTCCTTTTGAATTTACAGCATTGAATACTCCAGCATGGAATACTCAATCTGTCATGTTTCTACACATAGGTGTCATAATCATGGTAACTGTAAAACTAAATTAAAAAAGCATGAAGACAGAATAATATTAAAGAGTTACAATAGATGAGAATTACTGGTGTCCAAAAATAAATTCATAAAAGGAAAAAGAATTACTAAACAAACTTACAAAAGTCGTTGTGAAGGACACTAAGGTTTGGTAACACAGCGAGATGTTGACTTTGTAGCATCCTCAAGGGGAGGATGCCCAAATAATGCAAAAAAATACAAAAAGGAGGGAACAACAATAGAAGTGAGTGCTATGGAGTTCAAGAATTTGAATGTTATACTCAAAACATTCAAATACTGAAGCTCGCAACTCTCACACCTGTTGCTGAGCTATTGAAAGGGATCGTCTACCCCAGGAAAAGTTAAGACTGCAACCTGCCTACCTCTCACGATAAACAATAGATATATATTTATGAAGTACCTTGGGTATGATGGGATTATATATGTAATAAGAATTAGTATAAGTCAAAGTTAGTCGATACTTATTAGCTATAGCTCAATTAGATGTTTAACAGTTCCATTAAATATATACATTGTTGTTGTTGCAATGTATAAAGAAAATAGATTAAACTCATAAACAACTATGAATTGAAGTCAAAGCTAAAGAGTCTGAGGTTAAATATTCATCAGATTACTTAAATGTTAACTTAAGATGTCGCCCATAATAAATGGCGCATGGTAAATAGCAACATGATAATTTGAATTCCATCATTAAATATTAATCCTTTAAAAATGGCACCTAGTCTATGACAACAAGACAATCTAATTTCAAATATAATATATACGTCCATTAGGAATGGCACATAGTATATGACAACAAAATAAGTTAAATTCAAATATTAAGTGTTCGCCCATTAAAATGGGACATAGCAAATGGCAACAAGATAAACTAATTTCAAATATAAAATATTCGTCCATAAGAAATAGCACATAGCGTATGACAATAAGATATGTTAAATTCAAATACTAAATATTCGCCCATTAAAACGGGACGTAGCAAATGGCAACAAGATAAACTAATTTCAAATATAAAATAGTTCCCGTGAACATTACTTTAAACAATACAGTACATAATCGATAAAATCGATTTTTTGTGACTGGCGATAAGTCGCCCTGACCTTGCAATGAAGTGATCTCTAAAAAAAATAAACTATGTTCCTAACTGTAAGATTAATTTCAAAGTTTTTTGAAATTTAAGCCAAAATTGAATTTTGAAAAGATTTACATTTAAAAAAAAAAAAAGTTTAATTTGCCGAAAATGGATTTAGTTCTTACATTTTACGTAGCTGAAAGCCGGAGCTTATCCTATCCCTGATATGACTCAGGCCCAATTGTAAAGTTCGTAGCCACAGGCACCAGAATATATACCCTATAGCACAGAAGAGGGGAAGAGGGAAAAAAAGGGGGGAATAACATTCGAGAATAAACAAGGAATACAAGAAAGCGCAAGTTGATTCGCTTCGAGAGAGGCCGAGGGCGTTCGGGAATCTTCTCGGAGGGGATCTCTTTACTGCGCAAATCCACTCAACCCAAGGCGTTGGCTTGAACTTGTCATCCAATCTTCCAGTCAGTATTCAATTTTCCCGGTTCAGTGAAGGTGCGTTAGGTGTTTTTGTGTCGTTCTTCCCCGCAGCCCCAGTAACAAGAAAACGGGTTAAGTCTTGACTATTTATGTTTGTTTCGTGTCTATCATAAAACATCCGATGCTACAACTTATTTAATTGTGGTTCGAGAAATTACATTTTGATCTGCTATTTTATTTTTTACATCAATTAACTTAACAAATTATATCAATAAATTCTTTATATATATTTTTGAACAATATATCTAAGTCTTAAATTCTAAATCAAATCCACTCCTTACTTTCAACTCGCTTAAAATGTTGTATTCGGCTTAGGTTTAGCAAAGTTTTGATATAGTGGTTTTTGGTTGGTTTAGAATTCTTTGGAGAACTTAAATTTTTCAAAGCTTAGGATTCAAATTCTTTTTTCAAATGATTGTTTAAGTCATTTTATTTATATTCAAACTTTCAACCTTATCTCCACAGAATATATAATCACTATTTGTATGTACTGGCACTAGAGTGTACTATAAATATCATCAAAAGTAACTTTGAATGGACACATTTTTAGAAAATTATGTTTAATACAATTTATAGAAAAATTACAGATATAATGGTTTCTAAACATGTATGTATGGTTTTAAAACCATCAATATCTTTATTTTCAATTAAAAAATTGTTTCAATAAAGATGTGCTCAAAAATTATCCCAGTTGAGGATACTCAAAGTTGGGGCACTAAATGGGAGAGCACTGAGACCCGCGCACACGTTTAGAAATCTCGGATATTTAAGAAGTGGTTTGATATTTTTAAACATAGTTTTCAACAAAATCCTGGCAAACATTATAGGAAGGTTTCTCTGAATAGCTAGAAAGCTTGAATTTAGAATTTAAAGTTAAAAAAAGAAAGAAACTTTACGTGTAAATGTGTACTTCTAAGATTAAAGCAAATAGTTTGATACCTATATCTAGCCTTCTTCTATCAAATAAAGTCATATTTTATAGGGTCACAAATTGTGAGATTGTTTTACATTATTATATATAAGATATCTCACATTTTTTAAAAAAAACTTTAGACTTAAAATCTAAACCTTTTTAATTTTCAGAAGATTTGCCCTCATTTTGGTGTAAAAACAATATTTAAAGAATATCTAACACTTCTTAAATAAATTGGTATTTCTAAACGTCTTCAATTCTTCTCAGTGCTCCTTAATAAATAATTGCAGTTGACAGCCAGTTCCTTAATTTAAAAAAAAAAGGTCCATTGTGTTTCAAGTTTTCTTTGTAATGTGATGTCAGAGTAAACTTATTTGTGTGGCAGGATTATGGTACTTATGGCGAGGGGTTTGAGTGGTTAGATACGGGGGTGGGTGCTACCTGAAGCTTGCTAGGTGACTGCCAGACGACAGGATCTCATATTTTGTATCTGCCTGCTAGTACATTCGAGTTTAAAGTGAGTAGCTTAAAAATTGCTCACTTGATTGCGCTGTAGTCACTGAGGATCGCACCTAGCTATCCCAACGTTGAAGGAGTAAAGCCTCGATAAGGAGTGCAACATTTTTAACCTAACGGCTGTGGTGGCTATGTTCTTTCCTTCTATGTGGGCTAGGCTCAGGCCACCCTGATCAGTTCTTGACACTTTCAAGGAATCCAGAGATTAACCGGATGACAGCATTATAACATCACTGTCCACTTAACCCCTTCACCTTTGTACTTTTTTTCAAAGCAATTTTTAGAAATAACAATACCTACTCACTGGCGAAACTAGCGACACCTGTTGATGAGCATAGCAATTCTGACTCACCCCAAACCTCACCCTCCACCACCAAAACTGAAAAGAGGACCACTATAGCGCACACTTAATTAGGAAGATACAACGCTGAATGTACATTCCATGGTTACAATGAACATCATAGTAGCATATATATATATAGTGGGACTGATTCCCTACCTTTCCTTTCCTGCTGTAGTGGCTCTTGGGTGTTGGAGCTTAAATATCCTTCTGGCTGGTACTTCCTGTTGAGGAAGAGAGTATTATCAACAGCACTGACCTTACTTATTTAGTCGAACTGCACCTTCACTCTTACGCTGAAGGGAAGAAATGGAAGGGAGAGGCCTGAAGCTCCATCTTCATCACCTGGTTACCCCCATTATCTGGTAACTTTTTGATAAAAATGGCAGGACTGTTGTAACGTGTTAATTACATTTTAACACTTACACTAAATGAAGCCCTATAATTGTAAAATTATGACTACCAGATCTAATAAGTTCTAATATTGTGTGGCAGATATAGACTCATTGCGACATCACAAGCGGGAGACGCCCAATTCTCATCAAAAATGCCCTAGTGAACGACGCATCTTGGCTTCGAAGACCAAAACCCAAAAACATCTAACACCTGACACGGACGGTGGGTAACTGAGAGAGGCTTCATTCGGTGAGATCTCAACAGTCGTCGGCTAGTGCTAGTGGTCGGGTGGCATGATGTGTGATTATGCCTGTAATTATATGACCACTACAACCACTTCTTCTTACTTGGAGATAGCCTTGCCAAAATTGTAGGCCCACTGGTATAAACAGGCTTGTCCTCGGTTCCCGTATATTTATTTTATTGTAACCACTTGTCAGAGAAACTGCTGGAGGATATTCACGAGCATCGGCTAGGACTACGTACTGAAGACCACGATGGTTGAGGTTTCTCTGTCACCTCCTTGCCGCAGAGCAGGCTACGGCTAATACTATAAGTGTTGAGGGATGGAATAATCTTTATTTAGCTTTGAGTTATATTATTCTATGTCCTTATGACATAGTTTTTGTATGTCAGTACTCCTGACTTGTTTCCCTTGTAGCTCCTTAAACTGGGATTAAATTTATGTGGCTTAGTTGCTAATGTTTGAAATAATGTGTTGTATTTGGAAGCCTCACATTCAGCTGATTGGAGTAGAATTATCCATGGTAATTCTGTATTTAGAGTTGATTACCACCACTTAATGTTGATAAGGACAAATTATTTATAAGTTCTAAAAATAGGAACGACAGTTGATGTGTCTCCCTTTCCTGGGGGGAAGGGGGGGGGTCCACCAGATGAGGAACTGAGTCGGCGGTCTAACCGTCACGAAGGGGAAACAAAAAAACTTCGAGTACCTTCTTAACAGTTTTAATTTGCCATGTTCCCATTGGTGCAAATTTAAATATGGTGAAGAAAGGTAGGACTGTAATGACCAGTAAATAGCGGTCCAACCGAGGTATTAAGTAGAGTTGGGCCGAGAAAATCTGGCATTCTTATTTAAAATTACGGGAGGACTCGGGTTAACTGTGTGACGCTCGGGTACAATAATGATGGGGGGACTTCACTATTTTATTAAGCATAAAATTTGTAATCAGATGATAACTTAATTAATAAAAATGTGGTGTGTTACAAATAACATTAATCATTCATTATACCCTATACTTTCAATATTTAAACGGCCAAAATAAGTTCAAACAAGAAAATAAAAAGGTATCGTAACAATGTAAACAAAATTCCATCCTAATTAATGTATTCAAGAAGATGGCGGAGTATTACGAATTATTTCTCTACGATGCATTCTCTGACGGCAGTTAATATAACAACTATACGGATATATATTCAACTAAACTATTATTTGATCTCAATGACTCCACTACTGAACTTTCTGCACCAATATTTTATTCATATAATATATTTCTAACATATTTTATCCCTACATGTGCTCGAACCACGACATTTCCATCCAATATTCATCTACACTTGACTGACACTGTACCTACATCCGAAACTGAAATTAGCTGCAGTCTAGCAGTATGTTGATAAACTATCTTGACTAATACTTCAGAGGTGCTAAATTTGAATGAATGAAAGACTTTATGTTCGTATTTTAGCTTTGAGCCCATCTCTTTAATGAGTTTTACTTTTATTGTTATTACCTCGCTTTTTTATGCTTCAACTTTTTTATAATCCTAAGAATAGTTGTTTTCTCTGGTTCCAAGAGTAGTGAATCATCCCTCTATATAAGTTTTTACTGTTTTTTTTAACTTATATGTGTTTCTTTGTTTGGTTACTTTGACAACGATTGTGTTGAAAAAAATAGAACTTCCAAAAAGGACGCACTGGTTTTGAATGGAATAAATGGTAGTGCAAATACTAAAAGTTAATTTTATGAGATAAAGTTCCTGTTCTATCAAATAGCACTGGCTAGAATTGAGGACGGGCCAATTTTTTTTTTCTTCCAGACAAGAGTAATCCAGGAGAAGGGTAAGCAATTTTTTTTTTAAGATCTAATTATGTGAGTGCGACAGCCATAGTCAAGAAGTGGTATATGTGTTGTTTTTTTTTTGTCTCATCACCTCAAGATTACAGGGAAATGAGTAGGATCATTAATTTTTTTATTAACAATTCAGGACTACTAATATGTTTGTAACTACCTATTAAAACATATTAATTATTTACCTAGAGGCTCTTATGCCACAGCGTTCACTGGTTAGACTGATTTATTTTGGTACAAAATAGTTAAGACATTTTTATTCACAATTGCCACAGTTAAATTATATATGCAAACTGATTATTTGAGTCTAAAATATTTTAAATTTCCTAGTACTTACTATATGACAGTTTTCTTAGTTCACTAAAAAACTATCAAACCAAAATTAATAATATTTTCTTATGGTCGTTCTATTTGACAAACATTCTGTTTACACATATGTTCAACCCTTGTGGTGAGATAGTTTTCTTCCAATGCCATAATAAGAGTACATTTATTTGTATCAAATAACTTACTGGCGCCCACCCCTTTATTTCACCTGTATTTAGTACTTAACGATGAGATCCAGGATTACTGGGGATACATTTCAGAAGGTAAGATTCACTGGTAATTATATCTGTCTCTACCGGAGCAAATTAAAATCACGAAAAAATATCCTTACTATTTTCATCACTGCGGATATCTTGAGAAGTTAGAGTATCGTTTTTATTCATGTTTTCTACTGATTGAGCGGCTCGATTGATTTTAGGGTTTTCTTTACCGTTGCATCTTACATGTAAAGGATAATGGTGGAAGATTTTTTCATATCGTTAAATTATTTAATTTGACTATTTATTAATATTCCTCCTTTAACGAGCTACAAGCTTTCTTATTAACACCTATGACCTAAATGTGTGGGTCTTAGGGTATAACTAGGTGCTTGACACCTGATGCTGCTTTGAAGAGCTAATTATAATATTGTAGTTGTTTATATTCTTTATATTTAAACAATGGATGGTTTGAATAATATCTATCTATAATTATATCTACTTCCTATTGAATTGTTTGAATATTAATAAACAAATTGGTTAAACTTGTAATTTATTCTCATACTTTGTTCCTTCCAATCAACATTTCTAAGTTTATGATTTTTGTAACATAATTAAAGATGTATGTGCAATTAATTTTATAAGATTACATTTGGATACTAGACTAGGCAGTGACGAGAAACAAAAATATAAACATTTAATAATACTTTTAGAAGGGTATTTACTCCCAATATTTAATACAGCATAATGGAAGGATAAAAAGATAATATTTAGGATTACAATCAGTAAACAATATATTAATAATAGTATATTTCTTTTTAACACAAAAGCTGGAATTTAAGTATTTTTAACTCTCTCTTAAGTGAGAAAAGTGAAGTGCTTAAACTATTAAATAATGGTTTCTTATTCTAAAATCTAGTTTAAATTCGAGTGCATTTAAATTATAGCAACCATAATATATTATATAAACAACCTTACATTTTTAGTTTAATGTGAACTTGTAAAATTATATCAAATTCTATAACACTTTGCGTAAGCTGACACAGCTCTGCGTTTAAGGTGATTTGTATGGAGACTGACTGGATCTAGTTCTTCGTAAAAAACTGCCAAGCCAAATTGATGAGAAAATCCAAATACACTCGGTCCTTCCAAAAATCTTTAGCAACTTCTTTAATTATCTATATTATCATCACTATACTCTTTGACTTGTCTATTATAAATGTAGAGTGCACTGTCAGTGATTCCATGCACATCCTTAAGAGCCGGTAACGTGTCTAGAGAATAACTCGCCACATGAGCTTCGACAGGGAATGCAACCGTCTGAGTCACATTGTTGCGAGTTAAAGTGTCTTTCATTTGGGTGACTAGTTTTGCGCTGTAACCTCTTTCAGACCCTAATCTTTGACCTTTATGTAACATTCCAATGGAGATTGTGGCCTTGGGGAAATTATGTGTACACAGAGAGAGGAACTTGTCTATATCTTTATCCTCCATGTGGTCCGTATCTGCATTCAGCCACAACGGGAACTTTATCTGAAAACATGATAAAAACATTCTTTTAAGTTTGTTTATAAGATTATGTTTTATTTTATTAATGTGTTTATTTGTTTGCAACATATTATTTATAATATCTTGCATACATATAATTTAATCTTGGGCAGCAAGTTTGTTGTTTTATCTCTTTCTACTCATCATTGGCCACGTCACAAATTGGTTTTAAGCTCGCAATATAATGGATTTCTGAGAATAAGATTAAGGTATGAATCTCGAACCAGGTGCACTAGAGGTGGCTTTTCAATATGAGATTACTAAATTAAAAAAACTAATGGTTTAGAGCTATCAAATAAAAGTACCAATTATTTAACTATCCATAGATGTGGCCTTCAAAATTTTTATTTAAATTCTGCCCCCCCCCCCCCCCCCCCCAAATGTGTTGCTGCACAATGCAATCCATACATATTCTATATTCTATGTCTAAAATAAATAAATCTACATCCAATGTTGTATTGAATACTAACTTTTAATTGAAAAAGATATATGTAAATACTCGTTTAATTTTATTTATGTATTTGCATATCCCTATATTTTAATTTATATTTGCTAGAACAACTAGAATATTAAGTTTTTAAAATGTCAATCAAAAGACTCTTTCTTGATTAATAGTTTTAAAATATGATTATGTGTGTGAATTTAATTATGATTAAATTTATATAATATATATTATACATATAAATATATTATAAATTTATATATTACCTATTTTCTCTTTTAAAATGTATGTAAGCTATATATATTATTCTTTTGTTAAATGTAAAACCTAGTTTAGTTTATTCAATTTCGATAGTAAATAATGTGATTTCAGTAAAACCATATAAATTAATTTTTAAGGGCATTAGACAGAAGTGTAAAATTCTTCTTTTTAAATTTGAAGTCGTAGTTAAGCTCGAAACTTGCGAGAAAACTCAAAGTTAGTTTTTATTAACTAATATTACTTTTTAAATTATTCACTTAGTGGATCTATGTGCAATCAAAGGTGTAGAAAATTAACAAAATGAATAGTTTGTGTGTCTGTCTGTCATGACTCATGAGCATTGAGTGATATATATATATTTATATATATCACAGGCAGTGGTCTTAGTTTTAAAAATTGATTGTTACTGTGCTGGTGCACATTTAATAAACTCGAAACCAGAAATTTAAAATTTGGATTTGATTTTTAAAATAAATTAAAAGACCGGATAAAAAGACAAACTTTTTTTTTATTGTTTGAAGAAAATAAAAGCGTTGCCAGTGGTAACCACGTGATTTACTGCATGATTACCCCAGGAAACACTGGGTATCTCTGCTATTGTTGAATATTTGAGAACATCCAGAAATAAATATTAAAAAATTGTGTTATTAATTTTATCTCGAGGAAGATAGTTCAGTTAAAAAGCTTAATAATTTTATTTTGAACAAATTTATTAGCTATATCGCATATAATAAACCGTCGATGATCTGAATGGGTATATGAAGGAATAATTATCTATCTCTTACAATGTAACCAAAATATCATACCGGTGTTTTCAACTTAACGTTTTTTCCTACTATATCTGAATTTTTTTTTAAATTGGCCTGGCGGTTAAATAGATAAAACAGCTGCTAGCAGGATTTATATCACTTTTTACAATAGAAAATGTAAATATTAAGATTCCAATTGTTGTATCTTGTATTTGTAGTAATGTAAGTTTGACAATAAAGGTTCGAGAAAGTTAATTTTTTCAAGAGGGAGGGGGTTCTTCTAGAATATATTCCTATACTTTTGACCAAAATAAGTCATTTATATATATGGAGTATGGACCTGACCCCAATTTGAGATATATAAATGTAATTAAGTTTTGCATTTAATTTCCCTATTGCTATTTTAAATTTAGGTTCTTATAGCTAATTAAGTACCAACAGTGCATGTGGACATGAATGTAAAAGTACCAGTATTTCAAGAGAACAGAACTTTACAAGTACTGGTATTGTATATGTACATGACTTTACAAGTTCCTGTTTTGCTTGTGGACAGAGCTATAGAAATAGCAGTATTGAATGTGTACTCGACTGTACAATTACCAGAATTGGATGTGTAATGGACTGTACAAGTACCAGGTTTGCATATGTACAGGACTGTAAATATTCCAGTTTTGCTTGTAGACAGAGCTATAGAAGTAACAATATACGTGTGGAAATTACTGTACAAGTAACAATACTACATGTGGACAGAACTATAAAGGTACCAGTATTGCTGTAGACATGACTGTACAATCACCGGTATTTCATGTTGACATTATTGTACAAGTAACGCAATGCATGTGGACAGAGCTGTACATATACAATTATTGTATTTTAACATTACTGTACAAGTACCAGTATCGGATGTGTAGAGGACTTAACAAGTACCAGTATTACATGAGGACATAATTCTACAATTTCAGTACTGAAATTCCTCGCCTCAAAATTCAATTTAAATTATTGTATTGACAATGGGGATTTACCATTGCTATAATATATTATCTAGAAGCAATGGAACATAAGAATATTACCCTAAATACATATTTAGAAATAAGTTTGGGATATAGGCGAGGTGAGAAAAGCTTATGTTATTTCTTGCAGTTTTTACAGCAAAACTATTTTGGTCTAAATAAATCAAATATTACTTCATTAAAAACGGTTTAATTTTCTTCATGTAATGATATCAAATAGTTATTGAATATCTGTCGAGGGTGTCCTGAAATTTAATGAAAATTTTTATTAATTTAAAAATTAGTCATGTAATGCCGTTATGCTCATGCCAGATATTCAAAAATTATATATGTATCACCAAGTGGAGAAAATGTATCTCTATGTTTGTACTGAAGCAATGCTTAAATTATTTAAATGTTTTGATATACAAACTGCATCGACATCTGGATTTCTCACATTTCCTATATTCCCATTTTTATATCTGTCAATAAATCAATAATTTGTCATACTAGCACACATTATTACAAAATAAATCCAATTAAACTCAAAATGCTTTTAATCTAGAATTATCTAGTTCAAGTTATCTTGCTAGAGGCTAATTTAAAATATTTCTTAGTAATTTTATTCTCTAAACTAAAGGACAAACCCAATTTAAAATATCACAAACATATATACCATAATGAAAGTACATAAGATTTTGCCAGATTATTAGAACCTACAGTTTTTAAAAACAATACAATTAATCTCTTTTACACTAAACAGCTTTAAAACAATAAAATCATCAGTCAAATATACCAATAAATTAATCCGAGAGAGCTACTTACTGGCAATTCAATATACAATACATAATAATGCAGGATGCCTACTTAGTATTAGAAAATAATTTCCTGATAATTCAAGGTTTTCCAGGTAATTTTGAAATTTTGTCAGTTTTAAAAACTCCTATATTTCACCCACCATACAATTATGATTAAAATGTACATGCAGTTTACATTTTGATAAGAATTCGAGGTCATCAAATATTGTAACTAATGTAGTGAAAAATCTATTTATTACATTTGAAACTATTTTAATTAAATATTTCTTTCAAATAAAGATATAAGGATTGAGATGGAAAATGTTTGACATATGATATATATATTTTTTAAATAAGCCTACACATTAAATAGACAATTCCCTGATATTATATGCAAAGGGAAATTCCCTGAGATTTTTAGGTGTTTCCTGGCGAGTAGACACCCTGTAATGTAAAGTGTATAAGGTGAATAGAAATAGTTCAAAACAGTTTGGTCAGAACTGCAGAAGAGGTATGAGGGAAGAAACGTAATGAGAGGAAGTGGAAGGAGACACGCTGGTGGAAGTACGGGGTGAAAGAAGCAGTGTAGGAGAAGAATAAAGCATTCAGAAGAAGTTTAAGAATAGGAATAAGGAAGCAGAGGCAGAATAAATGAAAAGAAGAAAGAACGAAGTGGACTGTACTAGAAGACAGGAAGGATTGGATGAATAAATGGAAAGAATTGCTCTAATGTAACCAAGTAAGAAACAGGAGGAGAGAGAAAATTCAAGAAGTTAGAAAGATCGATGAAGATGGAAGAACATTGAATACAGGAAAAGAATAAAGGGAACTACGGAGGAAATATTTTGAAAGATATTCAACCTATATGAGGAAAGGGATGAGTGTGAAACAAAATAGTAGAATTAAATATCAGAAGAGGAGAAAGTGGTCCCTCATGAATAGAGGAGGAGGACGCATTAAAGAGGATGAAACAAAGAAAATCACTGGGGGGGTCAAGCTAACGGTGGAAATGATAATAACAGCAATTGTGGAAGATATACAATGTTGGTACAGAGTGATGAGAGTGATTTTAAAGGAGAATACGGTACCAGAAGACCGAAAATGGGGAGCTATAAAACCTATTTTCAAGAAAGACACGAATGGTTGTAAAAATTATAGGAGGATAATACTCATGTGTCATTGTACAGAAATTTATAAGAATATACTGGAAAAGAGAATATTAAATATAATTAAAGCAAGGTGGAGAGAGGGACATCAAATATTTAGGTAACAGAAGTCTACACAAGACTTACCCTTTGCTATATGATAGCTGATGAAAAGAAGGTATTTCTATGGGAAATAATTTTTATTGGTATGTATGGATGTGGAGAAGGCATATAATAGCATGAATAGAAATAATTGTTATAAATTGACGTAGTAGACAGAAGGGGTAAGAGTAATTGTGAAGATAGTGAAAAGTATGTATGAGGATAACAGGAGTTGTGTTAAGATAGAGAGTTTAAGGACGTAATGGTTCCAAATAAAAAAACTTATTAGAGCTGGAGCGTGACCTTTCACCATTACTCTCTGTAATGGTAATGGAAATGGTAATATTAATGAAAAAGTGGCAGGTAATCTCGGGGAAGAAAGCATGTAAAAGCCATGATGTTTGTTGTTAACTTGATGCTTAGGGTGGAGAAGTAAGCGGAAGTACAGGATAAGTTACAAGATTAAAATGAATTAGTGAAAGATTTTGGAATAAAATATAGTACCTATGGGAGATTATGAAGTGATAGTTATAATAAGGAATAAGCAAAAAAGTTGGACGTAGTAGAGCTGAGAAAGTTGCAGAACGTAAAATAGCTCGGAAAAGTTATTGAGGTGAAAGGTGGAAGTATAGAAGATGTAATGAGGAGAAGACAGCAGGAAGAGTTGATCAATATAGATGTGTTAGAGACCTGTAATGGAGAATCAAAAGGCCTTTGATCTGTAAGAAAATGTTGTACAGGACATACTTTTTAACCCTTGTCACATATGCAAAATAAACATAGAAATTGAGTGAAGATGTAATAGTAAAGTGGAGGCCATGGGAATAAAGTTTGTTAGAAATATGTTAACTGTCACAAGGAAAAACAAGATTAGGAATGAAGTCATCTGGGAAAGAGTAGGGGTATAGAGAGTAGGTGAGATAGTGGGGAAAGCAAGACTGAGATGGTATGAGGATGTAATGAAGATGAAAAAGAGAAGATCCCAAAGAAAATGTTGGAAAGGAAGTATAGAGGAAAAAGACCACAAGGGAAACAAAGAAATAAATTATGAGTGTAACAGAAAGTGTTTAAAAGGGAGAGGAAGAATGGAAAAAATTAAAGGAGGAAAAATGATGGAGGCATTTTACTAAACTGGCCCAGCCACAAGCTGAAAACAGTTATTGATAATGAATAGCTGTTCTCTTTTTTATTGAATACTTTTATAGTATCAGAGTGGCATAGTGCGCCTCTATGAAGATCAGTTAAGTAAATTATTTACAAAAATTGTCCTAGATGTTTTTGTGTCTAAAACGGCAGCTAAAAGTTACACAAATTTTATAAAAATTACATATTAAACTAAACTTCTTATATCCAGTAGGCTACTACTGCTGAATCACATTTCGATAAAATTATTTATTAAAATAATAAATGAAAAAAGCATATTTCCTTGCGTATAAACATACCTTCCCCTCATAGCTTGTAGGACCTTGATTGATTCTATAAATACAGTTATCTGATTAAAGTTTAGTTGAACACCGAAAGATTTGGTATCTGCAGCCTTCTCCAATAATTGTTTTAGAGTCATCCCTATGTCATTATTATAATGGCTGTACATTTTAGGTACAGGTTTTTTATTTTTGCCGTATCCCATTTGAACCACTTTGACGTAACCTCCAATCATCATCTTTTTATCTGAAACAATCAATTTTGATAAACTAAAGTAAACATGCATTCATTCTATCACAATTAATATTAACAATTAAGAAAGGTTATTTGCAAATTTATGAAAATGAAACTTGCCACTGGAATAAATTCTCATATCATGATGTAATTTAAAAAATGGTAAATTATGATAATTTATATGGTTTATGTCCGTACCTAATGAGCTTTTAAATCTTGTGAGCTTTGCTAGTAATGTACATTAAATTGTCCAAATAACTGTGTTTCAAGTTTCATTTTAGAGGGTAGCCGACCATAATTCTAGTAATATGTTGATAAAAGTATACAGTTGATATCAGATATAATTCATTTTTTCTAACTTATTTTAAATGACGTTTTGTCGTTACGGTCTAAGGCATCACACTCACAATATACCTTACCGCTGATAGAGGGATATCGAGGTACTGAGTGTTATTTTTCCTAAATAGAATAGCTTTGCACTATTCCTTCATGCAATTGCAGGTACACTTACTCAAATTCAACCTCTCTCTTCCCTTGTATTTAAGCGTATAAGCCTAAGGGGTAGTAAGTGACGGAGTAGACACATTGATCAATGTGTATCACTATGCTTACACCGTCGCTCACAACCCATTAAGACTACAAGCTTAAATACTATATATATATGATATTTAAATTATATTTAAAATTAAATGGTACTTTACTATTTTTGTACCATGCCAAAAAACTACTATGTCAATTTTCTCAAAGAAATGATTAACAATACTTTATTAAAAGTAATTATATCAAGTTTCTTACTAATTCCTGACTTTAACTTGTGCCTCTGGTATATACAAATATTTTAGGCCTATAATCAGTGTATACTCTATATATACTATTTTTATTAGCGTCAAATTACAGTATAGCCAACAGTGTTTTAAAACAAACAGGTACATAATATATACACAATCATCACGTCGCTCCCTTACGCAGTATGCAAGAAACTGTGCTTTCATCTAAAAATGGAATTCAGTACTTAATCCATCCTCACTAAATTTCTCCACTCTTCCCTATTCTTGCGTACTCCCTTCGCTTCAACAAAATCAATACACCGAGTAATATATACTTTTTATTATTAAAACTCTTAATGTTTCTCTTTTTCACACATTAGTCTACCACATTTAACCACGACTTAATGACCTACCTCTTTCTATTAATCCACTCACTCACCCACCATATATTTACTCCTTCACTTGATCCACACTGTTCAAATAGATAAACCAAGTCTTTCTCGCACTTCCTCACATACTGTAATGATGTTTGTGAGTATGTTTTCCTGGATGTATGCTAACACAATATCTCTTTCAGCTATGGAGAAACAGCTATAGCATGAGATAATTCTCTTTGTTTATTTGGTTAGTATTTTTGTCTTATGTGTTGTGAAGCTGTGAGTCTGGAAAGGCCTCACCACTCGTGGGACAAATAAGGAGTTACCTATATAAATAAATGGCAGCTCCAGTTTAGTAAACTGAGATTAACGACCTAGGGGCAGGGTTTTATGTATTGACCATATGACCCTCTCTATCTGCAAATGTTGTCACTTTCATCGCTGACGGCTGAGGCTGCCTGGTCGGTATCAATTGCTTATGCGCTCACACCATAGCGTTTTGCCCTCTAATGTATTGTTTTAATTCCAAAGCAAAGTAAATGTCTTAATAACTTTGGCAATTATTATTAGGTATTGATAGTTTTAAAATGAAAGCTACGAGGAATTAAATACTTAGCATTATTAAATGTGCATACTAATAGTATTTTATTTGCAAGATTGTTGACAAGATCTAAAACTGGTCTTCTTATATGAGACACACAACGAATCTGATGAATCTAGCGAACTTATAGGTTTTAAACATCTGCGCTGCGTAAGCTGACGCCACACATCTAATAGGGAGAGGTATTGCAGTTATAATTACAGAGGTTCATGGAATGCAATAATCACTATAACTTTAGTGTGCTGTATAAATTGATTAGTATTTTAATTGATAAAGTTATAAGTTAGATAACATAGTGACCGGTGTATGCACATGGTTTTACAAAACAGGAAGTGGAAACATCATGAGTCAAAGATGCAAGTAATAGGCCTAACACACACATGAAAGGGGCGGAAACATTTGGAACTAATAATTCAAATATGACTATGTTGTTATTCACACAAGAGGATTCTATTCACCAGCCTCACACCATGCTAGGCACGGCTTATCTGTCAAATAGAGCATAATCAAACAAAATAGTCTCCATTACTCTCTTCGGTAGCAACATTTTGAGAGTGATTTTGTTTAAATAAAGCTATCATTGTACAAAATAGGTTTGCATGATTGCTTTGTACACTTTAGTCAATCCGCCAATAAAAATATTGGTTTTGGGTGAAATTTTAATAATAATGATTTATTTTTACAAAATTATTCAACTGTCATTTTACTGCGACGGTAGCTCTCAACAGTCATAATCTTGAGTTCGCGTGTTTAAATACTATCATCCATTTTTTATAAAGTTTATCAGACTGACATATTAGCCTTTCATTTTAAATTAATGTATCAATAAGCATATAATTTGTTTTAAATATATTTTTTTGTAAGTATACAAGGTATTTGAGCCTAAGTAGTCTACTATAATATTGTTTCTTAAAAATAATCTAACAAGGTAATAAATTAAAAATAAAAACTTTTATTAATTTTGAAATTTTGTATGTTGCTGATTATTTAAAAATTAAATTAATGGGTTTGACGAAATTAAAATATAAACATTTTAAAATAAGGCTAGGCAAGTTAATTATTAGAAGAATATTTAAAATATTTTTTTTAAATAGTTGCAAAAATATAATAACATTTTATTGAATTCAAATTATTAACAAGCGATTTTTTATTCCGACAAAAATTAAAAATTAAAATCGAGCTAAGATCATGAACTTTAGAGTTTCATAAAAGCACGCTACGAACTCTGACAAAGAGGTAGTGAATAAACAAATTGTTCAAATTCTATTTATACATTGATTCATTTTTGAGACAAGGGGCCAGTTTTATAGTCAGACTTAGTATGCCTAAAGAGCGAGTCAATACTAAATACAAGACGACACCTACTTTGATCAAAATCGAGTGGGCCAGTTTCACAAATGAAACTGACTCATTCCATTCAATCTGAGAGAGGTAACATCTTTTTTAGTATAGTGCCGCACTTGAGGCCTACTAAATCTGACTATGAAACTGGCCCAAACTTAGAAGCAAACAACTGGAAAATAGCTTCCTAATAAAACCAAACAAATCGTTTTACATGATGCACTCAATACAATAATAGTGTTTACTTTCATTTACATATCTTGTATAATGGCGTGTTGTGGCATCCCATCACCTGAATCTTTTGGCACGTCATGGTTTTACAGTGTTGTCAGATTGGAAACTCATTCGCAAGTGAAACAACACCATTTCAAATCGCACGACAGTAGAAACCTTTCAAAATAAGCTGTGTTTTGGTACAGCCTGCAATTTGTGAATTCATTAGTTGTAAGTTTACTCGCTAGTGAGTATTTTCATAGGTTTCAAAATTAATGGTCCAGAAACTAATGTCATGCTAAACAAAAAATTTGCAACACCGTATCTTACTACCACCTTGGGTTATAAGCGTAAGAACTAGTCATGCTAATTGGTTAAGAATTTAGAAGGCTAAATTAAAGGAAGGTAACCCTCATTTTTATGGAGAAAGAGTGGAAAACCATTTAGGTAAAACCACACCCAGTTCACTCAACCGGGAATCGAACATCGATATTCCCGTCCTAAAAGTATAGCTCAACAGGATACTAACGTGTTGGTTAAATACGCTACCGAGTCGGGCTACATTTAGCTAAGCAATAAGATTTGAATGACTAAGTTTGTGAGCTAAATTTAAGCAAAGATCAAAAGGAACTCTTTGGTTCCCGGTTACAGCAATGGAAAACACATGAAGCAGGAACTTGCTAAAGATAACATTATATCGACAACACAGATAAGTGTAATCATAGTATTTTATTATTAGAAGGACAGTATGGGGAAGATATTAGTAGTCTTATGAAAAAAAATACCCAGCTATTTAAAACAATCCTTATGAATGGTCCATATTATTAATACATAAATATTAAGTTTAATCCGACAGCTTAGCTTAGTTAGTAAAATGTCTGTCTACTGAGCTAAAGGTCTCGGGTTCGAATCCCAGCAGAGCCAAAAAATTGACCATTGGTGAAATATGTATTTACCCTTTCACAATGATGAATTAATGGCGGGGGACTGAATGTTGTATCTGTCCTTATCTTAGGTTAGATTATAAGGAATATGAAGCTACAACAGGCCAAGCGGTGACCTGGTGGGTAAGGTGTCAGACTTCTATGCTGGCGGCCGGGGTTCAATCCTCGGTCCCGGCATAGATTTATCTGATTTCCAAACCCTTCCTCCACCTCTGACAAGACATCTTGTGAATGTGGGGAATGCGAGGCCTCCACCGTGGTTCGGATTCCACGTTAAACTGTAGGTCCTTCATTTCATCTCACAATCACCCTACCATTACACATTAGCGTAAGTGCGTATAACCCGAACGGGTAGTAAGATGCGGTGTTAATAATAATATTAACAGGCCAAGCAAGCCACTAGTGAAATATATTATTGAATAAAAAACCACCACAGGCTAGAAAAAAATTAACTTATCCAAAGTAAAATAAATTATGTTTGAAAGTAGTTCTCCTGCATGATATAAATAAATATTCATCAATTACTCTATTTTAATGGTCTGACTTGAAAGAAACGCATTAAACTATTATGGAAATTCTGAGTAAATTAAGGTACCAAGAATACTCTTGCCATGTACAGTATATGTGTGTTATTAAGGGTATTGGAATATTTTTGTTTTACTGGTAGAACTAGAAAATGTTATTATCTCACCATAAAGCTAAGAGTACTGAAGAATTTAATTAAGACCTTGTTTAAAATAAGAATTGGATTCATACATCTAGCAGATGTTTTTCCAACATGAACTATGCTAACCTGTAATCAATTTATTTCACTAGGTTCCCAATACATCTGGAATACGATATACCTTAGTCAAAGCTACAGGTATACTAAAGTGAAATTTAATTACATCTAAAGTTAATTTGCATGGATTTAATGTAAACAAGAAAGAAGGCAATTGATTCATCTTTGGTGTCAACTTTACTACAATGTTATAGCTACTAGTGAAGCTGAATGTATTTGAAAATTCATTTCCTACATTCACATATTTTTACTTTTTCTCGACACCTTGGAGTGAAGATATTGTGATGATAAAAAAAATGAGCTCAAGATTTTGATGAATGTCGACATTTCATGTCCCCACAATAATGTAACTCGTGCAAGAGGCGAAACAATTTTCCTAAGTGGGTTAAAACTTGGTATCTGGGATATTTATAAGCTCCCCCTTCTGAGGGTTTTTTGTAATTAGTTATCTAAACCAAAATTTCAGTGTAGTTTACTGAAAGAAAAAAAAGCGAAACAATCAATTTTTATTATATTTTATATCTAAACACTGTTTAATAATATAAACAACATGGTAATTCTCATTTCATCATGAAAATGACTTTGAAGTTACTTTACATTAGATAGATTTTCCAATTCTTATAATTTCCCCACAACTGTTTGAGTTACGAAATAACTTATTTATGTAAAATTTTAGTACAATTAGAGATAAACAAATAATGTTTGATATATTTAATTATAAAGACAATATTTTCTTCGCTATAATTAGATAGGTTTAAGTCAAGTCTTTTAAAATTAATTTGATTCTTATGTTCTTTGATGGACAGAAATATTTATCTTGTCTCAATTTTTCTGGAACAGTGTTCTCAATCCCTAATGCCATACATTAAGTAACAGTGTATATTATTTCATTTATGATCTTTGGTTTAGCGTTTCTACAACAATGTATAGGCCTTCGTTTCACAAATCTTGTGAGTTTTTAGTAAATGTCAATTTTAAGATAAAAGAGGGAGAAAGTCTGTGCGATGAACCGTACCATCTATATTTCTCCTCATAATCTGGGTTCTGTGAGAGATAAGCAAGGGGAACTCTTTTATCATGAAATTTCCATGATAAATAATCGTTATCACTTTAAATTGAATATAACTGTTTGTTTCTTAAGAAGAAATGCAAAACGGATTACAATAAAAACGATTATTCTTGTCACAATGAGAAATTAGCACTTGACTCAGAGGCCTGGGTTTTGTCCAATCAGTTGAGGAAATTAGTTGTTTCTACAAATAGTACTAATACCACACATTCTCTAACAATCTTAGTATGTACACATAGAGCAACTAGTGTAAGTTATTAACAGTTTATATGTGCAGAAATATGTATCGCTATAAAAATACAATTGGCTTTCAACAACATAAGGGGATGATCTATCTAGTTAGTCACCTTTTGTTTAATAATCTAATGTAATTTACCATCAAGTGCCCACTGGAAAACTTTATTGCTATTGATATTCTGGGCCCAGGTCACCGTGGTGAGATCATTATTCTTGAGATGGAAGAACTTCCTGATGCTTGGCATTTCTTCGCATGATGCTAATTTCATAGCTGAAAAACATGTATGTTCGTATTAATTATGTATAATTATTATTATTGTTATAATAATTATTATTATTATTATCATCATCACCATCAACTATTCTAACTATCCGTTCGTGTTATACTCACTTACTTTAATGTGTAATGGTAGGGTGATGGTGAGATGAAATGGAGGACTTACAGTTTAACATTTGATTCAAACAATCAAACAATGGTGGAAGCCTGGATTTCCACACATTCACAAGTTACGATTAATACACGTCTTGTCAGAGTGAATGAATCGTTTTATAATTAGATAAATCTGCACCGGAACCAAAATTGAACCCGGTCCCGGACCCTCATTACAAATGTCTGACACGATACCCCTATACCACATGGTCACCCATGTCTAGGTGATTAATAAATTACCAATTTTGAATTAGATAAAAATAGACCATGGACAAATTAATGATAATAAATCAATTCAAGATAACTATTAAAGGTAATTTCAAAATATATTACAAAATTCAACAAAATTAATCTAAACAATGTAACATATTTTATTTTCTTCCTGAAAGATTATACGATTCAAGCTCTTATCTAAAAAGGTAAAATTATTAAATAAGGCCATGATGTAATTACTCAAGAAGGGTTATAATTATTTGTGGCTTATAAAATACCAACATAAAGTTTTAAACACCAAGATAACATTTTTAAATTTCAGGGTAAGCCGAGTGTTCATAGATACGTTGGTATTAAAAGTGATGACCAAGTCTAAAATAGTAATGCACAGAGAAAGTAATTCATAGTTACAATTACCCAACTTGAAAAAAATAATTATGTTATGTTCAAGTACTTCTGAGTGTGAATCGTGCTTGATTTTTGAACGTGTTTTTTTATTTAGTACTGAGAGAACCTTACCATGAGGGTCGAGATCTATGTTTGGCCTTGACCCGAGTGTTAATCTTTTTTCTACAATTGTATAGCTTGGAGCTGCTGAACTATGTTATTTAGTGGGAGTTTTAGCATAGCAATGATTTCGAGCCTGATGTGAAAATAAATTCTACACGTGCAGTGATAAGGCTCATCAGATGATGAATTTCAAGTACAGCTGTCAGTTGTAGACTGTCTCATATCCCCTTTCCTTGCTATCCATAGTGACCATAATCATTTTGCAACACAGGCGTGGGCAATAAACACTATTATTGGTTAGTAGACCTAACACTTCCAGACAATCAGTTATTGTTGGCTTATAATTTTAATCCTATGTGCCATGGATTATGTTTCACGGGTCCTTGGTATGTGTTTTGTGTATATCCATCCGTTTCCTGCTGGTTGGTGCTTTTTATTAAGTTTATATTTATTTTATGAACTTTTGGGTCATGCATTTTATTTGTGTTCTTTCGTTGTTGAATTATCAGACATTTTCTTGGAATAATTGTTGTTATGACGAAACGCCTAAGTATACTCTTCTTTGTTCTTTTATATTATTTCTAGTGTTAGATAGTTTTGTTGATTTTTATCACGGTATAACCCTGTTACAAAACTTAATAGCTAAAAGGTTATTTGTCCTCATTCTGGCCCAGTTGAACTGTCTCGGCCAGACCATGACTCCACCAACACACCGTGGCACGGTCAATATCGGACTAGCTTGAGGGCCGTGGTTCACTCCCCACCGCCAAAGTTGTACGCGCCCAAGAATAGAAGACGAACGATATGCGAGAACTGGGTGCGCTCAGTCGGCAGTGTTCAGAAACTCAAAGAACTATTATTCGGCTTAATGTTAAAAGCACGGGGAGTGTTTGATAATGTCTTGGAAACATGCTACCGTTTACCCTTCTTCCACCCTCCCTTGGTTCTCATGCCTCGAGAACACATGACTTAGTCGTTGATTATATAATAGCAAGGTTCTGTAACAGAGACACACTTTGCATTATGATAACAAGTAGAGCGATCTGGTTGTAGGATAGTTAACGTCTGATTATTCAAAATTACTTTTGTCTATAATGTTCTATATTTTCTAAATTATCGTTCTGGTTTCGTAACATTTAATTTAATTAATTATTTACTCTACATGGACTCAGTAAATTTGCTCTTTAGGCCATGGATAAGTTAGATATCTTTGGCCGATTTGACCAAACTGTATGTCCGTCTTCATCTCTTGATATTTTTGAAGGATGTTTTTTTCCTGTAATATTTAACTTAAAATCTATTTTATCTGCCTTGCGCCAGGATTTATATGTTTAAGTTCCGCCATCTTGGGTCAATCTTAAATCTGGTATTGTCGTACTTTAGTTCTTTATATTTTTAACTATTTGAAAGACTATAATCACTTGTTATTTATTTGAAGATAGTTTATTATTGTTGTATATATTGGAAGTTTATGTTATGTTAGTTAAATTTGGGGCCTTGAGTTGGCATGTTTATACTCGTATATGGACTGTAATTGTTATTATTTGTACAGCCATTTGAAGCATAAGATCCAAAATTAGAACCCTTGTTTTTTATTCAAATTATGTCCGAATACGGTTGGGGAGATATATGCTGATGTGGACCTCGTTGTTATTGTTCTGATTATTTGGAAATCGCCGGTAATAGCAACTTGATATCTATCTCACATTTACCTAATTTATTATAATTACCTGGATTTCCCTTTTGATTATCAATTATTATTATTAACAGGGCTAATAAAATTTGTATGTAGGCCAATTTAACTGTAGATAGTATAATAGGTCTATAGTCGTCATTTAATTGCGTGGGAAGTAGTACCATATATTTAAGTTGTTGGATACCTGCGGCTTAGGCATTGGCAACATACTATGGTTCAACAAACCTGTTTTTTAATTATATAATTGTTGCTTTCAAATTGTGGTTAACGATTTCATCGCTTAACTCTTTATATGTCTCACTCAATCATAGATATGTATTTGTTTATTACATGAATAAAAATAAAACTTTCTTGTTACTATTCGCGACTTGTTATTTATGAGTGATGACAGGGAGGAATTTACACAGTGTTTTATTTTATTTGTTTATTCCTACTTGTACACAAGTGTATTAGAAGATTCTGGAAAAGAGAACCAGAAATAAAATTTAAAAAGTTGGAAAGAGGATCAACACGGATTTAGGAAAGAGAAGTCAACAATATGACTAATCTTTGCCATACGACAGCTGATGGAAGGAATGTATGAATATGGAAACGACTTGGTAATCGTATTTGTGGATGTGGAAAAAGGCATATGATAGCGTGGATAGAAATAATGTTTGAAAAATATTTAGGAGGGAGAAGCGTAAAGAGGAGTAGTAATGAGAGTGAATCTCATGTTTGAGAATAAAATAAGTTGTGTTAAACTGGAGAGTGGAAATATGGAGGGGCTCCAAATAAAAAAGGGCGTGAAGCAGAGAAGTGGTCTTTCGCCATAATTATTTGTAATGGTATTGAGAATAGTCATGACGAATTGGGAGGAAAAAATTAAAATCTTAATGTTTGCTGATGACTTGACGGTATGGGGGAGAAGGAAGAGGAATTACAAGCACAACTACAAGATTAAAATGGGGATGTACAATATTGTGGGATGAAATTTAGCGTAGCAAATCGTGAGGAAATGGTAATGACAAGGAAATGGATAAGGCCTAATAAATCTATAAGTTTGGATGGAGTAAAGCTGAGAAAATTACAGAATGTAAAATATATTTGAAGCAGGATTGAGGAGAAAGATAGAATAAGAAAGGATTTAATGAGAAGAGGTCAGCAGGGAGAGTTGTTCATTAGGTGCGTAAGAGACCCACTTTGGAGAAGAAAAGTGCCCTTGTAAGAGAAACAAGTTTAGGAATGAAGTTATCATGGTAAGAGTAGAGATACAAGGAGTACTGGAGAAATTAGAGGAAGAAAACATGAGATGTTATGGGCATGTAATGAGAATGGAAAAATAGCGAATGCCTAAGAAAATGTTCGAAATGAAGCATGAGTGAAAAAGACTGTATGGGTGGCCATGAAAATGATTGTAAGAGCAGATAACAAAAGTGTTATATTGAGAGAAGAAGAATTGAAGAAATTAAAGGAGAAATAGTGATAGAAGGATAAAGGAAAATGTAGGTATTTTAATAAATTGACCCAGCCACAGGCTGGAAACAATTGATGATGGTGATGATCTTACCTGGCCGAGTTATCTTTAAGGCCGAAACAGAGAATCAAATTGTTTATTGCACATATGGAAAGGTTTTCCCAATTTAAAAATAAATTACAGAGTGAAAATACAAAACTACAATTAATTAAGGCTCTTAATTCTGATTTGGGTTAATTAAGAAGATTTTGATTAAGCACATATTTTATTAGGTATTAAACGATCAGATTGAACCTAAATTTAAGAATACTTCACACCAAGAGCTGGTAGTAGAATTTTAATACTATTGGCTGGAAGCTGTAAATTGCAGCATTCTCTAACTCTTGGCTATGCCCATAATTGAACCAGCAATAAAATAATTTTCTGCGAAGTATCCCTAACTGCAGTTCCTTACTTTTAGTGACAATTTAACTGAACTGCCGAGTATGGATTAGTTTGATTGTTTGGTTCATGACAAAACATGTTTAACGCCAGTTGAAAATTTCCAATATTTAAATTAAATTTGTTTTTGGAAACCACTAAAACTGATAAGGTAACTTACACTTTGATGAAAATTATCAGTTTACATGGAACACGTACACTCCGTTGAGATTGTAAGGTAGCAACATAATGGCTTGGCTATACCTCCACACATAATTGCAAAATAGTTTGCCTAGCTACGCCCAAGGCTGGATTAAGTGAAATTATTAAGTCCATAAAGTATTTCTTAGCTGTTTGGAAAGAGTGATGGGGGATGGGATATGTCTTTTTGCGATGGCAAATGGTTTGATCTACTAAATTAATTTTAATTTTTTGTTCCCTTCTATTAAGATCTATTATTCCTTAAATACTTGTTGTTATCCACATTGATTGTAAGATACTGGGCCTGTAATCACTGAATAAATAAACAAATACCCACATTTATTGGTTTTACATAGATCCTTGAAGCAGGTCTCTCTCTATTCAGAATCATTATTACTGTGAATAGGTAATACTGGATTTATTAAAAATTAATTATTATATTTTACACATGTAAAGAAAATAACATAATAACTATAGAAAAATTTACTTTATTTGTAAGAATACGAGTTAAAAATACTAAGACAATTTAATGGCACACATTCTGATTTAAAATATTTTATATTATTTCTGGGTGGACAACAAGAATTGATAAAATCTTATCTCTTGGACATATTCTAGTTATAAAAGTGAACTTATTTGGTTGTACAACAATATTATGTCTGTCTATAAATTTGTATGATTATAGTTCAATTCCATACACTATTTACTCTTACCATAACGGCCACAATATAACTATTGGTAAAACATTTTGATAAATACTTTGATTTGGAAATATGGTAGTTTAATATGTTTTACGTTGACGATCATTTTCTAATAAATTAAGTGTATAGTTATAATTTTTTTTGTCAGATCTGTTTTTATTAATATAAGAGTAAGGAGATTTAAATAATTGAAAAGCAAGGAGAAATATTGTATTTGGATTACAAGCTTAAAAAGACTTTACAATATATAGCTGCTTTTTTAAGGTTTGGTATTTAAATAGCTTTAGGTAAAAAATATTGTAATTCTGTACTGTTTTTAAGAATGTATGTATGTTGCCAAAGATAACTAGAACTTCATAACCGATTGTGGTGCATTTATCTATATGCCTTAAAATGTCGGCTATGAGGGATCTCACATACATACTGTCAGGGTTTGAGCCCCCGTTAAAGATACGGCTGGTTTTATTTAAATCTGTAACTTAGGATCACTGGATCACTTAACCGATTGAGGTGTGGTTTTTACTTTTATACTAGAACAATATCCAGGCAGGTTTTACCATTATTTGTGTATAATACGGCGTTATGGTGTGAGTCCTGATGAAGGGCCAGCCGATTGTTTGTATACATTTATGGAATCACATAATTGCTGTGGTGTAATTTTTTTTATTCTGTTGATTATTTATACAGGCATTTTTTTAGTCTAATAATAATTATCTGGTCTTTTGGTGTGAGTCCCGGTGAAGTGTCAGTTGGATATTTGTGTGTGTGTAAACCACTTAACTGATTGTGTTGTAGTTTTTCTTTTTGGTAGGATGTTAATCCAGGCATGTTTTATTAAGATAAATCAGGTTTTTACGAGTAGGTCCATAAGAAGTTCCAACATGATATTTTTTCTGTGCCTAGTATTTATGGTTCATTTTAGCCCATTTTGTGTAGTTATTTTTATCTGTAGGAATTACATTTCTTCAATAAAGGCTCTTATAAATCAATAGGATTGGGCTGAGAGTCCACGGTAAAGTGGTGGCCTGGCATACGATGACGTAATTTGCTTGTTTGCAGAAAGGTGTAATAAATCATTCCAATGGTGGCGGAGTCGGTTTGAAACCGAGACTCTAGGGGAAGTTGAAGGCTTGGCGTTGGAGTTTGTCTCCCGGTGATGTTCCGTTTGTCCTGACAGCGAAAAGGATCACATAGGCAAGAAAAGATGTTAGAGTATATTTATATATAAAATCAAAATTTTCTATCACGTCTTACATCCCGTATGTGCTATACGTTTAGTAATATGCAAGTGAGTTATGGTAAAGGAGATCGAAATGAATATGGATGTATTCAAATTTACATAGAGGAAAGTTTCGAAACAATTTAGGAATACACACACTCATTAGGCTCAGCTAAGATTCTAGCCCTATCTTCCACGTCATCAACAATCTGGACTAGAATTGCTAGATATTTAAACGCGCGAAATATGATTCGTTTATCAACTAATCAATTAATTGCATTTATATCTTTGTTATATTATAAAACATAAGAGTGTATTTATTCAGCCCAAAGGTTGTCTCCACTTGGCTGTTCTGTATAAGCAGATCTTAGCTCTCATGTCCATTTTCCCAATCCCATACATTACAATGTAGTGGTCAAAAGTGTAATCATAAGCTAAAGGACAGGTTTGATACTAAGGAGGTGGGAAAAATTTGCGAAAAAATTCCTATCACCACCTATATCCCACCCCTGTTAGTAAAGATGTAAGGATTCATTTATTTAGGCCTACATTAATTTCTAGCTAGGGCTTATCAATCTACATTGGTTATTTTAAAAAGTATAAATTTCTCAATAATACGTTTAAATATTTTAAAATAGTTACTGACCCATTACTGTAACTTAGAAAATTTTTAATGTGCTTAGCTTATTCCTTTTTTTCAAGGAAGCAATATATTAATATTTAAGTTTGGATAGTTCCACACTATTTAGGTAAAACCAAATAAAATATATTATTATTATTATTAATATTATTATTATTATATATAAATATTAATGCCCCACCGTACCCGTTCGGGTTTTACACCTTTCTACTATTCACTATAATATGTTAATGCTGGAAAAGGCTAAACTTACAGGCAGTGTGCCCACATTTGCGTGGAGGGAGAGTTTAAATAATCTTGCTTATAAATGTGTATGCCGTGTACAGCTAATTTTATTTTATTGACGTACCTTCAAATATGACAAATATCAAATTACTTTTTAATTGTTTCTATTTTCAAAGTGCAAAACATATACTGTTTTGGGCCTAGAACCTTTACGGGCTTAAGAAGAACAACTTACCTATGTACGTACCATCTAAATAGTATGTACTTGTTGTACGAAGTTCATACTATTTCAATTATACGTACAGTCAGCTGCATAGAAACCTCACCCCCTCTTATACCTAAGGTTGTAATTTTATAAGAAACGGTCCGACAAAATCAATAAAGTTTGTTTTGTTTTTATCTTAATGAGAGTTGATGAACAATGTTTTTCGTCAATCCCTGAGGTGTATAAATTAACAAACTTTGTGGTTTTTCAACGCGAGAACACGCAACATATAATTGACCATGTGAGAAGCACTGATTTTCTAGATCCAACCCACAAATGGACATTGTTTGGCCTTGTGACTTAATAATAGTCATTGCGAATGCCAAGCGAATTGGAAATTGCAAGTGTCTGAATGGAATGGGCGAGTCTGAAGGGATCATTGGGATCCGTGGCAGGAGAACAACCTCTCCTTGAAAGTTGCCGTTCAAAATGGTAGCTTCAAGAACATTAGCCATAATTTTTTTTATGAACAATCGCGTGCCATTGCATAGCTTAGGTGAATTTAAATTCCGAAGCAAAATGATTGGTGAACCAATTTTTAATCGCAAGCTATGTGGTGGCATTCCTGGTAAATCCAGTGAATTCAAAAATTCAACAGGATAATTGACTGCTTTGTCAGGATCGACAACAGTGTCGATCGATTTAAACGACATCTCATTGCCAGGCAATAACTGTTTTATTTTGAAATTAATAGCGACAACATCGATATTTTTTGCAGCTAAAATAGCTCGTTTACGTAGCCAAGCATGATTAAAGTAATTAGCGCGCAAATCTGGGAATATGCTTTAAATCAAAGCATCTTTCGTGGCTACGATGTTGCAAAAATTGTCTGGCATTTTTATGCATGGTGTATTTCCATGCAATAGAATTTTTTCATTTCCAATGTTGAGCAATTGTTCTGAGAATGACAGTGCAGATGGATCATTTTGCAGTTGAACACGTATATTTATGTTAAGGCGTAATGTATTGACATTTCACCGAAGGTATGATTGTTACAAACATGCGTTAACTTCGTCCGCATATGTAGCGCATGGAATGACCGGCAATGTCTGTCTAAAATCACCGGACAGCAGTAGTAGAGCGCCACCGAAAAGCCTGGTATTATCGTTGAGATATTTCATCGTTCTATTAAGATCTTCAAGTGATTGCTTGTGGGCCATAGTGCATTCATCCCAGAGTGAATTTATTTTTGCATATGACTCGGACTACCAATATATGATGATGGAAGAATATATGCGGTACCAATGTCATTGCTATTAGTGGTTCCATCAACGTTACCGACCTTACCGACAATAGAATCACGCAAATGAATGTACTCATCAGAACGCAGCTTCGCTTGATTATACTTGATGTACTGTAATCGTTCGCTTTCAATTTTCGCATACATATCAACGATGTATTGATGAAACAGCTGGTGGCATCGGATAATGTTGTTGTCTTCATTGGCACGAATCATCAATTGATATGCGTAGAAGTTCATCGCGCTCACTTTCTTGTTGGTTTCTGCACCTGCAAAGTAAAAATATAAATAAGACAAAAATAAATTAATCTTACAGAAAAAGTAAATGTAAATAAAATGTAGATTGTACCTGTCACGGGATATATTTGTTTGGTGTTAAAATGATATCCATCTTCTCCTTCCCAAAATATCAATGGATATTGCAAAGGGTCGTAAGAACTATGTCTGTCTTGAATTGTGTGAACCGTGTTATCTCTGTGTTGTATCCGTATATCTCGACGTTCATATGTGTCGCCAACCATAAAAAATGCAACTTCATTAACCTTTTGTTAATTGTATCAGCCCGCGTGCTCTCCAAATGGTATTTTGTCTCCTTTGATGACGATCATGTAGTTGTCGTTTTGCAGTCTGTTTGAAACGGTAAAAAACAACTGGATCAACTGATTGTGATTTCACAAAAACTGTTCCAAAGTCGCCACGATATCTCGTTCCTCCATCTGCTCGATGTGGTTGTACTGGTAGCGTGCATTTATTTGTTGCTCTTCATCGCCCATGAAGTAGATTTGCAAGAATTTTTGATCAGCATTAGGCATTGAGATTAAAGAACCTATTTAATGATATACTTAGCCCTAAATCTTAAACTTTGATTCAAAATTGCGACCATCCTCATTCTGAACGATTTTTTTTGCTCCAAACAATGTCATTTGGAAGCACGAATTTAATTTGAGAATTTTACGCAAAACAATTTTGATTGAGTTTGAGTTCCAGCCAATAGTGTTTTCAATTTTACTGGCGGCGAATTCAATGGTGGAAGTACAACTTTTCCAGACTCGCAGCAGAAACTGGCCGATTCACCTTTGTATTAGAATGCATGGCATTGTTGGATTCTTTGTCCATAGCGCCGATGACAATTTGTGAATGTGACGAATAGTCGATGTCCGACTCATATTCGAACGCAAGACGGAGAAGTGATGCGCGTGTCAATGCCCGATGTACTTGCAGGCGCTGTTGTTAATGTGCTTTGTGTGCGTCAATTGTCGTTGACGCGCCTGTCTTTGTCTCAATGCATTAGCTCGAAGGCGTTCGTTGTGTTTCTGTTGACTTTCATTTGCAAGTGTGTTTGCAACCTGGACTCTTAAATTTGCATTGTCCGTCAATTTATCTTCTGCCGTTCGATTTAACTGACAGGTGTGAACTATTAATGAATTCTGTCTACGTCGACCAATATTTCCTCCTCGTCCATGAAGATGTGGCATTGTTCTTTAATAAACACACAACACCTAAATATAAGCAACTTATATTTGAATTTTATGTATTACATGTTTTTTTCGATGAAACGTTTAATACTCCGTAAATTTTATAAAATCATCGACACAAATAAGCACTTAAAAAAAAAATTTGTAGGTTAGATTGATTTTCATTGAATACGCATGTATATAATTTAAATTTATGGAAGATTATGTAAGATATTCAATTCAACACAGCACCTTACAAATTTTTCCAATGTATGTATTTGAGTACACTTGATGAAAAATACACTCAATATTCATGCGATTGTGATACATGGAATATCGAAACACATCGTACAGAAATTGAAATGTTAAAACAACGTCAAGCCACCACGCAAGAGACTTGCGCATGTATTTATGCGTACTTCAAATACCCAGAATTCAAATTCAATGCTACCTATGTTACACAAACATAACTATGAATTATTCTCAGTAGTTCAATTATGCGTACGTCAAATACCACAGAATTCGAAATCAATGCCACCTATTGGTACACAAACATAACTATGAATTATTCTCAGAAGTTCAATTATTCACTCTTAAACAGTTTAAACAGTCAATTATTCATATTATATTCATTATTATAATATTGGGGGAGGGGGGGGGTGATGGGGAGTGAAATTGTGAGGTTACATTTTCTGATATGCAAAAAATCTTTAAAAAAAATTCCCTCAAATAAATTCCCTAGAAAATAAAAATAAATCCTAGAACCCGATTGCAGTGCCACCTACCGGGTTCAATTGTGAATCAAAACCATCCATGGACCCACACAAACACACACAAAAAATTTCATCAAAATCGGTCCAGCCGTTTAGGAAGAGTTAATTGACATAACCACGTACAGAAGAATTATATATATTAAGATATATATATATATATATATGCCATTCAAAAATTTTACATTATTTCTACCAAAATAAATATTTTAGGGATGAACGAATATTAATGGATTAAGTTACTTCTAATCTTGTTCATAGTTACTTATAATCTACTTGTTTTAGTTTTGTAATTATTTGAAGTCAAACTAAAATACTCGTAAACGACATAAATACAACCGACTAGAGAATAATTAAACATGGTTGGTATGAAATTGCTTTTAAACTATAATCATATATCAATTCAAATTATGATAAAATTAAAAATAATAAACACACTAAAGTAACACTCAAAGTCTCAAGTCTTTTTATGGGTTCCCTACCAAGCATGGAACCCTTATTAAAACTCATTTTATGTCTGTTTTTCGGTCCCAAACAGATCTCAACATTTGAACGGTTAGGCATAAAAAACCAAAGCTTTGGTTGTAGCAAAGTGCTAGCGTGCAACATAAAATGGGTTGGTACAAATTTTGAAAAAACACGAATAAAGGAATTTGTGAATCATTAAAAGTAAGTTTTATTATTATTTTTACCCAACAAGGTGGGGTATTTTTGAAAAGATTTTACCATGAGGGTTTCAAATATATATACTATTTTATATATATATATATATATTAAATATATATATATAAAATATATATATTAATGTATATCTATTAAATATTATATATATATATATATATATATTATATTAATGTATATCTATTAATATATATATATATATATATATATATATATCTATTAATATATATATATATATATTATTAATATATATAATATATATATTTAAGTATATCTATTCATATTTAGATATAATATATATATATATATTATATTTTTTTCAAACAAAAAGTCTCATAAACAGGATTTTAAAAATGTGGGTAAATTCTAGATAAAATTAGGAATATGTAAAAACATATGTTTTTTACAGTAGTCCCTAAACATTATTTTATTTATATGCAAATATTACTCTTTGAAATATGTTATATTGCGTTCAGTACTTTTACTTATGAATGCCGTGTGCCCGGCACAGATTTAGCTGATTACTCAACCCTTCATTTACCTCCGACAAGACGTGAATTATTCACAACTTGTGAATATGTTGAGTGCCAGGCCTCCACCGTGGTTCGAATTCCACGTTGAACTGTAGGTCCTTCATTTATTATCACAATCACCCTACAATTACATATTAGCGTACGTGCGTATAAACCAGAATGGTAGTAAGACACGGTGATGATGATTAATAATAATAATAATAATAATAATAATAATAATAATAATAATAATATAATAATAAAGAATGCCTCGTGCTGATAGCTTTCAACGAAGCAGGACTGCATAAACGGTAAGAGGATGGTTATCCTGGATATGAAATCCAAATAACCTGCACCAAGTGCATAATTGATCTATAGTAATGCATACATTAAAGATGCATAAAGAATAAAACTATCCAAACAACGCATATTATTAAGAAATAGATATATTGCTGAAAGTTTTTTAATAAATATTTTGTTTCCCAGATAAAGTTAATGCTATATTTAATATAAATGAGTATACAATAGTTTTCCTACTTTCTTCAATAGGTAATAACCGATTTCACTTAGATAGCAGCATATCATCCTAAGGTTTATTTTTCAAAAAAATGAAATATTTAACGTGCACTTTATGAATCTACTGATAAATTCAGCACACTACTTTGATACTATCTTAAAACTTGAAAAGACACAACATCCCCATCCCATTAGCTCATCACTTTAAAAGGATAAACACACATTTCACTAAAAATAAAAGTACCGCAATGCAGGAATCGGAACTGGGATCCTCGGTTGAGTAGAAAAACCAGCTATCGATTGCACTAAGAGTCCCACTACCTAACCGTTAAATAAATCTGTAATTCGTGCTCTTGTATATGAGTTTCTTTGTTTAGAAATATGTTTAATAATAATCATAATAATAATAAGGTAACCAATAATTACACAGGCCTGCGAAATTGAAGTTTTTGAAAAATATAAGAGAAGTTTTCACTAATTTTTATATTATTTGGTGTGCTGATTTCGAAAAAGACCTCCATTTTGTTCCATCCCGTCAGGAATTTTGTAAAAACAATATCAATATATTTTCTAAAATCCTATTTAAAAAGAAATAGACCTACTATAGAACAATTTTGCATATACTATTTGACAAGTGTTTTTTATCCATTTAAATCTATGTAAAATAATCGATACTTTCTGAGGCAAATTGA
>JBCFYV010000001.1:36377711-36403421 GCA_039000515.1 Timema cristinae | reverse complement strand
TTTCTTCGCATGATGCTAATTTCATAGCTGAAAAACATGTATGTTCGTATTAATTATGTATAATTATTATTATTGTTATAATAATTATTATTATTATTATCATCATCACCATCAACTATTCTAACTATCCGTTCGTGTTATACTCACTTACTTTAATGTGTAATGGTAGGGTGATGGTGAGATGAAATGGAGGACTTACAGTTTAACATTTGATTCAAACAATCAAACAATGGTGGAAGCCTGGATTTCCACACATTCACAAGTTACGATTAATACACGTCTTGTCAGATGTGAATGAATCGTTTTATAATTAGATAAATCTGCACCGGAACCAAGAATTGAACCCGGTCCCGGACCCTCATTACAAATGTCTGACACGATACCCCTATACCACATGGTCACCCATGTCTAGGTGATTAATAAATTACCAATTTTGAATTAGATAAAAATAGACCATGGACAAATTAATGATAATAAATCAATTCAAGATAACTATTAAAGGTAATTTCAAAATATATTACAAAATTCAACAAAATTAATCTAAACAATGTAACATATTTTATTTTCTTCCTGAAAGATTATACGATTCAAGCTCTTATCTAAAAAGGTAAAATTATTAAATAAGGCCATGATGTAATTACTCAAGAAGGGTTATAATTATTTGTGGCTTATAAAATACCAACATAAAGTTTTAAACACCAAGATAACATTTTTAAATTTCAGGGTAAGCCGAGTGTTCATAGATACGTTGGTATTAAAAGTGATGACCAAGTCTAAAATAGTAATGCACAGAGAAAGTAATTCATAGTTACAATTACCCAACTTGAAAAAAATAATTATGTTATGTTCAAGTACTTCTGAGTGTGAATCGTGCTTGATTTTTGAACGTGTTTTTTTATTTAGTACTGAGAGAACCTTACCATGAGGGTCGAGATCTATGTTTGGCCTTGACCCGAGTGTTAATCTTTTTTCTACAATTGTATAGCTTGGAGCTGCTGAACTATGTTATTTAGTGGGAGTTTTAGCATAGCAATGATTTCGAGCCTGATGTGAAAATAAATTCTACACGTGCAGTGATAAGGCTCATCAGATGATGAATTTCAAGTACAGCTGTCAGTTGTAGACTGTCTCATATCCCCCTTTCCTTGCTATCCATAGTGACCATAATCATTTTGCAACACAGGCGTGGGCAATAAACACTATTATTGGTTAGTAGACCTAACACTTCCAGACAATCAGTTATTGTTGGCTTATAATTTTAATCCTATGTGCCATGGATTATGTTTCACGGGTCCTTGGTATGTGTTTTGTGTATATCCATCCGTTTCCTGCTGGTTGGTGCTTTTTATTAAGTTTATATTTATTTTATGAACTTTTGGGTCATGCATTTTATTTGTGTTCTTTCGTTGTTGAATTATCAGACATTTTCTTGGAATAATTGTTGTTATGACGAAACGCCTAAGTATACTCTTCTTTGTTCTTTTATATTATTTCTAGTGTTAGATAGTTTGTTGATTTTTATCACGGTATAACCCTGTTACAAAACTTAATAGCTAAAAGGTTATTTGTCCTCATTCTGGCCCCAGTTGAACTGTCTCGGCCAGACCATGACTCCACCAACACACCGTGGCACGGTCAATATCGGACTAGCTTGAGGGCCGTGGTTCACTCCCCACCGCCAAAGTTGTACGCGCCCAAGAATAGAAGACGAACGATATGCGAGAACTGGGTGCGCTCAGTCGGCAGTGTTCAGAAACTCAAAGAACTATTATTCGGCTTAATGTTAAAAGCACGGGGAGTGTTTGATAATGTCTTGGAAACATGCTACCGTTTACCCTTCTTCCACCCTCCCTTGGTTCTCATGCCTCGAGAACACATGACTTAGTCGTTGATTATATAATAGCAAGGTTCTGTAACAGAGACACACTTTGCATTATGATAACAAGTAGAGCGATCTGGTTGTAGGATAGTTAACGTCTGATTATTCAAAATTACTTTTGTCTATAATGTTCTATATTTTCTAAATTATCGTTCTGGTTTCGTAACATTTAATTTAATTAATTATTTACTCTACATGGACTCAGTAAATTTGCTCTTTAGGCCATGGATAAGTTAGATATCTTTGGCCGATTTGACCAAACTGTATGTCCGTCTTCATCTCTTGATATTTTTGAAGGATGTTTTTTTCCTGTAATATTTAACTTAAAATCTATTTTATCTGCCTTGCGCCAGGATTTATATGTTTAAGTTCCGCCATCTTGGGTCAATCTTAAATCTGGTATTGTCGTACTTTAGTTCTTTATATTTTTAACTATTTGAAAGACTATAATCACTTGTTATTTATTTGAAGATAGTTTATTATTGTTGTATATATTGGAAGTTTATGTTATGTTAGTTAAATTTGGGGCCTTGAGTTGGCATGTTTATACTCGTATATGGACTGTAATTGTTATTATTTGTACAGCCATTTGAAGCATAAGATCCAAAATTAGAACCCTTGTTTTTTATTCAAATTATGTCCGAATACGGTTGGGGAGATATATGCTGATGTGGACCTCGTTGTTATTGTTCTGATTATTTGGAAATCGCCGGTAATAGCAACTTGATATCTATCTCACATTTACCTAATTTATTATAATTACCTGGATTTCCCTTTTGATTATCAATTATTATTATTAACAGGGCTAATAAAATTTGTATGTAGGCCAATTTAACTGTAGATAGTATAATAGGTCTATAGTCGTCATTTAATTGCGTGGGAAGTAGTACCATATATTTAAGTTGTTGGATACCTGCGGCTTAGGCATTGGCAACATACTATGGTTCAACAAACCTGTTTTTTAATTATATAATTGTTGCTTTCAAATTGTGGTTAACGATTTCATCGCTTAACTCTTTATATGTCTCACTCAATCATAGATATGTATTTGTTTATTACATGAATAAAAATAAAACTTTCTTGTTACTATTCGCGACTTGTTATTTATGAGTGATGACAGGGAGGAATTTACACAGTGTTTTATTTTATTTGTTTATTCCTACTTGTACACAAGTGTATTAGAAGATTCTGGAAAAGAGAACCAGAAATAAAATTTAAAAAGTTGGAAAGAGGATCAACACGGATTTAGGAAAGAGAAGTCAACAATATGACTAATCTTTGCCATACGACAGCTGATGGAAGGAATGTATGAATATGGAAACGACTTGGTAATCGTATTTGTGGATGTGGAAAAAGGCATATGATAGCGTGGATAGAAATAATGTTTGAAAAATATTTAGGAGGGAGAAGCGTAAAGAGGAGTAGTAATGAGAGTGAATCTCATGTTTGAGAATAAAATAAGTTGTGTTAAACTGGAGAGTGGAAATATGGAGGGGCTCCAAATAAAAAAGGGCGTGAAGCAGAGAAGTGGTCTTTCGCCATAATTATTTGTAATGGTATTGAGAATAGTCATGACGAATTGGGAGGAAAAAATTAAAATCTTAATGTTTGCTGATGACTTGACGGTATGGGGGAGAAGGAAGAGGAATTACAAGCACAACTACAAGATTAAAATGGGGATGTACAATATTGTGGGATGAAATTTAGCGTAGCAAATCGTGAGGAAATGGTAATGACAAGGAAATGGATAAGGCCTAATAAATCTATAAGTTTGGATGGAGTAAAGCTGAGAAAATTACAGAATGTAAAATATATTTGAAGCAGGATTGAGGAGAAAGATAGAATAAGAAAGGATTTAATGAGAAGAGGTCAGCAGGGAGAGTTGTTCATTAGGTGCGTAAGAGACCCACTTTGGAGAAGAAAAGTGCCCTTGTAAGAGAAACAAGTTTAGGAATGAAGTTATCATGGTAAGAGTAGAGATACAAGGAGTACTGGAGAAATTAGAGGAAGAAAACATGAGATGTTATGGGCATGTAATGAGAATGGAAAAATAGCGAATGCCTAAGAAAATGTTCGAAATGAAGCATGAGTGAAAAAGACTGTATGGGTGGCCATGAAAATGATTGTAAGAGCAGATAACAAAAGTGTTATATTGAGAGAAGAAGAATTGAAGAAATTAAAGGAGAAATAGTGATAGAAGGATAAAGGAAAATGTAGGTATTTTAATAAATTGACCCAGCCACAGGCTGGAAACAATTGATGATGGTGATGATCTTACCTGGCCGAGTTATCTTTAAGGCCGAAACAGAGAATCAAATTGTTTATTGCACATATGGAAAGGTTTTCCCAATTTAAAAATAAATTACAGAGTGAAAATACAAAACTACAATTAATTAAGGCTCTTAATTCTGATTTGGGTTAATTAAGAAGATTTTGATTAAGCACATATTTTATTAGGTATTAAACGATCAGATTGAACCTAAATTTAAGAATACTTCACACCAAGAGCTGGTAGTAGAATTTTAATACTATTGGCTGGAAGCTGTAAATTGCAGCATTCTCTAACTCTTGGCTATGCCCATAATTGAACCAGCAATAAAATAATTTTCTGCGAAGTATCCCTAACTGCAGTTCCTTACTTTTAGTGACAATTTAACTGAACTGCCGAGTATGGATTAGTTTGATTGTTTGGTTCATGACAAAACATGTTTAACGCCAGTTGAAAATTTCCAATATTTAAATTAAATTTGTTTTTGGAAACCACTAAAACTGATAAGGTAACTTACACTTTGATGAAAATTATCAGTTTACATGGAACACGTACACTCCGTTGAGATTGTAAGGTAGCAACATAATGGCTTGGCTATACCTCCACACATAATTGCAAAATAGTTTGCCTAGCTACGCCCAAGGCTGGATTAAGTGAAATTATTAAGTCCATAAAGTATTTCTTAGCTGTTTGGAAAGAGTGATGGGGGATGGGATATGTCTTTTTGCGATGGCAAATGGTTTGATCTACTAAATTAATTTTAATTTTTTGTTCCCTTCTATTAAGATCTATTATTCCTTAAATACTTGTTGTTATCCACATTGATTGTAAGATACTGGGCCTGTAATCACTGAATAAATAAACAAATACCCACATTTATTGGTTTTACATAGATCCTTGAAGCAGGTCTCTCTCTATTCAGAATCATTATTACTGTGAATAGGTAATACTGGATTTATTAAAAATTAATTATTATATTTTACACATGTAAAGAAAATAACATAATAACTATAGAAAAATTTACTTTATTTGTAAGAATACGAGTTAAAAATACTAAGACAATTTAATGGCACACATTCTGATTTAAAATATTTTATATTATTTCTGGGTGGACAACAAGAATTGATAAAATCTTATCTCTTGGACATATTCTAGTTATAAAAGTGAACTTATTTGGTTGTACAACAATATTATGTCTGTCTATAAATTTGTATGATTATAGTTCAATTCCATACACTATTTACTCTTACCATAACGGCCACAATATAACTATTGGTAAAACATTTTGATAAATACTTTGATTTGGAAATATGGTAGTTTAATATGTTTTACGTTGACGATCATTTTCTAATAAATTAAGTGTATAGTTATAATTTTTTTTGTCAGATCTGTTTTTATTAATATAAGAGTAAGGAGATTTAAATAATTGAAAAGCAAGGAGAAATATTGTATTTGGATTACAAGCTTAAAAAGACTTTACAATATATAGCTGCTTTTTTAAGGTTTGGTATTTAAATAGCTTTAGGTAAAAAATATTGTAATTCTGTACTGTTTTTAAGAATGTATGTATGTTGCCAAAGATAACTAGAACTTCATAACCGATTGTGGTGCATTTAATCTATATGCCTTAAAATGTCGGCTATGAGGGATCTCACATACATACTGTCAGGGTTTGAGTCCCCGTTAAAGATACGGCTGGTTTTATTTAAATCTGTAACTTAGGATCACTGGATCACTTAACCGATTGAGGTGTGGTTTTTACTTTTATACTAGAACAATATCCAGGCAGGTTTTACCATTATTTGTGTATAATACGGCGTTATGGTGTGAGTCCTGATGAAGGGCCAGCCGATTGTTTGTATACATTTATGGAATCACATAATTGCTGTGGTGTAATTTTTTTTATTCTGTTGATTATTTATACAGGCATTTTTTTAGTCTAATAATAATTATCTGGTCTTTTGGTGTGAGTCCCGGTGAAGTGTCAGTTGGATATTTGTGTGTGTGTAAACCACTTAACTGATTGTGTTGTAGTTTTTCTTTTTTGGTAGGATGTTAATCCAGGCATGTTTTATTAAGATAAATCAGGTTTTTACGAGTAGGTCCATAAGAAGTTCCAACATGATATTTTTTCTGCTGCCTAGTATTTATGGTTCATTTTAGCCCATTTTGTGTAGTTATTTTTATCTGTAGGAATTACATTTCTTCAATAAAGGCTCTTATAAATCAATAGGATTGGGCTGAGAGTCCACGGTAAAGTGGTGGCCTGGCATACGATGACGTAATTTGCTTGTTTGCAGAAAGGTGTAATAAATCATTCCAATGGTGGCGGAGTCGGTTTGAAACCGAGACTCTAGGGGAAGTTGAAGGCTTGGCGTTGGAGTTTGTCTCCCGGTGATGTTCCGTTTGTCCTGACAGCGAAAAGGATCACATAGGCAAGAAAAGATGTTAGAGTATATTTATATATAAAATCAAAATTTTCTATCACGTCTTACATCCCGTATGTGCTATACGTTTAGTAATATGCAAGTGAGTTATGGTAAAGGAGATCGAAATGAATATGGATGTATTCAAATTTACATAGAGGAAAGTTTCGAAACAATTTAGGAATACACACACTCATTAGGCTCAGCTAAGATTCTAGCCCTATCTTCCACGTCATCAACAATCTGGACTAGAATTGCTAGATATTTAAACGCGCGAAATATGATTCGTTTATCAACTAATCAATTAATTGCATTTATATCTTTGTTATATTATAAAACATAAGAGTGTATTTATTCAGCCCAAAGGTTGTCTCCACTTGGCTGTTCTGTATAAGCAGATCTTAGCTCTCATGTCCATTTTCCCAATCCCATACATTACAATGTAGTGGTCAAAAGTGTAATCATAAGCTAAAGGACAGGTTTGATACTAAGGAGGTGGGAAAAATTTGCGAAAAAATTCCTATCACCACCTATATCCCACCCCTGTTAGTAAAGATGTAAGGATTCATTTATTTAGGCCTACATTAATTTCTAGCTAGGGCTTATCAATCTACATTGGTTATTTTAAAAAGTATAAATTTCTCAATAATACGTTTAAATATTTTAAAATAGTTACTGACCCATTACTGTAACTTAGAAAATTTTTAATGTGCTTAGCTTATTCCTTTTTTTCAAGGAAGCAATATATTAATATTTAAGTTTGGATAGTTCCACACTATTTAGGTAAAACCAAATAAAATATATTATTATTATTATTAATATTATTATTATTATATATAAATATTAATGCCCCACCGTACCCGTTCGGGTTTTACACCTTTCTACTATTCACTATAATATGTTAATGCTGGAAAAGGCTAAACTTACAGGCAGTGTGCCCACATTTGCGTGGAGGGAGAGTTTAAATAATCTTGCTTATAAATGTGTATGCCGTGTACAGCTAATTTTATTTTATTGACGTACCTTCAAATATGACAAATATCAAATTACTTTTTAATTGTTTCTATTTTCAAAGTGCAAAACATATACTGTTTTGGGCCTAGAACCTTTACGGGCTTAAGAAGAACAACTTACCTATGTACGTACCATCTAAATAGTATGTACTTGTTGTACGAAGTTCATACTATTTCAATTATACGTACAGTCAGCTGCATAGAAACCTCACCCCCTCTTATACCTAAGGTTGTAATTTTATAAGAAACGGTCCGACAAAATCAATAAAGTTTGTTTTGTTTTTATCTTAATGAGAGTTGATGAACAATGTTTTTCGTCAATCCCTGAGGTGTATAAATTAACAAACTTTGTGGTTTTTCAACGCGAGAACACGCAACATATAATTGACCATGTGAGAAGCACTGATTTTCTAGATCCAACCCACAAATGGACATTGTTTGGCCTTGTGACTTAATAATAGTCATTGCGAATGCCAAGCGAATTGGAAATTGCAAGTGTCTGAATGGAATGGGCGAGTCTGAAGGGATCATTGGGATCCGTGGCAGGAGAACAACCTCTCCTTGAAAGTTGCCGTTCAAAATGGTAGCTTCAAGAACATTAGCCATAATTTTTTTTATGAACAATCGCGTGCCATTGCATAGCTTAGGTGAATTTAAATTCCGAAGCAAAATGATTGGTGAACCAATTTTTAATCGCAAGCTATGTGGTGGCATTCCTGGTAAATCCAGTGAATTCAAAAATTCAACAGGATAATTGACTGCTTTGTCAGGATCGACAACAGTGTCGATCGATTTAAACGACATCTCATTGCCAGGCAATAACTGTTTTATTTTGAAATTAATAGCGACAACATCGATATTTTTTGCAGCTAAAATAGCTCGTTTACGTAGCCAAGCATGATTAAAGTAATTAGCGCGCAAATCTGGGAATATGCTTTAAATCAAAGCATCTTTCGTGGCTACGATGTTGCAAAAATTGTCTGGCATTTTTATGCATGGTGTATTTCCATGCAATAGAATTTTTTCATTTCCAATGTTGAGCAATTGTTCTGAGAATGACAGTGCAGATGGATCATTTTGCAGTTGAACACGTATATTTATGTTAAGGCGTAATGTATTGACATTTCACCGAAGGTATGATTGTTACAAACATGCGTTAACTTCGTCCGCATATGTAGCGCATGGAATGACCGGCAATGTCTGTCTAAAATCACCGGACAGCAGTAGTAGAGCGCCACCGAAAAGCCTGGTATTATCGTTGAGATATTTCATCGTTCTATTAAGATCTTCAAGTGATTGCTTGTGGGCCATAGTGCATTCATCCCAGAGTGAATTTATTTTTGCATATGACTCGGACTACCAATATATGATGATGGAAGAATATATGCGGTACCAATGTCATTGCTATTAGTGGTTCCATCAACGTTACCGACCTTACCGACAATAGAATCACGCAAATGAATGTACTCATCAGAACGCAGCTTCGCTTGATTATACTTGATGTACTGTAATCGTTCGCTTTCAATTTTCGCATACATATCAACGATGTATTGATGAAACAGCTGGTGGCATCGGATAATGTTGTTGTCTTCATTGGCACGAATCATCAATTGATATGCGTAGAAGTTCATCGCGCTCACTTTCTTGTTGGTTTCTGCACCTGCAAAGTAAAAATATAAATAAGACAAAAATAAATTAATCTTACAGAAAAAGTAAATGTAAATAAAATGTAGATTGTACCTGTCACGGGATATATTTGTTTGGTGTTAAAATGATATCCATCTTCTCCTTCCCAAAATATCAATGGATATTGCAAAGGGTCGTAAGAACTATGTCTGTCTTGAATTGTGTGAACCGTGTTATCTCTGTGTTGTATCCGTATATCTCGACGTTCATATGTGTCGCCAACCATAAAAAATGCAACTTCATTAACCTTTTGTTAATTGTATCAGCCCGCGTGCTCTCCAAATGGTATTTTGTCTCCTTTGATGACGATCATGTAGTTGTCGTTTTGCAGTCTGTTTGAAACGGTAAAAAACAACTGGATCAACTGATTGTGATTTCACAAAAACTGTTCCAAAGTCGCCACGATATCTCGTTCCTCCATCTGCTCGATGTGGTTGTACTGGTAGCGTGCATTTATTTGTTGCTCTTCATCGCCCATGAAGTAGATTTGCAAGAATTTTTGATCAGCATTAGGCATTGAGATTAAAGAACCTATTTAATGATATACTTAGCCCTAAATCTTAAACTTTGATTCAAAATTGCGACCATCCTCATTCTGAACGATTTTTTTTGCTCCAAACAATGTCATTTGGAAGCACGAATTTAATTTGAGAATTTTACGCAAAACAATTTGATTGAGTTTGAGTTCCAGCCAATAGTGTTTTCAATTTTACTGGCGGCGAATTCAATGGTGGAAGTACAACTTTTCCAGACTCGCAGCAGAAACTGGCCGATTCACCTTTGTATTAGAATGCATGGCATTGTTGGATTCTTTGTCCATAGCGCCGATGACAATTTGTGAATGTGACGAATAGTCGATGTCCGACTCATATTCGAACGCAAGACGGAGAAGTGATGCGCGTGTCAATGCCCGATGTACTTGCAGGCGCTGTTGTTAATGTGCTTTGTGTGCGTCAATTGTCGTTGACGCGCCTGTCTTTGTCTCAATGCATTAGCTCGAAGGCGTTCGTTGTGTTTCTGTTGACTTTCATTTGCAAGTGTGTTTGCAACCTGGACTCTTAAATTTGCATTGTCCGTCAATTTATCTTCTGCCGTTCGATTTAACTGACAGGTGTGAACTATTAATGAATTCTGTCTACGTCGACCAATATTTCCTCCTCGTCCATGAAGATGTGGCATTGTTCTTTAATAAACACACAACACCTAAATATAAGCAACTTATATTTGAATTTTATGTATTACATGTTTTTTTTCGATGAAACGTTTAATACTCCGTAAATTTTATAAAATCATCGACACAAATAAGCACTTAAAAAAAAAATTTGTAGGTTAGATTGATTTTCATTGAATACGCATGTATATAATTTAAATTTATGGAAGATTATGTAAGATATTCAATTCAACACAGCACCTTACAAATTTTTCCAATGTATGTATTTGAGTACACTTGATGAAAAATACACTCAATATTCATGCGATTGTGATACATGGAATATCGAAACACATCGTACAGAAATTGAAATGTTAAAACAACGTCAAGCCACCACGCAAGAGACTTGCGCATGTATTTATGCGTACTTCAAATACCCCAGAATTCAAATTCAATGCTACCTATGTTACACAAACATAACTATGAATTATTCTCAGTAGTTCAATTATGCGTACGTCAAATACCACAGAATTCGAAATCAATGCCACCTATTGGTACACAAACATAACTATGAATTATTCTCAGAAGTTCAATTATTCACTCTTAAACAGTTTAAACAGTCAATTATTCATATTATATTCATTATTATAATATTGGGGGAGGGGGGGGGTGATGGGGAGTGAAATTGTGAGGTTACATTTTCTGATATGCAAAAAATCTTTAAAAAAAATTCCCTCCAAATAAATTCCCTAGAAAATAAAAATAAATCCTAGAACCCGATTGCAGTGCCACCTACCGGGTTCAATTGTGAATCAAAACCATCCATGGACCCACACAAACACACACAAAAAATTTCATCAAAATCGGTCCAGCCGTTTAGGAAGAGTTAATTGACATAACCACGTACAGAAGAATTATATATATTAAGATATATATATATATATATATATGCCATTCAAAAATTTTACATTATTTCTACCAAAATAAATATTTTAGGGATGAACGAATATTAATGGATTAAGTTACTTCTAATCTTGTTCATAGTTACTTATAATCTACTTGTTTTAGTTTTGTAATTATTTGAAGTCAAACTAAAATACTCGTAAACGACATAAATACAACCGACTAGAGAATAATTAAACATGGTTGGTATGAAATTGCTTTTAAACTATAATCATATATCAATTCAAATTATGATAAAATTAAAAATAATAAACACACTAAAGTAACACTCAAAGTCTCAAGTCTTTTTATGGGTTCCCTACCAAGCATGGAACCCTTATTAAAACTCATTTTATGTCTGTTTTTCGGTCCCAAACAGATCTCAACATTTGAACGGTTAGGCATAAAAAACCAAAGCTTTGGTTGTAGCAAAGTGCTAGCGTGCAACATAAAATGGGTTGGTACAAATTTTGAAAAAACACGAATAAAGGAATTTGTGAATCATTAAAAGTAAGTTTTATTATTATTTTTACCCAACAAGGTGGGGTATTTTTGAAAAGATTTTACCATGAGGGTTTCAAATATATATACTATTTTATATAATATATATATTAAATATATATATATAAAATATATATATTAATTATATCATTAATTAATATATATATATATATAATATATATATATATTATGTATATCTATTAATATATATATATATATATATATATATATCTATTAATATATATATATATATCTATTAATATATATATATATATATATATTAATGATATCTATTCATATTAGATATAATATATATATATATATTATATTTTTTCAAACAAAAAGTCTCATAAACAGGATTTTAAAAATGCTGGGTAAATTCTAGATAAAATTAGGAATATGTAAAAACATATGTTTTTTACAGTAGTCCCTAAACATTATTTTATTTATATGCAAATATTACTCTTTGAAATATGTTATATTGCGTTCAGTACTTTTACTTATGAATGCCGTGTGCCCGGCACAGATTTAGCTGATTACTCAACCCTTCATTTACCTCCGACAAGACGTGAATTATTCACAACTTGTGAATATGTTGAGTGCCAGGCCTCCACCGTGGTTCGAATTCCACGTTGAACTGTAGGTCCTTCATTTATTATCACAATCACCCTACAATTACATATTAGCGTACGTGCGTATAAACCAGAATGGTAGTAAGACACGGTGATGATGATATAATAATAATAATAATAATAATAATAATAATAATAATAATAATAATAATAATAAAGAATGCCTCGTGCTGATAGCTTTCAACGAAGCAGGACTGCATAAACGGTAAGAGGATGGTTATCCTGGATATGAAATCCAAATAACCTGCACCAAGTGCATAATTGATCTATAGTAATGCATACATTAAAGATGCATAAAGAATAAAACTATCCAAACAACGCATATTATTAAGAAATAGATATATTGCTGAAAGTTTTTTAATAAATATTTTGTTTCCCAGATAAAGTTAATGCTATATTTAATATAAATGAGTATACAATAGTTTTCCTACTTTCTTCAATAGGTAATAACCGATTTCACTTAGATAGCAGCATATCATCCTAAGGTTTATTTTTCAAAAAAATGAAATATTTAACGTGCACTTTATGAATCTACTGATAAATTCAGCACACTACTTTGATACTATCTTAAAACTTGAAAAGACACAACATCCCCATCCCATTAGCTCATCACTTTAAAAGGATAAACACACATTTCACTAAAAATAAAAGTACCGCAATGCAGGAATCGGAACTGGGATCCTCGGTTGAGTAGAAAAACCAGCTATCGATTGCACTAAGAGTCCCACTACCTAACCGTTAAATAAATCTGTAATTCGTGCTCTTGTATATGAGTTTCTTTGTTTAGAAATATGTTTAATAATAATCATAATAATAATAAGGTAACCAATAATTACACAGGCCTGCGAAATTGAAGTTTTTGAAAAATATAAGAGAAGTTTTCACTAATTTTTATATTATTTGGTGTGCTGATTTCGAAAAAGACCTCCATTTTGTTCCATCCCGTCAGGAATTTTGTAAAAACAATATCAATATATTTTCTAAAATCCTATTTAAAAAGAAATAGACCTACTATAGAACAATTTTGCATATACTATTTGACAAGTGTTTTTTATCCATTTAAATCTATGTAAAATAATCGATACTTTCTGAGGCAAATTGATTTTTCAGCAATCGATTAATTTTTATAGGTTTAAATGGATGAAAATCACTGTTGCAAGGTCACACGAGCCGCCTCTAGCCGAGAGAAAAACAAAAAGTTCCCTTGAGTTTAAACTTTTTACATCAAATTATGGTGCATTTTCTAGAAGAAAATCACCAACATACTATTTTAATATGTTTTTATTATGGTAACTTACATAAAATAGACGATTGACCAAGAGGAGCAAATATTATGTATGTGTACATGAAAGTTTGAAACAAATTTAAACTGAGCAAAAAACAAAACAAAAAAAGTCTCTTTTTAAGTACGTACTATTTTTCCTTATAAATTTATTTTTGACGTTCTTCTTTTATTTTCTATCTCAGGCCTATCTCGTGTTAACATCCAGCAGTAGTTGGTGAACATGTTCTTGTCCCATCCTCCTTTATATTTGTGCACCATATCTTTGATGTCTTGGTGAAACCATTCACCCTGTTCTTCGCTGACTGATCCTAAATTTTCGGGGAAAAAGTCCATATATGAGTGAAGGAAATGTATTTTGACACTCATAGAGCAACCCAACGCTTGAAATTTGTCCAGTACATTAATAACAGTTGCTTTATAGTCAGGATCCTTGTAATTACCCAGAAATTTACTGATGACATATTTGAAGACAGCCCAAACTTCTTATTCCTTTGTTGTCATGCTTGTCTCGAATTATTTATCCTTTATAAGTTTGCGGATATCTAGACCAACAAATATTCCCTCTTTCAACTTGGCTTCGGATAAACTGGAAACTTTTTGCCCAGGAATTGAAACAATCGCCATCTTTTAGAATCGCCTTGACAAACAGCTTCATTACATCTAATTTTATATGCAGAGGGTGAAACAATACTTTTTGGATCAACTAAGCTGTTTCGAATAACATTCTTGGTGCCTGGTTCAAGATTTTGTCTTTTCGGCCATTCTTTTTTCACCCAATTTTGAGTCTTATCACGGCTGTCCCACTCACAAATGAAACATGGGAACTTTGTATATCTGCTTTGTTGACCAAAAAGCATGGAGATAGCTTTAAAATCACCACAAATGGTCCAACCATGGTCGGAATTTTTATTTTGTTTTCATAGCGTTATTTTAAATGCACCGATTGTCCAACTGGTACAGATGCATACTGGCTTCCGTGATGAGGAAGGACAGACTTAAGGCTCCTTTTCGATGAATCTATAAACAGCTTCCATTCATCTTTATCGTATGCGATATTAAATTTTCTCATCAATCCGGGAACATCAGAACAATAAACCAGGTTCTTCTCTTTCTCAAAGTACATAACAAATTTCTTTTCTCGATTCCTGTACAAAAATAAAAAAAGTTTCCTTTGGCCAATAAGTTTATTCTTTCAATCTGGAGCCCAACAATTCAGCTGCCTCTTTCGAAAGGCCCAGACCGCTAGTCAGATCAGTCTGAGAGAAGGGCTGAGTTGAATCGCCTCCAGAGGGCTTATATTCAAAATCGGAGCCTTGAACTTCTTGATGTTCCGAGTCTGAAGACTCTGAAGAGATGACTGGTAGTTCAGTTGGAGGCAAAGGCACTGGTACATCAGGTCCATGAGGAACAGGACGTATGGCCGATGGAATGTTATCAGGATAAGAGATTAGCGTTTGATTTTTACGGTTATAGCCACAGAAATTGCAGGAACAAAAGTAACAATCATCAGAGTGTTTATTCGTCTCCCTCTATGTCATAGGATTTCCTAATCGTAAAGCCATCTTCTTTCCTATGAGCCATATGCGTAGATCATTGAGACACTGCACGCAAACTTTATGAATAGCCCACGATGTGTCCTGGTCTCCAAGTTTAATGCCAAAATACGCAAGATAAAGTTGACTTACATAATTGTTGCTATATTCATATTAAATTTAGTAAGGAGAAATATAAATATATTAGAGAGGAACATACTTTGTGAATTGAGGTTGTTAGAAAACAGTTAAATACTTAGATGTTAATATACATTATTATGAAATATTGACAGAGGAAGTGTTTAGATAAATCATAAGTTGAAAAAAGCTTTAAGAAGAAACAGAACAATTAAAGAATCGAATTCCAGGGTAAAAAATAAGAAAAATTATTGGTTGAGGACCCGTCAATATGAATAAATACAGTATTCTTATGACAAAATATTATTTAAAGCCTAATAAAAGTTAAACACTGGAGATTAACATTACAGTTAGATGATAAGAAGGAAAATAAATTACACCATTATAAAATAGGGAAAGAAACATATATATAGTGAATTCCAAACACACTGTAAAAATTAATTTAATATACACATTAAAATTATAAAGTATAAGAATTCCCTAAGGCTTATAAGTTGAAAAAACTAATAATTAGAATAGGAATAGTTGATCTGTGATAGAAAGTGTACATAGGTTCAACTAACCTTAAAAATTATAGAACACAGATAAAAAGTCAAACATGTTTAGTACTCATAAAGCATTAGAGACATTTATTTAAATAATGAAATTATCAAGATCATAAAAAAATAATAAAAAACATTAAATACTATTAATGAAGAATGACAAAAGGACGTTCCTTGATGGAGTATTTTGGTTCCTCTCCTTAAGATTCCTACGCCTTTAGGCTGGATTGATGATGCAACTACATGTTTCGGCTTTAATCAGCCATCTTCAGGAAGATGGCTTTTCCAACCATGTAAGTAGAGAAGGTATAGATTCATTCGAAATTTATATTTATTATCTTCTCATTCCAACAGTTGAATGAGGAATAATAAAATATTTGGTTAGTCCGTTTACAAAACTTGTTAATATTCAACATAACCGTTTAAAAATTACCAAAAGATTAATTAAAGCATGTAAAAATGAACTATAAATTAGACATCTCTACAATCAGGGAATGACAATAGTTTTTTTTAGCACCACGTCTTACTACTCATCCAGGCTATACGCTTATGTATTAATTATGCTAATGGGTTAAGGATGAGGAAGGTTGAATGTAAGGGATTTGTTAGTGGAGAGTGGGAAACTATTTAGGAAAAAACATCCTCAGTACACCCGACCGGGATCAAACCACGATCTCCCTGTCATTGGCAGTGACCGAGATCAAACCATGATCTCTCTGTCATCGAGTCTCATCGTACAAATGAGTTTAGTCTGTGATGTAAAAAAAAAAGATCATACCAAAGATGATTCTTTATATAAAAGAGAGTAATAAAGAACATAGGGAGGAAAAGTGATTTGGAAATCAAGGCTCCCAGATGATGGGACAAGGTGGGTTCATTAGAAAACTCCAGGTGGGGTATTAAGACCTTAAAAATAAATTTGCAAGCGTTTTTACATTTGTAACTGAGAGGGTTATTTTATTTAATATTGTCTTGTTTTCTAAATAGTTCATACAAATATATTCTATTTACTTTTTTCTAGATAATCTAATGAAATATTTCATCTTGTAGGCTTTAGGATTAAATTGAGACATTGTACTATTGGAAATCTGTATTATCATAAGGATCAAATGTATTTTTATCGAAAATACAACTGCATGAATAATTTGGAATAGTTTCTCACATAATAAACCAATTTCTACTATTTACTAGTGTGGTATTACCACAATTTAAACCTTTATATATTCTGTGCTTATCTAAGCGAGCGTATCTTATTAATTCTTAAATGTATATTCTCAAAATAACTAGAGCAAGGGACCATTTTTTTATGTGTATTTTTTGAAACTGAATAAAGAAAATCTATTTTTTGAAATAATTTTGTTTCGGTTAGACTTAGGTCATTCGTGTGGTTTTTTAGTTACAATATTCTAATTTTAAAGTAATTATGATTTACTAAAGGCTTAATATGTATCTAGAAGTCCTGGATTGGTTAAGGTTGGATAAAATACGTTGGGTTTTTTTTCGCGTTTTTTCTTTAAACGCTTATTCCTAGCCCTCAGAAAGAAAAATAGATTTTTATTTTTCCTGAAAATACTATTTGTATACTGAGTTTTGTTAAAATTGGAGGATATTAACTCCTTATTTAAGTATTTTTCTACTATACTAAATTTGTTTACAGATAATCATTACGACTCGTAGTTTGTGCCAGGGCTAGCAAAGCTTGAAATTTGACAAGGATATTAGTAACAAACCAGAGCCCCTAACAAAAATATTTCAGGCAAAGTTCCTCCCAGTTTATGCCAGAGAGACCGAGTATATAATAATTACTCTATTAAGGTAGTGATGAGGAAGGAAGCATTTTAGAGATAATCAACTCGCATTTGCCTTCAAGCTGAGTGGGACAACATATAGGGAAAAAACAGCATCAGTAGACCCGACTGAGATTCGAACCCCAATCTCCCCGTCATCATAAGGCCAGTTTAAAACGAGAGTGACGCCTTAAATAATTTGTCCACTAAAGCGGTTGAGACTGATACTTGCGTGGTAACTTTGATAGTTTTTTTATCACGTCTGAAGATGATAAAAGTAGTTATATATATTCTATGAAATCTTATTATTTCTCGCTACAAAATTGTGGGTCAAAATAAGATCAAAACTCAAAAATATTTGTATCTTATTGGGTGTTTATGCATGTTCAAAGTTTGGTCAGTTTCCATTAAATTAGTTTCTTACACGTCAAAACTTCTATACGAGTTTTGACCGAAATGTCAGCTCTGGCCACTTCACACTTTGCATTACTAGCACTACCTATTAGGATTAATAAAATGACATCAATATTTAATTTTTTAAGAAGTAGTTCAAAAGATAAAAGGAGATAAAACGCACACACGTGTCATTAAATAATTCATTTTATTTCTATTTTATAGGTGAATATCTAAAAATTCAATACTTATTATGCACAATCGTGTAGCATTTGTGTGTTTTCCCATACTGAAAGCATTGGGCATCTTGACAGGGAAACTCACATTTCGAATTCAAGTGGCCGAAGAAAACTGAATTCAAATATTGTGTATTTTTCTCATCTACTAACAATAGCTAGCGTGGATGATTGGTTTGTATTTTAAATTTGCTCCCCATGGGATGTAAAGCTGCTAATGACCAACCAGATTTATAATTTATAATGAATCACATAAAACTCGTTCACTTAAGTTAAAGCTATAGTTGACACATTTATTTTTAAAAAATTGTTGTACATAGTATTTAATAAAGCTTTGATTTGTGTTTACTTTCAGGGCTACTACATTCTTTTAACCAGAACATTCTTTATTTTTTTGAGGTTTTATAAAGGGAATTCTCATTTTATCGGACACTTAATGATAGTATATAGAAATGAAACCTTATTCCTTATAAAATTGATTAGTGAGGTAATGAAATTGGTGTTTAGAACAGAGTGATTTGATTTTGATGTAGAAATATATGCAGTCACTCACAATCACTATTTTACAGGAAGAAGGTATAGAAGGGAAAGGGCGTGGAAAGAGAAAAATAAGAGTTATTCAGTTAGCTTTTTTAACTATACAAAAGCTCACTATATAAATATCTTTTAATTAAATGTTATACTAACATTCAAGTATTTTTAAGTTGCTCCTGAATTTCTCTCTTTTCCTGGATCTCCAGGAGTGTGTAAGTAATAACTTGCTTCGTACTTTTATAAATTTCTTGTATACTTTAGTTTATCCATTATTTAATCTTATTTTAGCACGACGTCTTACTACTGCCTTTTCAGGTTATACGCTTATTTCCTGTTGAAACAGTTGATAGCTTTCATATTCACGTAGCCCAAGATTTTATAAAGACATATTTCCTGTCCTAGACTTCAAATTTAGAATCCCGATATATTATTTGTAAACTATTTTGACTTAATCCAATATATGTTTTAAGATGACATTCTGATGGAGCAATTGTGTAAAGATAGAAAAATGACACATAACGGGGATTTGAGCCCTAGTCATTCAGAAATACTCGCCAACTGTTGTACCTATTGGATTATCAGGGAGCTCTTTGTCAGTTACATCACCCACATAAACCTCCAAGATTACTAGTGTAGATAAATACCAACAATAATTATTGTTACAAGGTAGCTCTTATTCAATGAATAATCGTATATTTCCTTTGTGTAATTTATTTTGATTGCTTTAGCATTTAAATAATATTACCAATGTATAGTGAGTGTTGCTTTTAATCGTGTGTCGGGAGTAATATTTGTGTTATTATTATTTATCCAATAAAAGTTGTTTTAAAACAAATCACCTTTTAACTATTATTTCATGTTTTTAATGTAATAATGTATAGATACAAATACAATTGAATTTATTATGCAATTAATTTTGTAATTTCATGTGTATTCTCAGTTCCGACATGGTACAGTTTCTACTTTATAGGAGACTTTTATTTATCACTTTAATATTATTATTGTTCCTATTGTATTGTGTACAGCTACTTTTCTTTATAATTCCCATTTAACTGCATTAATAGGTTAGAGAATAGTAAAGTAAATTTTAGAAAAATGTAACCACATTTGTGTGAAGATAGAGTGGAAAACCTTATAAAACACTCTTTGTGGGCATACACCCAGCCGGTATTTGAAGCCCAACCTCCCCATCACTGGCAAACCAGACTATACCTCAATTTTATTACGAATGGACATATTATGTAAGAGCCTGAAAACTTCTAATTTGTCTATGCTATGGCCAGGATGAATTTCAATGAAATCCCGAGCCAATTGACAAATGCATTGCCTTCTATTTGGGACAATCTTAGGTTTTTGCCCCTAACAGCCCCAGTCAAGGCTTTGTACAAGTTTTGGACTCTTGACTCCTTTCAATACGAAGGTGATTGCTACCTGAGATAAATGTTGCAGAGGATTAGAGATGTGTTTGCCAACTCAGGCCCGCTCTTTGTGAGAGTGAGGAATAGAGGGGGGCTCTAAGGTGCCAATAGCTCTGGCAACACTGTAGATTTGACTGAGCCACCGAGACAAAGTAAAACTCAATTACTTTCTTCTGCTACCGTTAATTGGGGGCTGGCACTGACGTGACTCTTCACTTCCAACGAACATTGACCGGGCCCTTAAATAATTTAGAAAAATATTACCAAAGTGAGCGAAAAACTGCAATTTCTAAAATTGTATTTCAATTTAATATAATTTACGTACTGTACGCCTACTTCCCTTTATAAATAGGCCCTATTGTTAACTTTTTTTCGTACACCATTCTAACAAGAGCATTGTATTTTATGATTTATAAAAAAGTTGTTAATTAAATAAACCTCGCTAAACCATGTTTCCATTTAAAATAATTAATTTATTATTATAATATGATTAAAGTACATCCTAAACCAAACATTTTCGTTTTTATTGCTACGTTTAGAGCACAGGTTATTAACGGCTTAATCTGATTGGGTAGAGATGAGGAAGGTAGCTAAGAGGAAGTGAACCCGCATTCGCATGGAGTAGAAATGGGAAAACCAGAGTGATAAATCACTTGTGGAAAACAGTTAAAGGTATATATTTACACATTTAACGGTAAAACTATCTTCAATTAACGTAGATGATATTCGAACCTCAACCACCCATCAATGGCGATCAAACCAAGGTCAAGCAACTGCTATGGGTAACTAAACATTGTAAACTAATATTTACTTTGGCTCGACACATCGGAGTGAAAATATTGTGATTGTCAAAAATTCGAAATCTCGATTTTGATTAATGTCGACGTTTCATAACCCTCAGAAACAAAGAAAGTTTTTTCTGTAATGCCACCTGTCTGACTGTTTGAAACTTTGTTTGGGCTAGAACCGAAACGATTTTACCATTTGGACTAAAACTTTTTATCTGGGGTTTACATACCCCCTCCCCCCACCTCTTACAAGTTTTTTTTTAATTAGTTAACTAAACTTAAATTCAAGAATAGTTTATTGAAAGGAAAAATAAGACTAAATTTATTTTCTTGAAACTCACTTTAATGATCTTGAATAAATTTCATATACAAACAAAGTTTAACATTATAAACAAGATGGAGATTTTAATTTTCTAATGAACATGACTTGGAGGGTATTTAACATATGGAGCATTTTCAAATTTTCATTGTTTCTCCGCAAATATTTGACATTAATAATAACTAATTATTTTAAAGTTGGAGTACTATTATATGTATTTTTTTAATTTGTAATGTATATTTAAAAATCCGATAAGCTTTGAGCTATAAACAAATATACATATATACTTTATAATCAGGAGTGTAGTTGAGTGGGAACGCGGTGGAACGCCATTCTGGCACTACTTTCTTGAAAAAATATTCAATTTTATTTTAAGAAATGTTATATACTTTGCAATTCCAAATTGACTTATTGATTTTATATCGTTATTATGTTTAATACAAATTCATACTATTAATTATTAATAAGTTCTGATAAACTTTACAGTGCTCTATGTGAATTCCTGGAATTTTAGAGGAATTGCGTTAAGTAACTCTCTGCCTTACCAATCATCAAAAGATACTCCAAATAACTTCTATAGGCACATTTGAGTGTGCAATTCTTTCGACTACGCCGGTTAGGGGTCCCCGAACCTCACTTCAACTTTGGAGTTGATATGACCTTGCGTTTCGGCACTGCTAAATTTACGTCTACACCACTATTTTTAATACAGATTTTTGAAAATGAATTTGATTCTTATGCTCTTTGGTTTATGAAGATGTTTCTCTTTTCTCATTTATTCTGTAAGAATGTTTTTAGTTCCTAATGCCAGAGAGTCAGGGGCAGTAAATTTCGCGCCCGGCCGGTATTGCTTTTTGGTGCCTCTCTACGTAACCTTTGGATTATATAGTCCACTCACCATAGGAGTGTAGGTAACTAACAGTTATCAAAATTTAGCAAATCAAATCTCATGTATCCATTTGTCAGACCATATGATCTGCATTGACCATTATATGTTGATTTATTGTCACTTTTGGCAGTCAAATCGTTCACTAAAACAATTATGTTTTAATTTTCTTTTTCTTTAGGCAGTTCTTAAATCTTCTGCTAGCTGCCAGCTACCAGATTTCTTATGGTGATTTTATCCTTGAAAAATATTAAAATAACCCCCAAACCTCAAAACTCAAACCATAACGTAGCCTGGGCATGGTAATAAAATAATTGAAGGGGAAACTCAACAAATGTTAAACATACGCTAAGCGTTTCACTTTGAGATTGTACAATACCTGTTAGGATTAAAAATAAAACTATAGAAACCGGTTTTGTATAAAATAGTCATCCTCTATTTTTTATTATAAGTTTAACAAACACTTTGACATTATGAATAGTTTACGCTATGATTGAAAAAAAAAATTAATGCGCCATTATTTCAAGCTGGAAATGTAAAAGAGTGGCACTATATTCTATATTTTACTCACCATTAAATTATACTAATGTGTAAAATTACATATTAGTATCAAAATTGAACGTTTGTTAAGCTTTGCAACTCCACTATCACGCCCTGTCTACGTTAGGTTTGGAGTTTTTAGGTTTGGGGTCTAGTTTCATATCACGCCCAAGTTACATTAGGTTTGGAAGTTAGAGGGCTATTTTCATATCATGCTCATGCTACGTTAGTTTTGAAGTTGTTATGTTTGGGGACTATTTTAATATCCCTTTCAGGCTACGTTAGGTTCAAGGTTGTTAAGTCTGGGGATTATTTTCATATCGCACCCAGGTTATGTTAGTGTTAGTGATTATTTTCATATCCACCCAGCTCTGTTTAGTGCCCAATTATGCTAGCGCCCTGGACAGCCATCCGGTTTATACGGTCCTTATGCCACCCCTGCATAGAGTAAGTAACATTGTATATTATTTAATTTATGATTTTTGGTCAAATGTTTCTACAACAATGTATATATCTATTAATTCATGTCACAAATCTTAACAAGTTTTTAGTAAATGTCTATTTCAAGATAAAAGCGAGATAAAGTCTGTGTGTTGCACCGTACCATTTATATTTTAATTCTAAATTACAAAATATCCTTTACCTCTATGTGAGTAGGTATTTGCACCTATAATTTCTAAGACGCATTTATTATTATTATTATTATTGCAAATTTTCCCTTGATCATGTAGGCGTTCATATCCCTTCTCGGGCTTCTCGTAATCCTAAATTATTTTTTCTCGATAGCTCTTATAAGATGAACACTATAGGTCATTGTATCCATAGCGCCAATTCTAGATTTGTCGAATTCGACTTTTATCATAAAAGGAAAACTAAACTCAGAGAGTTATTTAAGGTTATCCCATATCAATAATTTATCATGTAGAGGTTCTGCCTATTGTAACGTTATAGGGGGGGGTAGTATTATACCTCAGCTCCCACGATATGACCAACTCAGTCGATAGAGCACCTAAAAAATCTGAGACTCCAACCTCTTGAGGTATCCGTGGTGATGTAGCAAGGAAAGATATTTTTGTTGCTTTAATGTGGCCCAGTAGCGATAGACATAATTACCAGGTAAACCTACCCTCTGATATGTATCCACGGTAATCCTGTAGCTCGCTGTGAAGTGCTAAATTATAGTTAAATAAACGGGTGGGCGCCAGTGAGTTAAGTGATACTCACAAATTAAATTACTCTAATTATGAGATTGAAAAAGGCACCAACAATCTCACCAGAAGGGTGGAACATAAATGTAACCAAAATAGAAGTAAAGAAAAAGAAAAAAGTCATATTATAAGTATAGTGAAATTTTAAATATCTAAGATTCAAATACTCAAATAGTGTATATATATATATTTATTTATTTATTTATTTTAATTGTGGCAGTTGTTATTTTAAAAGAAAGTCCTACCTATCCGGTACCAGAGTAATTTATAAAATCTAAGCCGTGAAACATTGCGGCATAAGAGCCTTTAAGTAAAATAACATATAAATTGGTGGTAACTGCGAATTAGTGGTCCTGAACTGTCAATAATAATAAAAACATCCCACGCGTTTTCCTGTAGTATTTGAGGTGATGATGCCAAACACAAGTTGCATAACCTTCTCTGATTATTCTGTAGCACACACACTTCTAGGTCTTCAAAAATGAACAATCTTCCCCGTTTCGGAGAAAATTGAGGTCCAGTCCTCGACTCTAACCGGCGCTCGCTGATAGAACGAAAAAACTTCGTACTTCAAATCCTATCCTTTTTATTTACATTCATTCACATTTTTTTTTCCCATGTCTCTAAACCAGCGCGTCACTTTTCTTTCGCGTCCTTTTTCATTTATAACTTCTAACAATGATTGCCATGGTAAACAAAACAAACAAAAAAAAACATAGAGGTTGCAAAATTATAGAGGTTTATAGGGAGGATGGATGGCATTAATTATTTCAAGCTGCCATCAGGGGATGCAACATATGTAAACTAATTGTAATATCCCGCCTCCTTCATGAACACATGAATTAGGGGATATTGTTTACACTATATTATTTAAACTTACAATATTCTGATATATTTTTTGCATAATGTTACTGCTTACTACATAGTTATTTGTTTTTAATGTTACTTTTTATTCTTATTATTATTAACTACTTTTTTATATCGTAACTATTCATCAGGTTATAACATTATCTAGCCATTTATTGTCTATCATTTTTTCACATGTAAATATATTAAATTGTAAGGTACTTGTGTAATTTTCAGTGCTGGCATGTTATAGTTCTTACGACTGTTGGCCAGCACTATAATAAAGGAAATTGAAATTAATAATATTATTATTACTGTGGTTGTTGTTGTTGTTGTTGTTGTATTGAAGGTTACCGAAGTATCGTCACATCTAGTGGTCATGTAACATCATTAAAATCATTCTACTCATGTTAATGTGTAAACAAGATCCATAATTTCAGAACAAATTTTTTTAACAACATGTATATACATGTGAGTGTGTGTGTAATTTCTATAAAAAATATATGACTTAAACTAAAATAATTTAATGCATATGTTCAGGGGATAGACATAATAGCAATGACGCACATTCTCACTCTCACCTAAGTAAATTCCTGGATGCGCATGTGAATATTAATATCTTCCAAATTAATAATGCTTTAAGTGGGAAAAGGTCTTGTTCGACTAAAAATATGAATAAAATTATTTCGAAAAATCCTTTTCAACTCTCTCTTCTTAATAAACCAATGTTATACAAATTGGTTTTATTTAATCAAGCAAA
>JBCFYV010000001.1:36361579-36377611 GCA_039000515.1 Timema cristinae | reverse complement strand
TTATTGTTAAACTATATATAAAAGTTTTTTTCACACTTATATTAATTTTATATAAATAATGTGAAATTTTTTATTAAGTTTTGTACTCTAGCAAGGTGAAACGTAGACTGTATCCTAATTGCCCAAGGATCCTTGTCAAGGATCCATGAGATGCTGTCTTGATGAATTCACACTCGCCACGCACTTCCCAAACGAACACTTCATCAAACATTTCAAACGTCAACGACCTTATTACATCCATGGGTCCAAAGTGATGGTAAGGCTATCTATCTTCCCTAAAGAAAACTATTCCAACGTACTAAAATTGGGGTGTTTTAATTTGTTTGTCAAAAAAATTGCACCATTTCAATTGGTATTATTGTTTGCAACGTTTATTTACTGTACATAATGCCGAGAAAAAAATTGATATTTTAGGCAATATTAAATCCTAGATTTAGATTGATTATTTAAAATTTTCAAATCACCAATTTATTATTAATGACAATGATTGAAACTCAGAATCAAGAGCATGAATGAAACCAACCATTGTCCTTATCATTGACCATTGACGCTAAATTAAGATAATAATAGAACAGTTGCTGGTCAAACTCCGCACCAAGGCTGAACTAGGTCGTATATACGACGTATAGCTTCCAGCCTTGGATCCAAGGACGTTAAGAGGAATGCATTGGCATCCTTCGTAACTGTTCGGACAGATCTACATTTGATCACGCGAGTTCCAATGCAACTATAAAGCATAAGAATCAAGGCTATATCAAATAAATAGATTATTCGGATACATCCGTGGTTTCTATGTTCAGGTTATGTTAGAAAATTAACTATTTTGTCCAGTACACTCATAATTAAAAGTATAACTAGCAAAGATTGTATAGCTCACAATCACAAGATTATAATTGTACAATCAGTCACAAAAACCGGATTTACAGTGCATACGTTACTATATTAAATCAAACAACCTTAGCTAAACACTAAGGAATGAGACAGAGACTAATGAAAAAGACTAGACTAGTCTTAAATTTAGTCAAGGTGCCATACGATGTGTATTTTACTACATTTCGTCGTAGATGTCTTCCCCTTCTGACGAGTGGGTGGATACGATCGACTCAATGAAGGATTTATTGCGAAGAGAACAATTTTAGTGGAAAGAGGAAGAAAACCAATTTTGGTCGAAAATTAAGTGGACAGTTTAAAATTTATAAAATAATTATGTTTAAAAATAAAGAAATTAGAGTGATTATATCTTGTATTTTAAAGCTATTAAAGGCTAAAAAACAAACAAAAAAACTTAGGAACCTAACAAAAGTTTAAAAAAAAGCAGTTTTAAAAAATATACAATTTATTTATATTTGACAAGTTTGTGTGTACTATTATGTATTATTTTAAAAGGGCTGACACATTTAGTTAATTTTTTCTATTAGTTATTCTCAATCCCAAGTCTTTTAACGACTTAACCCAAATTAGAGCCATTGGGAAGGTAACTTAAGAGAAAATGTAGCAGCATTAGCGTGGATAGGGAATTTTTTAAAAAACGGAAAAGAACAAGACAACTTATTTCATTCTGTGTGTACTAAATATAAATCCTTAAAATGAGGCAAAAGGTAATATATGTAATATTTATTGTTGCCTGAACAAATACTTTAAAGTTTGAGATATATTATTAATATGAATATATGTGGAGCATGAATCTAGTATTTGATTTATTCCTTCTTGTCTGAACTTATAAAGATGTTGTTTGGTTGATAGGTGCACACATCTCATTTAGCAAATTATTGACTTATTAGTTTTTTCCTGCACACCACGGATTATTGTCTCCTGTGGATCATAACTACTCTTTGTATTGTATTTTATATTTGTCTTGGAACTTATCTGGGCCAAGTGAAGCTACCCATGCTGCTAATTAACTTTCCAAATAACATTTTTTCCTTCAGTGTTATTCTGTTATTCATCAAAATGTCATATAATATATCAGCTGTTGGTATTAAGTTTTATTTAGATGTCCATGAAAATATATGTAATTGGTCATTTAATCAATAAGATTAAACTCAACACCTGGTATTTATGGTTGATGTTTTCTCTTGGCTTTAAGATTAAATAGAAACAAATGGAAGTCTATTCAAGTGTACTTTAAAACAATGGAGAATAACAGTTCAATAGGCTTAAGATAGAATATCTAAAAAACTATCGATTTTTTAATGTCATTATTGACACAAAATTTTACCTCTCGGTGTTACCGTCAATGCTCGCCTTTAGATACATGACTCATTGATCAACAGATTAAATATTTTATCCAAATAATTAACACAGAATAAAATACTTATACTAATCAATTCATTCGTATTTTAACAAATATTAGAGAGCCTTCATAGCTACAGAAATTCTCCTCTCTATAGATAATATGCCTCTAAAACTTAAATGCTGAACATTTAATAAAAATACAAGTTAAAACCATGTCTAAACGAGCTAGAAAAAAATTATATTCATTTACTTATGTTGAATTATATTATTTTGAATATTTATATGCAATCTTGGATGTACTTACCAAGTAAGAGGTAGAAACACATTACACTAGTTTGCCATGGAATACGACTACATTTCATGGTTATTCCTCGATTCGATATCTTATAAGAGCACATGTTTGAAAGATTCTCAACCTCTGGTACTCTGCGTTAAGTGAGGGAAGGAGGACTTTACTAAAATCTTATATAGAAAAAATACGACGGTTAAACAATGGCATAATTGTTGTTATTAAGAAAATTTACCTTCAAATGGATCGATAGTATTAGCCACTTAAAAAAATTATATGTAATAATGGCACATTAAAAGCTAAGGCTTTTTTTCTTATCTTTTACCTCACATCCATTAATGTTTCCAAACTGTATTAGTGTTTTTTTATTTATTCAAACCATAAGTTACCACTACCGGCTGACTAGGTCTGTTGTATGTTTAATAAACCAACTAAGTAATACGACCTAAACAACAGCCAGTCTCCTGTTTTAAATTCATCACTGTGAAAGGGTAAACATAAATTTCACTAATGACAAATTTTTCGACCATGCTGGGAGCTGAACTTGGGACTTTTAGTTCCGTAGCCAGACACGTTGTGGACTCATTTAAGATGTTAGAACATATGTCATTAACGAGCCTAGAAGGTTTCTTAACTTGATTATTTGGAATTTGCTTGTCCGTCTATCTGTCTTCTGTAGGTTGTTTGTATTGCGCTAGCTGTCAAATGCACATTTAGTTTTAATTAAATTTAACAGGGAGATTCCTTGAACCTATTAGGAACGATCTATATATCTGGTTTTCAATTTTATAATCTGTTTCAATTGTGAGCTCACTCAGGCCGTTTTTATTTTAATTTATTTAGATAGATTTTCTGATTAAGTTTGAATTTGAAATAATTTTTAAGCAATTAATCAAGTACCTAAAGTACATTTCAGTTAGATGTTAATATATCATATTTCTAGAGTAACTTCCCAAACCTCGTGAATAACAGTTTATCTCAATTATTATTATGTACTATTGAATACAGTATCAAGTGGGTTTCTGTCTAGCTAGCTCACCAATGGACTATTATATACATCGAATCCAAGGAGAAGTTATAGGAGATAGTTTTTAAATTTGAAATCCAAAGTGAAATGTTAAAATTGCAGTAATGGTAGGAATATGACACTTCTTGACCTGATTTAAATCAAAGAAATGTTTTCCTTTTCTCACATAACTACTAGTTTAGGAACTGTATTCTTATGGAGAGCGGCTGTTAATCCCCAAAGTGTTAAAAATCAAGGTAAATAAAAGTATTATATTTTGTGTTTTGACTCATTGCTACAGTGGATCTGGCTAATGAATAAAAGTCCTGAATACCACATGAGTATCCGATATCATTTTCTTAACATTTCTTGTTATTTCCACGAGATCCTGGATAAGTATAGATTTTAAAGTGGGACTTCTTACTATTCCACTACAAAACTCTTATCAACTAAGATCCGGGAGGCTGATGTTAAGACTCCAACTGTGGGTGTATTTTGTTCTAACATCTGGATTTAGAATGTTTCCTTTCTACAAAAGATGCTTAAGCATTTCCTTAATTTTTGCACTCCTAAGGCTAGTTTATAATTAGTTATACATTTAAACAATAGCTAGCTGGCATACAATTATTCTGAAAGGGGTCGGGGGGAGGTGTAAAATCAAAATAATTGGTGGCAATTTTAAATGAGAAATATATAATTAGTTTCTTACATAACATTGATTAGTACATTTTCAATGACTTCCGAGCTATTTTAAATTATCTTGATGGGAAACTGAACTGCAATGCACAATAATTATTGTTGAGTGCCTTGTTTGAAAATAAATGCATAGTGGAAAATACAACTGATAATATTAATCACTGGTTAGTAATTGTTTTGATGCTCGTAATTCAAATTGTAATTGTCAAATGACCTTAAGCTAAAATATATAGCTTTTTTTTTACGATGGAGGAGTTTGCTTCTTATTTTCTTCACTAAGCTGTAGTTACAACTTTAGATCAAAATATATTTATAAAAGTTATAATCCATGCAATTTATCACTAGTGTATTTTAATGTTTACAACATAGATAAAAATATTTATTTATTTTAATGCAAGCCTATGAAGATCATCCGGCTATAAAGGATAAAAACATCTTAAATCAGCCTTCAGTAGTGACATATTATTATTAGCATTATCATCATCATTATTATTATTGTTAATATATTTTAGGTAAATGCGGAAGAGACTTTTTGGGATTATATAGCCAAGCAAATCCCATATATTATATTTTGGTAGAAATTATTTTAATTTTTAAGAAAGACCATTTCCGCTAAACGTTTTATTCAATACCGGTATATTACACAAACAAGTATATTAAATATGTATCCTATTATTATTATTATTATTATTATTATTAGCACCTCGTCTTACTACCCGTCCGGGTTATACACACTTACGCTAATGTGTAATTGTAGGGTGATTGTGAGATGAAATGAAGGACCTACAGTTTAACGTGGAATCCGAACCACGGTGTTGACCTGGCATTCCCCACATTCACAAGAATTCTTGTCAGAGGTGAAGGAAGGGTTTGGAAATCAGATGAATCTGTGCCGGGACCGAGGATTGAACCCCGGCCGCCAGCACAGAAGTCTGACACCTTAACCCTAGACCACCAAGTCACCTGTATCCTATTAATGGTTCCAACAGCCAGGAGTTAATTCCATTATTGTGTGTGTGGTGACTTTGGGAGCGTGGAAGGGTTAGGGTCGAACGCGAATATAGAAATGGTATGAATTAAATTATTCGTATATAAAGTTAGCTCACAGCTTAATACCGATACCCAATGTATTAAACTTAATGTGGTGAAATGGGGGTGGAAATAAAACCTCCTCCCCTGCCCTTTACTTTAATAAACATCAGCTGGATTTTGGTCATAAAAGATAAAACATATTCACTCCTCCCTCCAACATAAGAAAATAAATATATTTATATATATACTTTTTGGACTACCTCACGCCGTAAATTCCAACACCCCCCCAATTATTAATTAGCAATCAACAAGTATGGAGGGTGGGTGGGGATTTCGAAAGAAAGTTATCCTGGGAAGGCTCTATGATCCAATACCCACTCTCAAGACGTCTAACATGTTACAATACTACCTCTATCAGTATACTGCCAAGGACGGGGGAGATCAATGTTCGAATCTCGGTCGGGTAAACTATGGGTGTTTTCCACTCTCCCTCCACGCAAATACGGGCTCACCTCCTCTAAATTCAAATTTACCAATTAGAAAACCGTTAGTTTGACGTTTGACTCTGTCAGGTAAACTAGGCATGTTTTCCACTCTCAGGATTATATATTCTATCCTGGGAAGGGATGTTGCTATAATAAGAGGTAAATGTTCTAGATTTTTTTTAAATCTAACTTTCCTTATCCTACTCCATTAGAGTAATTAAATTATTGTTGGAGTAGTTATAGATACAATTGTTTAATACTTATATGTACAGGAGAACACACATCATTGAGAAATTATAAGTACCAATTTTCTTCACTAGATGTCACAGAATGAAAGTTTGATATATCATAATAATTTATAGTTAAATATTAAAGGATTCAGACAGTAGCACATATGTAGCCATATATATATATATATATAATATATAATATATATTTGTAGCCATATATATATATATATATATATATATATATATATATATATATATATTTATTTCTAGGTTTACCGTTTGGAGGTGAAATAATTGTGTACACACATATCTTGTTACTCACAGCTAAATAGTGTTTATAATTCAATATACAGACTTTAACATTTGTCACACGCGGTGAAGAATTTCGTCAAATTCTCGTAATTTCTTGTGTGAAATTTGACTTCCCCGTCTAGAGAAGAGATTATAAAAATAATTTTCAAGTGAATTATCACTAAGATTTTATCTACTTATTCTCATAGAACACGCTCTATAGTTAATATTTTATATGTTGATCTTCATACAACACGTTTGATTAAAATGTTCTTTCTATGTAAAAACTGTTCAAAATCTTTTACCAAGCTTACCAACCTGGCACGTCATATGCGTTTACAACACGGGAGTGGACTTAAAAAAGTGTGATGAGTGTGGGCAAGTTTTTAGTTGGAGTGACAACTTACAGCGACATGTTTCCTCACATAGTCGGGAGGTGAAGTCATTCGAGTGGGAAAAATGCAGTCAAATATTCTCATGGCGGGATTATATATTACGACATAAGCTAAAGAACTGTACTGCAACTTCACTGGGGGAATGTTGCCAACATTTTAAAGTCAAGAATCTATTAAGAATCTCGATATTGATGAAGATTACGACCCCTGTAACTTTTCAGAAGCTTTGAATGGTAGTCAAAATTATCAAGCTCTCCCACGATCGACTCGCTAATTTTAGTCTTAATTAATGGAATTAAAAGGAAGTTGGAAGCAACGCTTGTCCAACAACTTAATGTAATGGTTAATCTTAAATGATATGCATCTGCCTGTGTAGAGTACTCTCGTATTGGAGGGGGAGGGAAAGGAATCAATCACTCCTTACTTTAGCCGTAAGTGTATCGTCACTCTTAAGTCCTGACACATTAAAATCGCTTATTGAGGATGCATCCACTTACATGATTGGAGCAGCTTCTTCTTTCCACCACAAAGGAAGTGGTTGTTCTGAGGAAAGTTTGAGAAACTTAGAGCTTAAACTATCAAATCCGATCTTGTAGACTTTTAACATAGTGCTGAGTGATGTTTACTAGGAAAAGTACAGGCACACCTCCGTATCTATAAGATCATAGACTTGCCGTATGAATATATTTAATTTGTTTGGTATGAAGAACAGTTTAGAAGTAATTGTGCTTATAAGTTATAGCCTTGGTATAGTCCTCTTTCTTTTAATGAGCTCTTAGACAAAGATCCCTGGTTCACCCCTTGGCGTGATAAATTCTCTGTTTCAACTGTTGACACTCGAACCTAAGACTCACTAACGATTGATCTTGGGCATCAAACGTAAATTATTATTGAAATAACCGAGAATCCGGGAGAATTATAACCTCTTTACGGACAAATGGTGGCACCTTTACCGCGCTCCACTAAAATACACTCCTCTGTGTATGTTTGACTTGTGACTCCACGATTAATTTTTATGAACCTGTAATAGATTTAGAAACAGTTTTTTTTGTTTACTAGGAAAAGTGCAGCACACACACGATCCGTGGTTCACTTCTCAGTTGGGGCTGGTTTTACATTCTTTCTGCGGGTTCACTTCCCATTAGCGCATAACCGAACGGGAGGCTTCGTGAAGGTCGATGTCGGGTGGTGTTGTATACAGACAACTCTGGCGATGGGTATTAGGGGAGGCGTCGTGAAGGCCGATGTCGGGTGGTGTTGTATGCAGACGCCTCTGGTGGTGTGTATTAGGGGAGGCTTCGTGAAGGTCGATGTCGGGTGTTGTTGTATGCAGACGCCTCTCGTGGTGTGTATTAGGGGAGGCTTCGTGAAGGTCGATGTCGGGTGGTGTTGTATGCAGACGCCTCTGGTGGTGTGTATTAGGGAGGCTTCGTGAAGGCCGATGTCGGTGTTGTTGTATGCAGACGCCTCTCGTGGTGTGTATTAGGGGAGGCTTCGTGAAGGCCGATGTCGGGTGGTGTTGTAGGCAGACGCCTCTGGCGGTGTGTATTATGGGTGAGGCGTCGTGAAGGCCGATGTCGGGTGGTGTTGTATGCAGACGCCTCTGGTGGTGTGTATTAGGGGAGGCTTCGTGAAGGCCGATGTCGGGTGGTGTTGTATGCAGACGCCTCTGGTGGTGTGTATTAGGGGAGGCGTCGTGAAGGCCGATGTCGGGTGGTGTTGTATGCAGACGCCTCTGGTGGTGTGTATTAGGGGAGGCTTCGTGAAGGCCGATGTCGGGTGGTGTTGTATGCAGACGCCTCTGGTGTGTGTATTAGGGGAGGCGTCGTGAAGGCCGATGTCGGGTGGTGTTGTATGCAGACGCCTCTGGTGGTGTGTATTAGGGAGGCGTCGTGAAGGCCGATGTCGGTGGTGTTGTATGCAGACGCCTCTGGTGGTGTGTATTAGGGGCGGCTTCGTGAAGGCCGATGTCGGGTGGTGTTGTATGCAGACGCCTCTGGTGGTGTGTATTAGGGGAGGCGTCGTGAAGGCCGATGTCGGGTGGTGTTGTATGCAGACGCCTCTGGTGGTGTGTATTAGGAGAGGCTTCGTGAAGGCCGATGTCGGGTGGTGTTGTAGGCAGACGCCTCTGGCAGCGTGTATTATGGGTGAGGCGTCGTGAAGGCCGATGTCGGGTGGTGTTGTAGGCAGACGCCTCTGGTGGTGGTTATTAGGGGAGGCTTCGTGAAGGCCGATGTCGGGTGTTGTTGTATGCAGACGCCTCTCGTGGTGTGTATTAGGGGAGGCTTCGTGAAGGTCGATGTCGGGTGGTGTTGTATGCAGACGCCTCTGGTGGTGTGTATTAGGGGAGGCGTCGTGAAGGCCGATGTCGGGTGGTGTTGTATGCAGACGCCTCTGGTGGTGTGTATTAGGGGAGGCTTCGTGAAGGCCGATGTCGGGTGGTGTTGTATGCAGACGCCTCTGGCGGTGTGTATTAGGGGAGGCTTCGTTGAAGGCTGATGTCGGGTGGTGTTGTAGGCAGACGCCTCTGGCAGCGTGTATTATGGGTGAGGCGTCGTGAAGGCCGAAGTCGGGTGGTGTTGTAGGCAGCTACATTCGAGAACAAGACCTGCACGTCAAGCAGAATTTTTCTTACAAATGACACAGATACAGGTTTGGAGTCTGTGCTTTCTACTAGCATATCTACTTGATCCTCCATGCTAGCTCTGTGAACCTGGATACGCATTAGCAAAGAATTGATTTACTCCTAGAGGCAGGTTTGAGCATCACTATCGCTACCTGGCGTCTCTAATCCACGCCCGACATAAAAAAAACGCCTTAATGGTTTAATTCTCTCCTATACGAATCAAAGAGAGCTACCTTGAGACAACCCTCAACCAACTTGGTTTACCGGGCTATTGACTTTGGTTGGGGGTGCTGTTGAGGCGCCAGCTGCTGCCAAATCCTGCGCCGGGATGGAGATGAATCTGGTCAGCTGCTCTACGGCTCTTAGAGATAGTGGAGGCCATGGAGGTGGGGTATCATCTCGAAGCACCACGGATTCAACATGGCTATTGTGGTGCTGTTTATCGGTTTTTCCCGCCTCCAATTGAAGTTAAACAATAGAGTTAAATTCAGACAGCAAATTATATGACCTTCAAATAACATGACTTGACGTATTAACATGTTAAATTGTGGATTCTAAAAGTTTAGAATATTAGTTGTATTATTATTATTTTATTGGTATTGATAATATCTATAAGGGTTTCAGATTCAGATAAGCTAATTTGACAAATTAAAATGTTAAATTGTGGGGGATTTTGGCAGTTTTAGAAAATACAAGTGTTTGCTTGCATTTAACATCAGTTGTGGATCACATGATTTAACGAATGTTTTTTTTAGGATAGATTTTTTAATTAATTTATTTAAAATAAATATTTATCAAGTTTTTAAAGAAATTTTTACATTAATCTATTTTGTGCACTACACTAAAAAATCAAATAAACATTCTCAAATAGATTTTAAGCCACCCTAGAACTATTTTGAATTTACTGAGCTATATGTAATGAAGATAACATGACTTGACGTATGATTATGAAAAAATGTGGGGGATTCTGACAATTTTAGAAAATACAAACTTTTGTGCACATTTGACATTAAAGTTTTGGAATATATGATTTAAATTTTTTTTAAGAATTATATCTTTAATTAATTTATTTAGGAACACATTCATCAATTTGCTAAAAAAATATGTAAATTAAATTTATTTTTTCCGCTACCATAAAATTTACAATAAACAATCCTAACTAACTTGTTTGTAAGCTACCCTAGAATTATTTTGAATTTACTTAGTTATTTTACTGTAGATAGCGTGACTTGAGATATGAATATATCAAATTTTGGGAATCTATAAGTTTAGAATATTAGTTTTATTATTATTATTAATATTATTTTATTGGTATTTATAAAATATGTAATGTATCAGATGCTGATTACAAGACAAGACACATGAATATGTTAATTTATGGGATTATCACCGTTTATGAAAATAATAATTTTATTTTCATTCATAATCAAAGTTGTCGATCACATGACTTGACGTAAATACTGTTCTTTCCTACCAAAATCCCGCTATAGCTGTCACTGTTGATGCAATATATAAAGAAACCCATCGCTAATAATCTGGTGGGAGGTGTAAAACAAACCTATTGAATGCAGTTCTTAACTTTAATGTCCATAGAGAATAAAAGCATAATCTAGGCATATTAGTTTACTGGTGTAACTTCCAGGTTCATGCTTAGTGAGCAAGACATAAAACTCCCTCACATAGAACACTTCCAATCTCATCCAGATCCGTATAGTTGTCGTAATAGTAGGAACTGCTTGCTCAAGCACCTCCCACCCGCTGAGGAAAGGTAGGTCGTAGTGATATTGTGCGGGGATGGGTTGTAGGCGCCACTCCGCCTAACTCGCAGTGTGTAAAACATATGGTACATTGTTTACTTGTCAGTAGTTTAACCAAATAACTCTGTGGGAATTTCATCTAGTTACACTCTTCAATCCACCCATTAAAAAATGTCTATTTCTAAGGTTATTTGTACACCCCCTAAAAAAAAAATATTTTTTTGGTCCAATTCGAGGAGGGTCAAAAAATATATGTACTCTCTGCCTGAGCAAACAGTTTAGTTACAAAACTTATCATATGCTGTAGTTATTTCGGCCAAACAAGCTTCATCCTCTGTGAGGCTCTCCAACATGGAAGACCACCCATCCTCTTCCCATCCAGGCCATCTTTTGGTATATCATAATAAACATACACTGTGGAAGATATTTGAGTTGAAAGAAACATTAAGAGTCGTATTACATACAGTCAATCAATAAACGTCCAATGTTAATAGGGTATAAAAACTAAATTATTAGAGAAAGTCACTGTTAATATTCTTCTTCATTATTTAAAATATCTATACGGTTTAAATGAAAGTAAGTCAGCATTAATTGTTTTATTTAATAAACTAATATTTTAGCACCGCGTCTTATTACCCGTTCGTGTTATACGCTCTAAGTACTAATTGCGCTAATGGATTAGGAATTGGGAAGGTTGAATTAGATGAATTGAACCCGCATTTGCGTGGAGGGAAAGTGGAAAACCATTAAGGGAAAACCTCTTCCAGTTCACCCGACCGAGATTCGAACCTCGATTTCCCCGTCCTCAGCAGTCGAGCTTAACACGACAAGAGAGTTAGCCAACTACACCACCGAGGGGGTTTATTTAATAAAATAAATTATTAAAGAAATGTAAGTCATTATTACTAAAAATTGTCTATAAAGTTTAGTAACATTAACAAAAAAATAAATTAAAGTAACGTTAAATTCATAATCTAAATATTAGGTGTCAGTAATTATAAAATATGAAACACTTGATAACATACATTATGTTGACCACAATGCTTAAATACCTTCGTTTACTCCGTCAGGCAGACCTCCTTTTGTCGTGATATTGAAGCAAATTTTTTTTATCTTCTTACAGCTGTAGTGTCAAATGTAAAATGAAAAGATTTTCAAATTGTGAGGGTCTTTGTACAAAATATCAATGGATGTAGCCACAATATGTTCTCGCATCCTATTGGCTATTAATACATTTTAATTTATCTCGTTAGTAGTAAGATGTAATGTTCCGCTACGTAATCATTTGTGTCTTGATCATTAATTATGTACTGTCATGTATAGCTCAGCACAAGAGCCCGTGACAGATATCAAGGTTCGAATCCTGTGGTCACTCCATCTAAGTGTCATGCTAATCTAGTTCTTTTTGAGGAGGTTGGAATCGAATCCCTGCTTATTAATTTGTTCGTAGATCTCCCTCCGGAACATTTTCTTAATCATCCCTACCCCCCTATAATAATTAATAAAAAACGTTTATCCAAAATGGTATGTAATCAAAATAATAGTGGGGGAAGGTTTTTGGGGTTTTTGATCCCCATGGGGTTAAATGTCATTATTTTTCTCCAAAAGGGTTTCCAAAAAAACCCCGAAAACCGGGAAAATTTTTTACCCCTTATTTTTGGGGTCAATGGGGGAAAGGGTGTATCCCTAAATCAAAAAAAAAAACCCAAAATTTTTCTATATTTTTAATGGAGAGGGATAGGGGTCCAAAAATCGGGGGTGACTTACCCCACTTCATGGTTAAGGGTCAAAGGGCCCATCTTTCTTTTGTTTGCTCGTATTTGATAACGTTGTGACGGGGTTTTTAAACCCCCTACCGGGGGCCCAAAGGGGTTAATTTTCTTATTCTATCATATTAGGAAAAACCCAATCGGATAAAAGACCATGCTATAATGCTTAAGAACCCCCTAGACTACAACATTACCGTCTGCAATCAAGGGCCCGGACTATGGGGCCCTTTTAAACCGGCGGTCACTACTCACTGACCTGACGTAAAAATATATTTAATATTTTTAGTAAAAAAAAAAAAACTTATATTATTTTTGCAATCAACATTCAATAACTTGACTGGGGAAAAACGGGGGTCAAACTATAATATAATTCTGGTGGGAAAAAATTTTTTTAAAAAAACAAATTTTTGGACAGATCATAACCCCGGGGTAGGATCGGGTGGACCCCCCTCCAACATGGTATTGGGGGTTTTACAAAAAAACCCCAAGGGGGGGTGGCAAATAACGGAAATTTAAAAACAGACGTGGAAAGAGGCAATTGAATCACAATATTTCTCTTTTAAAAAAAATACCCGGAGTTTTTCCTGGGAGGTCTGCGAAACTACTACTGTCATAGAACCCCCATAACCACTGTCTAACCCGGGGAAAAGATTTACCCAGTGGGGACTGCTTACGGCCCCCCGCTTTTTAAATGATAAAGAAAAACCATATTTTGTTCTCCCTTTTTAAAATAATTTTTGGCTTCATCTTTTTGTTGTTTTGTTGTTTTGGGGTTGTAGTTACTCCCGACACATCAAAGGTCAATTTAATTAACTGAAAATCTTTTTAAAATGGCACCTTTGACCAATTTGGACAAAATTTCAACAAAAGGGTATTATCGATTTTTTTAATTGCTTTCTCTGCTAACATTTTTTTTTGAAAAAACCTTCTATACCCTATTAAAATCAACTTTATATTAATAAATTATATTTTTTTTGAATTTGGTGTTTTTTTGGGGGGCTTAAGAGTATTTTTTTTCTATTTTTTAAATATTTGCTTAAATTTCCCAAATATTTTTTAAAACCCACTAAAATAAATGAAAAAATTTTAATGTAAAAACCCTTTCTTTCTTAACTACACAATAACGGGGGTGTATATAAAAATTTGTATGAAAGGGTTGGGGGTTTTTGGGGGAAAACGAGGTTTTTAAAAGGGTTAGAAATTTAAAGGGTAAAAAAAGTGGGGGGTCAATTATCTAATGAAAAAGGGGGGGGAGTTGTAAACCACCCTTGTCAAAACCCAAATGTCATAACTACTGTTGTAATCATGTTTCCAAGGCCCCCCACCGTCACTCAACTCACATCAAAGTTAAGGGGGAACCCCAAATTTTAACAAAAAATGATAAAAACCCCGGGCCCCCTTTGCTTTATGAACAACACCTTACCAACAAAATCCAAAATTTTAGGGGTTTACTGTTAAAGGTTTCTAGATCTTGGGGAAAATTTAAATTTTTAATTTATTATTATTTTTATTATTTTTAAACACCGGGCTTACTACTCCCTTTGGGGTTTTAAAAACCCCTTTCGCTAATATAATGGTAGGGGGTTTTATTTTTGAAAAGGGAAAGGGCCACAGTTTAAAAAGGGGGAAACCAACCACCGGGGGGACCTGGCATTCCCCCCAAATTTACAAGATTCCTTTTCAGTTGAAGGGAAGGGGTTTTGGGAACAAAAAATCTTGCCGGGGCCGAGGATTGAACCCCCGGGCCCCCAGCAAAATTTAATCTAACCCTTTCCCCTAGACCCGGGGCCCCCAAATTTTCTAATTTACTAATTAAATGTAACGGACTATAAAAAAAATCTTGGGAGGGATGGGTTTATACTCCGGGGGTTGGGGGTGAATTTGGGTTTTTAGATTTAAGAGTACAGGGGGAAAAAGGGGGAAATCAATTTTTTAAACCCAAATTTTAAAAATTTTTTCATAGTTTGACACCCTGAAAAAAATTTTTAAAAGCTTTAAAACTCTAAACTAAAAGTTTTTTTAAAATTAAATTGATTTTTAAAAAAAAAAATATTTACTTTGGGGTTTCCCAAAAGGGGTTTTTTTTGTAAAAATCGATTTTGGAAATTTGTTTTTGACCCTTTTGCTGTTTTTTAAAAAAATTTTCCCTTTTAATTTTTTTTGAAAAACTACCCTAGATAAAATATTTTAGGCCTTTTAAATTAAAAGCTACCCCTTAAACCGAAAATTAAATTTTTTAATAAAATTTAAAAAACCGGGGCACTCTAGTATGCTTATGAAATAATAGAAAAGGGGGCCCGGGCCCAATTTTAAAGGGGGAAAAATACTAGATTGCCTTCTCCCTTTTAATGGGGCCACTTACGTTCGATTTTAAAACACTTTCCATATAAAAATTTCTTGGTGGAAATCGATAACACTAATAACAATTTTTTTGATTTTTTGATTAAAAATTTAAACATACAAAAAGTACTTAAGGGGGAAGGAAAAGGGCGCGAGAAAAGGGACCCCTTGTTTTCCTTAAAATACTCGCTCTGAAAAGTCAGAACGACTTTCAAGGGAAAAAAGGGGGCTGTTTATGCCCAAAAACCAATCGTACACAATCATAACCCTTTTTGTCTAAAAAAGTAAATTTTTTTGTGAAAGGGGAAAAAGGGGTTGGGGATTTTAAGGTTTTTATTTTTGGGAAAAAAAAAGATTTGTGTTAGTTTCTAGATCGAACCCTCTACCTGTGATGGAAACACAAGCGCAGTTTGGCCGGGGAGTGGTGTAGTGATAATAAGATTTAAAAGAATGAAAAAATACATGAATAATATTTTAAAAATAAAAAGAAAATGGGTTTTTATGAAAGTAAATTATGAAAAAAAAATGATTCATTTCTATTTAAAGGGGGCGTGTGAGGATGGGTACCCAAGAATTTGGCTAAGTGAGAAACAGGAGTTTATAAAGGGAAAAAGGGTGATTTGGGGGGGGATGCAGATGGATTTTTTTTATACCCCCGGGGGTTCTTGTATTTTCTTGGCTCTTGGGGGGCGTACTACCAGTCTTCTAAGTGGCGTTTTTCTTCTACCTCGCGAGCTCTTTTGTAGAATTTGCTGCCCCCGCTGCCCGGGAAAATTTTCCCATAATCACACTCCCGTGGAGCGTGTATGAAATCATTGCTGGTTCGGGTGTTTTTTACCCCCAAAAAACCAATTTTGTACCCTTTTTTTGTACCCCTTATA
>JBCFYV010000001.1:36288759-36361479 GCA_039000515.1 Timema cristinae | reverse complement strand
AAATGAGGCAAAAGGTAATATATGTAATATTTATTGTTGCCTGAACAAATACTTTAAAGTTTGAGATATATTATTAATATGAATATATGTGGAGCATGAATCTAGTATTTGATTTATTCCTTCTTGTCTGAACTTATAAAGATGTTGTTTGGTTGATAGGTGCACACATCTCATTTAGCAAATTATTGACTTATTAGTTTTTTCCTGCACACCACGGATTATTGTCTCCTGTGGATCATAACTACTCTTTGTATTGTATTTTATATTTGTCTTGGAACTTATCTGGGCCAAGTGAAGCTACCCATGCTGCTAATTAACTTTCCAAATAACATTTTTTCCTTCAGTGTTATTCTGTTATTCATCAAAATGTCATATAATATATCAGCTGTTGGTATTAAGTTTTATTTAGATGTCCATGAAAATATATGTAATTGGTCATTTAATCAATAAGATTAAACTCAACACCTGGTATTTATGGTTGATGTTTTCTCTTGGCTTTAAGATTAAATAGAAACAAATGGAAGTCTATTCAAGTGTACTTTAAAACAATGGAGAATAACAGTTCAATAGGCTTAAGATAGAATATCTAAAAAACTATCGATTTTTTAATGTCATTATTGACACAAATTTTACCTCTCGGTGTTACCGTCAATGCTCGCCTTTAGATACATGACTCATTGATCAACAGATTAAATATTTTATCCAAATAATTAACACAGAATAAAATACTTATACTAATCAATTCATTCGTATTTTAACAAATATTAGAGAGCCTTCATAGCTACAGAAATTCTCCTCTCTATAGATAATATGCCTCTAAAACTTAAATGCTGAACATTTAATAAAAATACAAGTTAAAACCATGTCTAAACGAGCTAGAAAAACAATTATATTCATTTACTTATGTTGAATTATATTATTTTGAATATTTATATGCAATCTTGGATGTACTTACCAAGTAAGAGGTAGAAACACATTACACTAGTTTGCCATGGAATACGACTACATTTCATGGTTATTCCTCGATTCGATATCTTATAAGAGCACATGTTTGAAAGATTCTCAACCTCTGGTACTCTGCGTTAAGTGAGGGAAGGAGGACTTTACTAAAATCTTATATAGAAAAAATACGACGGTTAAACAATGGCATAATTGTTGTTATTAAGAAAATTTACCTTCAAATGGATCGATAGTATTAGCCACTTAAAAAAATTATATGTAATAATGGCACATTAAAAGCTAAGGCTTTTTTTCTTATCTTTTACCTCACATCCATTAATGTTTCCAAACTGTATTAGTGTTTTTTTATTTATTCAAACCATAAGTCTACCACTACCGGCTGACTAGGTCTGTTGTATGTTTAATAAACCAACTAAGTAATACGACCTAAACAACAGCCAGTCTCCTGTTTTAAATTCATCACTGTGAAAGGGTAAACATAAATTTCACTAATGACAAATTTTTCGACCATGCTGGGAGCTGAACTTGGGACTTTTAGTTCCGTAGCCAGACACGTTGTGGACTCATTTAAGATGTTAGAACATATGTCATTAACGAGCCTAGAAAGGTTTCTTAACTTGATTATTTGGAATTTTGCTTGTCCGTCTATCTGTCTTCTGTAGGTTGTTTGTATTGCGCTAGCTGTCAAATGCACATTCTAGTTTTAATTAAATTTAACAGGGAGATTCCTTGAACCTATTAGGAACGATCTATATATCTGGTTTTCAATTTTATAATCTGTTTCAATTGTGAGCTCACTCAGGCCGTTTTTATTTTAATTTATTTAGATAGATTTTCTGATTAAGTTTGAATTTGAAATAATTTTTAAGCAATTAATCAAGTACCTAAAGTACATTTCAGTTAGATGTTAATATATCATATTTCTAGAGTAACTTCCCAAACCTCGTGAATAACAGTTTATCTCAATTATTATTATGTACTATTGAATACAGTATCAAGTGGGTTTCTGTCTAGCTAGCTCACCAATGGACTATTATATACATCGAATCCAAGGAGAAGTTATAGGAGATAGTTTTTAAATTTGAAATCCAAAGTGAAATGTTAAAATTGCAGTAATGGTAGGAATATGACACTTCTTGACCTGATTTAAATCAAAGAAATGTTTTCCTTTTCTCACATAACTACTAGTTTAGGAACTGTATTCTTATGGAGAGCGGCTGTTAATCCCCAAAGTGTTAAAAATCAAGGTAAATAAAAGTATTATATTTTGTGTTTTGACTCATTGCTACAGTGGATCTGGCTAATGAATAAAAGTCCTGAATACCACATGAGTATCCGATATCATTTTCTTAACATTTCTTGTTATTTCCACGAGATCCTGGATAAGTATAGATTTTAAAGTGGGACTTCTTACTATTCCACTACAAAACTCTTATCAACTAAGATCCGGGAGGCTGATGTTAAGACTCCAACTGTGGGTGTATTTTGTTCTAACATCTGGATTTAGAATGTTTCCTTTCTACAAAAGATGCTTAAGCATTTCCTTAATTTTTGCACTCCTAAGGCTAGTTTATAATTAGTTAGTACATTTAAACAATAGCTAGCTGGCATACAATTATTCTGAAAGGGGTCGGGGGGAGGTGTAAAATCAAAATAATTGGTGGCAATTTTAAATGAGAAATATATAATTAGTTTCTTACATAACATTGATTAGTACATTTTCAATGACTTCCGAGCTATTTTAAATTATCTTGATGGGAAACTGAACTGCAATGCACAATAATTATTGTTGAGTGCCTTGTTTGAAAATAAATGCATAGTGGAAAATACAACTGATAATATTAATCACTGGTTAGTAATTGTTTTGATGCTCGTAATTCAAATTGTAATTGTCAAATGACCTTAAGCTAAAATATATAGCTTTTTTTTTACGATGGAGGAGTTTGCTTCTTATTTTCTTCACTAAGCTGTAGTTACAACTTTAGATCAAAATATATTTATAAAAGTTATAATCCATGCAATTTATCACTAGTGTATTTTAATGTTTACAACATAGATAAAAATATTTATTTATTTTAATGCAAGCCTATGAAGATCATCCGGCTATAAAGGATAAAAACATCTTAAATCAGCCTTCAGTAGTGACATATTATTATTAGCATTATCATCATCATTATTATTATTGTTAATATATTTTAGGTAAATGCGGAAGAGACTTTTTGGGATTATATAGCCAAGCAAATCCCATATATTTATATTTGGTAGAAATTATTTTAATTTTTAAGAAAGACCATTTCCGCTAAACGTTTTATTCAATACCGGTATATTACACAAACAAGTATATTAAATATGTATCCTATTATTATTATTATTATTATTATTATTAGCACCTCGTCTTACTACCCGTCCGGGTTATACACACTTACGCTAATGTGTAATTGTAGGGTGATTGTGAGATGAAATGAAGGACCTACAGTTTAACGTGGAATCCGAACCACGGTGTTGACCTGGCATTCCCCACATTCACAAGAATTCTTGTCAGAGGTGAAGGAAGGGTTTGGAAATCAGATGAATCTGTGCCGGGACCGAGGATTGAACCCCGGCCGCCAGCACAGAAGTCTGACACCTTAACCCTAGACCACCAAGTCACCTGTATCCTATTAATGGTTCCAACAGCCAGGAGTTAATTCCATTATTGTGTGTGTGGTGACTTTGGGAGCGTGGAAGGGTTAGGGTCGAACGCGAATATAGAAATGGTATGAATTAAATTATTCGTATATAAAGTTAGCTCACAGCTTAATACCGATACCCAATGTATTAAACTTAATGTGGTGAAATGGGGGTGGAAATAAAACCTCCTCCCCTGCCCTTTACTTTAATAAACATCAGCTGGATTTTGGTCATAAAAGATAAAACATATTCACTCCTCCCTCCAACATAAGAAAATAAATATATTTATATATATACTTTTTGGACTACCTCACGCCGTAAATTCCAACACCCCCCCAATTATTAATTAGCAATCAACAAGTATGGAGGGTGGGTGGGGATTTCGAAAGAAAGTTATCCTGGGAAGGCTCTATGATCCAATACCCACTCTCAAGACGTCTAACATGTTACAATACTACCTCTATCAGTATACTGCCAAGGACGGGGGAGATCAATGTTCGAATCTCGGTCGGGTAAACTATGGGTGTTTTCCACTCTCCCTCCACGCAAATACGGGCTCACCTCCTCTAAATTCAAATTTACCAATTAGAAAACCGTTAGTTTGACGTTTGACTCTGTCAGGTAAACTAGGCATGTTTTCCACTCTCAGGATTATATATTCTATCCTGGGAAGGGATGTTGCTATAATAAGAGGTAAATGTTCTAGATTTTTTTTAAATCTAACTTTCCTTATCCTACTCCATTAGAGTAATTAAATTATTGTTGGAGTAGTTATAGATACAATTGTTTAATACTTATATGTACAGGAGAACACACATCATTGAGAAATTATAAGTACCAATTTTCTTCACTAGATGTCACAGAATGAAAGTTTGATATATCATAATAATTTATAGTTAAATATTAAAGGATTCAGACAGTAGCACATATGTAGCCATATATATATATATATATATTATATATATATATATTTGTAGCCATATATTATATATATATATATATTATATATATATATATATATTTTATTTCTGGTTTACGTTTGGGGGTGAAATAATTGTGTACACACATATCTTGTTACTCACAGCTAAATAGTGTTTATAATTCAATATACAGACTTTAACATTTGTCACACGCGGTGAAGAATTTCGTCAAATTCTCGTAATTTCTTGTGTGAAATTTGACTTCCCCGTCTAGAGAAGAGATTATAAAAATAATTTTCAAGTGAATTATCACTAAGATTTTATCTAATTATTCTCATAGAACACGCTCTATAGTTAATATTTTATATGTTGATCTTCATACAACACGTTTGATTAAAATGTTCTTTCTATGTAAAAACTGTTCAAAATCTTTTACCAAGCTTACCAACCTGGCACGTCATATGCGTTTACAACACGGGAGTGGACTTAAAAAAGTGTGATGAGTGTGGGCAAGTTTTTAGTTGGAGTGACAACTTACAGCGACATGTTTCCTCACATAGTCGGGAGGTGAAGTCATTCGAGTGGGAAAAATGCAGTCAAATATTCTCATGGCGGGATTATATATTACGACATAAGCTAAAGAACTGTACTGCAACTTCACTGGGGAATGTTGCCAACATTTTAAAGTCAAGAATCTATTAAGAATCTCGATATTGATGAAGATTACGACCCCTGTAACTTTTCAGAAGCTTTGAATGGTAGTCAAAATTATCAAGCTCTCTCCCACGAACGACTCGCTAATTTTAGTCTTAATTAATGAAATTAAAAGGAAGTTGGAAGCAACGCTTGTCCAACAACTTAATGTAATGGTTAATCTTAAATGATATGCATCTGCCTGTGTAGAGTACTCTCGTATTGGAGGGGGAGGGAAAGGAATCAATCACTCCTTACTTTAGCCGTAAGTGTATCGTCACTCTTAAGTCCTGACACATTAAAATCGCTTATAGAGGATGCATCCACTTACATGATTGGAGCAGCTTCTTCTTTCCACCACAAAGGAAGTGGTTGTTCTGAGGAAAGTTTGAGAAACTTAGAGCTTAAACTATCAAATCCGATCTTGTAGACTTTTAACATAGTGCTGAGTGATGTTTACTAGGAAAAGTACAGGCACACCTCCGTATCTATAAGATCATAGACTTGCCGTATGAATATATTTAATTTGTTTGGTATGAAGAACAGTTTAGAAGTAATTGTGCTTATAAGTTATAGCCTTGGTATAGTCCTCTTTCTTTTAATGAGCTCTTAGACAAAGATCCCTGGTTCACCCCTTGGCGTGATAAATTCTCTGTTTCAACTGTTGACTCTCGAACCTAAGACTCACTAACGATTGATCTTGGGCATCAAACGTAAATTATTATTCAAATAACCCAGAATCCGGGAGAATTATAACCTCTTTACGGACAAATGGTGGCACCTTTACCGCGCTCCACTAAAATACACTCCTCTATGTATGTTTGACTTGTGACTCCACGATTAATTTTTATGAACCTGTAATAGATTTAGAAACAGTTTTTTTTGTTTACTAGGAAAAGTGCAGGCACACACACGATCCGTGGTTCACTTCTCAGTTGGGGCTGGTTTTACATTCTTTCTGCGGGTTCACTTCCCATTAGCGCATAACCCGAACGGGAGGCTTCGTGAAGGCCGATGTCGGGTGGTGTTGTATACAGACAACTCTGGCGATGGGTATTAGGGGAGGCGTCGTGAAGGCCGATGTCGGGTGGTGTGTATGCAGACGCCTCTGGTGGTGTGTATTAGGGGAGGCTTCGTGAAGGTCGATGTCGGGTGTTGTATGCAGACGCCTCTCGTGGTGTGTATTAGGGGAGGCTTCGTGAAGGCCGATGTCGGGTGGTGTTGTATGCAGACGCCTCTGGCGGTGTGTATTAGGGGAGGCTTCGTGAAGGTCGATGTCGGGTGGTGTTGTATGCAGACGCCTCTCGTGGTGTGTATTAGGGGAGGCTTCGTGAAGGCCGATGTCGGGTGTTGTTGTATGCAGACGCCTCTCGTGGTGTGTATTAGGGGAGGCTTCGTGAAGGCCGATGTCGGGTGGTGTTGTAGGCAGACGCCTCTGGCGGTGTGTATTATGGGTGAGGCGTCGTAAAGGCCGATGTCGGGTGGTGTTGTATGCAGACGCCTCTGGTGGTGTGTATTAGGGGAGGCTTCGTGAAGGCCGATGTCGGGTGGTGTTGTATGCAGACGCCTCTGGTGGTGTGTATTAGGGGAGGCGTCGTGAAGGCCGATGTCGGGTGGTGTTGTATGCAGACGCCTCTCGTGGTGTGTATTAGGGGAGGCTTCGTGAAGGCCGATGTCGGGTGTTGTTGTATGCAGACGCCTCTCGTGGTGTGTATTAGGGGAGGCTTCGTGAAGGCCGATGTCGGGTGGTGTTGTAGGCAGACGCCTCTGGCGGTGTGTATTATGGGTGAGGCGTCGTGAAGGCCGATGTCGGGTGGTGTTGTATGCAGACGCCTCTGGTGGTGTGTATTAGGGGAGGCTTCGTGAAGGCCGATGTCGGGTGGTGTTGTATGCAGACGCCTCTGGTGGTGTGTATTAGGGGAGGCGTCGTGAAGGCCGATGTCGGGTGGTGTTGTATGCAGACGCCTCTGGTGGTGTGTATTAGGGGAGGCTTCGTGAAGGCCGATGTCGGGTGGTGTTGTAGGCAGACGCCTCTGGCAGTGTGTATTAGGGAGGCTTCGTGAAGGCCGATGTCGGGTGGTGTTGTATGCAGACGCCTCTCGTGGTGTGTATTAGGGGAGGCTTCGTGAAGGTCGATGTCGGGTGGTGTTGTATGCAGACGCCTCTGGCGGTGTGTATTAGGGGAGGCTTCGTGAAGGCCAATGTCGGGTGTTGTTGTATGCAGACGCCTCTGGCGGTGTGTATTAGGGGAGGCTTCGTGAAGGCCGATGTCGGGTGGTGTTGTATGCAGACGCCTCTCGTGGTGTGTATTAGGGGAGGCGTCGTGAAGGCCGATGTCGGGTGGTGTTGTAGGCAGACGCCTCTGGCAGCGTATATTATGGGTGAGGCGTCGTGAAGGCCGATGTCGGGTGGTGTTGTATGCAGACGCCTCTCGTGGTGTGTATTAGGGGAGGCTTCGTGAAGGCCGATGTCGGGTGGTGTTGTATGCAGACGCCTCTGGCGGTGTGTATTAGGGGAGGCGTCGTGAAGGCCGATATCGGGTGTTGTTGTATACAGACGCCTCTCGTGGTGTGTATTAGGGGAGGCGTCGTGAAGGCCGATGTCGGGTGGTGTTGTATGCAGACGCCTCTCGTGGTGTGTATTAGGGGAGGCTTCGTGAAGGCCGATGTCGGGTGGTGTTATATGCAGACGCCTCTGGCGGTGAGTATTAGGGGAGGCTTCGTGAAGGCCGATGTCGGGTGTTGTTGTATGCAGACGCCTCTCGTGGTGTGTATTAAGGGAGGCTTCGTGAAGGCTGATGTCGGGTGGTGTTGTATGCAGACGCCTCTGGCGGTGTGTATTAGGGGAGGCTTCGTGAAGGCCGATGTCGGGTGGTGTTGTATGCAGACGCCTCTGGCAGCGTGTATTATGGGTGAGGCGTCGTGAAGGCCGAAGTCGGGTGGTGTTGTATGCAGACGCCTCTGGCAGCGTGTATTATGGGTGAGGCGTCGTGAAGGACGAAGTCGGGTGGTGTTGTATGCAGACGCCTCTGGCGGTGTGTATTAGGGGAGGCTTCGTGAAGGCCGATGTCGGGTGGTGTTGTATGCAGACGCCTCTGGCAGCGTGTATTATGGGTGAGGCGTCGTGAAGGCCGAAGTCGGGTGGTGTTGTATGCAGACGCCTCTGGCGGTGTGTATTAGGGGAGGCTTCGTGAAGGCCGATGTCGGGTGGTGTTGTATGCAGACGCCTCTGGCGGTGTGTATTAGGGGAGGCTTCGTGAAGGCCGAAGTCGGGTGGTGTTGTAGGCAGACGCCTCTGGCGGTGTGTATTAGGGGAGGCTTCGTGAAGGCCGATGTCGGGTGGTGTTGTATGCAGACGCCTCTGGCGGTGTGTATTAGGGGAGGCTTCGTGAAGGCCGAAGTCGGGTGGTGTTGTAGGCAGCTACATTCGAGAACAAGACCTGCACGTCAAGCAGAATTTTTCTTACAAATGACACAGATACAGGTTTGGAGTCTGTGCTTTCTACTAGCATATCTACTTGATCCTCCATGCTAGCTCTGTGAACCTGGATACGCATTAGCAAAGAATTGATTTACTCCTAGAGGCAGGTTTGAGCATCACTATCGCTACCTGGCGTCTCTAATCCACGCCCGACATAAAAAAAACGCCTTAATGGTTTAATTCTCTCCTATACGAATCAAAGAGAGCTACCTTGAGACAACCCTCAACCAACTTGGTTTACCGGGCTATTGACTTTGGTTGGGGGTGCTGTTGAGGCGCCAGCTGCTGCCAAATCCTGCGCCGGGATGGAGATGAATCTGGTCAGCTGCTCTCCGGCTCTTAGAGATAGTGGAGGCCATGGAGGTGGGGTATCATCTCGAAGCACCACGGATTCAACATGGCTATTGTGGTGCTTTTTATCGGTTTTTCCCGCCTCCAATTGAAGTTAAACAATAGAGTTAAATTCAGACAGCAAATTATATGACCTTCAAATAACATGACTTGACGTATTAACATGTTAAATTGTGGATTCTAAAAGTTTAGAATATTAGTTGTATTATTATTATTTTATTGGTATTGATAATATCTATAAGGGTTTCAGATTCAGATAAGCTAATTTGACAAATTAAAATGTCAAATTGTGGGGGATTTTGGCAGTTTTAGAAAATACAAGTGTTTGCTTGCATTTAACATCAGTTGTGGATCACATGATTTAACGAATGTTTTTTTTAGGATAGATTTTTTAATTAATTTATTTAAAATAAATATTTATCAAGTTTTTAAAGAAATTTTTACATAAATCTATTTTGTGCACTACACTAAAAAATCAAATAAACATTCTCAAATAGATTGTAAGCCACCCTAGAACTATTTTGAATTTACTGAGCTATATGTAATGAAGATAACATGACTTGACGTATGATTATGAAAAAATGTGGGGGATTCTGACAATTTTAGAAAATACAAACTTTTGTGCACATTTGACATTAAAGTTTTGGAATATATGATTTAAATTTTTTTTAAGAATTATATCTTTAATTAATTTATTTAGGAACACATTCATCAATTTGCTAAAAAAATATGTACATTAATTTATTTTTTCCGCTACCATAAAATTACAATAAACAATCCTAACTAACTTGTTTGAAAGCTACCCTAGAATTATTTTGAATTTACTTAGTTATTTTACTGTAGATAGCGTGACTTGAGATATGAATATATCAAATTTTGGGAATCTATAAGTTTAGAATATTAGTTTTATTATTATTATTAATATTATTTTATTGGTATTTATAAAATATGTAATGTATCAAATGCTGATTACAAGACAAGACACATGAATATGTTAATTTATGGGATTATCACCGTTTATGAAAATAATAATTTTATTTTCATTCATAATCAAAGTTGTCGATCACATGACTTGACGTAAATACTGTTCTTTCCTACCAAAATCCCGCTATAGCTGTCACTGTTGATGGCAATATATAAAGAAACCCATCGCTAATAATCTGGTGGGAGGTGTAAAACAAACCTATTGAATGCAGTTCTTAACTTTAATGTCCATAGAGAATAAAGGCATAATCTAGGCATATTAGTTTACTGGTGTAACTTCCAGGTTCATGCTTAGTGAGCAAGACATAAAACTACTCACATAGAACACTTCCAATCTCATCCAGATCCGTATAGTTGTCGTAATAGTAGTAGCTGCTTGCTCAAGCACCTCCCACCCGCTGAGGAAAGGTAGGTCGTAGTGATATTGTGCGGGATGGGTTGTAGGCGCCACTCCGCCTAACTCTCAATGTGTAAATCATATGGTACATTGTTTACTTGTCAGTAGTTTAACCAAATAACTCTGTGGGAATTTCATCTTGTTACACTCTTCAATCCACCCATTAAAAAATGTCTATTTCTAAGGTTATTTGTACATCCCCTAAAACAAAATATTTGTTTGGTCCCAATTCGAGGAGGGTCAAAAAATATATGTACTCTCTGCCTGAGCAAACAGTTTAGTTACAAAACTTATCATATGCTGTAGTTATTTCGGCCAAACAAGCTTCATCCTCTGTGAGGCTCTCCAACATGGAAGACCACCCACCCTCTTCCCATCCAGGCCATCTTTTGGTATAACCTAATAAACATACACTGTGGAAGATATTTGAGTTGAAAGAAACATTAAGAGTCGTATTACATACAGTCAATCAATAAACGTCCAATGTTAATAGGGTATAAAAACTAAATTATTAGAGAAAGTCACTGTTAATATTCTTCTTCATTATTTAAAATATCTATACGGTTTAAATGAAAGTAAGTCAGCATTAATTGTTTTATTTAATAAACTAATATTTAGCACCTCGTATTATACCCGTTCGTGTTATACGCTCTAAGTACTAATTGCGCTAATGGATTAGGAATTGGGAAGGTTGAATTAGATGAATTGAACCCGCATTTGCGTGGAGGGAAAGTGGAAAACCATTAAGGGAAAACCTCTTCCAGTTCACCCGACCGAGATTCGAACCTCGATTTCCCCGTCCTCAGCAGTCGAGCTTAACACGACAAGAGAGTTAGCCAACTACACCACCGAGGGGGTTTATTTAATAAAATAAATTATTAAAGAAATGTAAGTCATTATTACTAAAAATTGTCTATAAAGTTTAGTAACATTAACAAAAAAATAAATTAAAGTAACAGTTAAATTCATAATCTAAATATTAGGTGTCAGTAATTATAAAATATGAAACACTTGATAACATACATTATGTTGACCACAATGCTTAAATACCTTCGTTTACTCCGTCAGGCAGACCTCCTTTAGTCGTGATATTGAAGCTAATTTTTTTTATCTTCTTACAGCTGTAGTGTCAAATGTAAAATGAAAAGATTTTCAAATTGTGAGGGTCTTTGTACAAAATATCATATGGATGTAGCCACAATATGTTCTCGCATCCTAATGGCTATTAATACATTTTAATTTATCTTCGTTAGTAGTAAGATGTAATGTTCCGCTACGTAATCATTTGTGTCTTGATCATTATTATGTACTGTCATGTATAGCTCAGCACAAGAGCCGTGACAGATATCAAGGTTCGAATCCTGTGGTCACTCCATCTAAGTGTCATGCTAATCTAGTTCTTTTTGAGGAGGTTGGAATCGAATCCCTGCTTATTAATTTGTTCGTAGATCTCCCTCCGGAACATTTTCTTAATCATCCCTACCACCCTATAATAATTAATATATAAACGTTTATCCATAAAGTGAGTATGTAATCATATAATAATAGTGAGGGAAGGTAGTTGGTTTGAGTCCCCACTGAGGTGTAATGTCATTAGTTCTCACTAAATGGTTTCCATCTAACTCCACGTAAACGCTGGAATATTTATGCCTTACTCTTGGTCAATGTTGGTATGGTGTATACCTAGATCAAAAAATACAACCAAATTTTACTATACTTTTATGGAGAGGGATAGTGGTCCAAAAATCACAGTGATCTTAGCCGACTTCAGTGGCTTAATGGTCTAAGGCATCATTCTCTTGTTTGTCTCGTATGTTGATAACGATGTGAGCGTGGTTTGAACCCTAGCCGGGTGGACCAAGGTTGAATTTTCCTTACTTCTATCATATTAGCGTATAGCCCAATCGGATAGTAAGACGCGATGCTATATATGCATAAGGAATCCCCTGAGACTACAACATTGACCGTCTGCAGATCACATGGCCTGACGTATGAGTCCTTTACCGGCGGTCACTAGCTCACTGATCTGACGTAAAAATATATTTAATATGTTTAGTAGGAAAAAAAACTTATATTATTTTTGCAATCAACATTGACAATGACTTGACGTAGGAAGAACATGGATCAGAACTATAATATGATTCTGGTAGGAAGATTAGTTTAAAATACAAATTTTTGGACAGATCATAAGCCCTGGGTAGGATCTGGTGGACCTCCCTCGCAACATGGTATTGGGGGATGACACAACCCCAAGATGAGGGTGGCAAATAACGGTAATTCAACAGACGTGGAAAGTAGGTCAATTGACATCACAATATTTCTCTCTTAAATAAAATAGCCTCGGAGCTGTTCCTAGGAGGTCTGCGAAACTACTACTGTCATAGCCACTTCCATAACCACTGTCGTAACCCAGGGACAGATTTACCCAGTAGGCACGTGCTTACGGCGCCCGCATTTAAATGATGAAAGTAAACACATATTTTGTTCTACCAGTTAAAATAATTTTATGGCTTCATCGTGTGTGTGATTGTTGTGATTGGCTGTAGTTACGTACCGACACATCAAAGGATCAACTTAATTAACTGAAAATCATTTTAATGGCATCATAGACCAATTTGGACAGCAGATATCAAGGCGAAAGGTATTATCGACTGTTTTATTGCTGTGCTCATGCTAACATTTTATTTGTAATAACCTGTTCTATAGTCTATTAAAATCAACTTTATATTAATACATTATATAATATTTGAATTTGTGTGTTGTGTTGCTTAAGAGTATTTATTTCTATTTTTTAAATATTTGCTTGAATTCTAAATACTTTTAAAACCTCACTATAATAAATGATCAAATAATGTAAGAACTTTCTTTCTGTAACTACACAGATAACAATGGTGTATATAATATATGTGTATGTAAGTGGTTGGAGGGTTTTAGGAGAAAACGAGGATTTATAAGGTTAGTAATTAAGGTAAGAAAAGTGGGCGGTCAATTATCTAATGCCTATGGGCGGTGGAGTTGTAAATCCACCCTTGTCATAACCATGTCATAACTACTGTTGTAATCATGTTTCTCAAGGCACACCGTCACTCAACTCACATCAATGTTAATGGAGAACCCCATATTTCAACAACAATGATCAAACCCGGCCCCTTAGCTCAGTGATCAGACACCTTACCAACAGATCCAAATTGTAGGGCTTTACTGTTAAAGGTGCTAGATCTTGGAAATTAATTTTACTATATTATTATTATTATTATTATTAGCACCGCGTCTTACTACTCGTTCGGTTATACCACTTACGCTAATGAGTAATGGTAGGGTGATTGTGAGATGAAATGAAGGACCTACAGTTTAACGTGGAATCCGAACCACGGTGGCGACCTGGCATTCCCCACATTCACAAGATGTCTTGTCAGAGTTGAAGGAAGGGTTTGGTAATCAGATTAATCTGTGCCGGGACCGAGGATTGAACCCCGGCCGCCAGCACATAAGTCTGACACCTTACCCCTAGACCACCGGGTCACCATAATTTACTAATTTACTAATTAAATGTAGACGGACTCATAAAACAAATCTTGGTAGGCAGTGGTTCATACTCGGGGATTGGTGGTGATTGGTTTGTAGCATTTGAAGAGTACAGGGGAAATAGGGGGAAGTCAATTTATTAAACCTAATTTAAATAGTTTTACTATATGTTTGACACCCGTGATGCCCTTATAATGCATTTAAAACTCTAGCTAAAAGATTCTTTTGTAATATTTAAATTGATTTATAAAAAAAAAGTATTTACTTGGTTCCTTATGGGGTTTGATGTGTAAAAATCGATGTTGTGGAAATTGTGTGATGTGACTTTCGCTGTTTTTATCATTTACCTTTCATTTGTGTTTTGAAATGCTACCCATAGATAAAATATTCTAGTGCCTTTAATTAAACGCTAGCCTCTTAATCCGAAATTATATTATATAAGTAACTAATAATAGCTGGGGCACTCTAGTATGCTTATGAAATAATAGAAACGTGAGGCGGCCAATTTAAGGATAAATATACTAGATTGCATTCTCCCTTTTAATGGGACCACTTACGTTCGATTTTAATCACTTTCCATGATAATAAGATTGTCTTGGTGGAAATCTGATATACACTATATAACAATTATTGTTGAGTTTCTTGATTAGAAATTAAGACATACAAGAAAGTACTTAAGGAGGAGAGGAAAGTGACGCGAGAAAAGGCACTCCCTTGTTTGCCTTGAACTACTCGCTCTGAATGTCAGAAGCGACTTTCAGAGGGAATAGGCGGCTTGTTTATGCCTAAAGGTACCAATCTGTAGTCACAGATCATAACCTTTATGTCTAAAAATGTAATTTGGTTGTGAAGGGAAAATGGAGTTGGTGAGTGAAGGTTTGTATGATGGGAGCAAAAGAGTTTGTGTTGAGTTGCTAGATCGAACCCTCGTACACTGTGATGGAAACACAAGCGCAGTTAGGCCCGATGTGAGTGGTGTAGTGAGTAAGTAAGATTTAGACGAGCTGAAAGAAATACATGAATAATATTAGACACTAAGCGAAGATGGCTTTGATGAAAGTGAAATTATGAATAAAATGATTCTAGTTTCTAGTTTATGGGGACGTGTGAGGATGGGTACCCAAGAATTTGGCTAAGCTGAGAAACAGGAGTGGTTAGTAGGAAGGGGCTGATTGGGAAGGTATGCAGATGGATTTCTCATACGAGTCGGGGCTTCTTGTATTTTCTTGGCTCTTGGGGGTCGTACTAGCCGAGTCTTCTAATTGTGGCGTTGTCTTCTACTCGCGAGCTCTTTTGTAGAATTTGCTGCCTCGCTGCCGGAAGATTTCCTATAGAGTCACACTGCCAGTGGTAGCGTGTATGAAATCATTGCTGGTTCGGGTGTTCACACCCAAGATACATCTAAGTACCTTGTTTTGTACAGCTTATAGAGTTCCTAACACTGACTCGGAAGCATACCCCCACGCTTCGCATCCGTATACCGTATAGGTTGCACTAAGCTCTTGTACAGTAGCAGCTTGATGTTGTTTCCCAACTGGGCTCTTGAGCAGGCCGTAATTTGTGATGAAGGCCCCCATTACCTTTTTTCTTGTGTTGTCTACATGCTCCTTCCATATGAGTCTGGAGTCTAACATCACCCCAAGGTATTTCATTGAATTCCTGTAGGGGATATCCTCCTCCAACACTACGAGCCGGGCCGGTGTTTGGTGGTCTCCTCCTTGTAATTAACATGGCTGTCGATTTCTCTGCATTGACTCTTATTCTCCATTTTTCCAGCCAACTGCTGAACTCGTCCAGGTACGCTGCAGGCGGATATGGGCGTACTTAACGTTCTTGTTGGCAATGTAGAACAGAGTATTGTCTGCGAAGAGCCTAATCTTAATCATCGGGTCCGTGGGGACGTCAGCGACGTACACAGTGTATAGGAACGGGGAGAGTACCGATCCCTGTAGCACCCTTGCTCTGACACTATGAAGAGGTGGCCTTTTTCCTTCCATCTTGACCTGAAATTGTCGTCCGGTTAAAAAGCTCTTGATTATCTGCACATAGACCTTGGGGGAAATTGGCCTGTATCAATTTGTAAATAAGGCCGGCGTGCCAGACCTTATCAAACGCCTTCTCCACATACATAAGTACCGCTATCGTGATTTCCCCTCGATTGAAGCTCTCTGTCGTGTCCTCCACTAGGCTCAGGACTGGGTGTATCGTCGAATGCCGGTTCCTAAATCCGAATTGAATGTCGGGATGATCCTATGCTCCCTTCCGAAGGCTTTCAGTCGCTGCAGAATTATTTTTTCAAATCATTTCCCTATGTTGCTAAGCAGACTGATGGGCCGCCTGTTCTGTGTGAATTTGCGGTCCTTGCCTGGTTTTTGCAATGAAACGACGTCGGCAACCTTCCATGCCTCAGGGAAGTAACCTGCCAGCAATGCCGTTGAAAACATTCTTGATCAGAGCTGAATTACACCTTCCGGAACGTGTCGCAGCATCTCGTTCGAGATCCTGTCTTGACTAGCCGCTTTTCGTAGTTCAGCTTTTCCACTGGTGGGTGACTTCGTTTCTGGTGATAGGGGGCGGTAGCTCTACATCCGAATCTGCTAGGTATACCCCAACCACTCTTTTTACTGTTCTGGTAAACCCTTCGTCTTGAGGCTCAGAGTTAGCCTTGAACTGATCTTCGAGAGATTCCGCGATGGCCTCTGCCTTGGCCTCACTCCGGTATTCCAACCCTCTTCTTCCGTGGATGACCGTGGTCCCTGCCTTTCCTTTCGTACCTTTGAGTTGTCTCGACACCTTCCACACGTTGGCATCCTCGGCCAAAGTGTTTGCCACATACTCGTTCCAGTTTGTAAACTTCAGCACTTCAGCCTTTCTACGCACAAGGGCTCTTAGCCTGTTGTATTCTGCCTGATGCCTCAGATCCCGGTGCTGCTGCCATTTCCTACGCGCTTCCTCTTTAGGGCTATCAAATAGCTCAGCTCCGGTTCGTCCCTCTTCAACAACACTGGCGGCGTCTCGAATACCGTTGTCTCTCGGTATGCTTCGAGTAATGTGGCTGTCAGTAGATTGATGGAACTGTCCACTTCTCCCGGTGAGTTTACCTCCATGTTCAATGGAACTGTATCTGTCAGTACCCCCGATACTCGTCCCAGTCACTTCTCGGGATCTTCCTCCTAAGGTACGACAATCTTGGATTTGTCTTCATGGATATCCTTCCAAAGACCGGGAGATGGTCGGAGTCGAGTTCGTTTAAAGCTTCGAGATTTTCTGGCAGCGTGTCAAGATCCGTCAGGACTACATCCGGGACATCGTTAAGATTCCTGTAATTTGATGGGTAGAACGTCGGCTCGTTAGTTGCCAGGACTGTGTAGTTCTTGGTTGCTGCCTGGCCAGCCAGTGTCCGGCCTGCCTGACTAGACACGCGACTGTTCCAACTCGTGTGTTTGCAGTTGAGATCTCCTGCTATGAGGAAATCCTTTCTTGACGTGAGCCTGTCTAGGTCATCGATGGTGAATGGACAGCCGGGCTTCTGTAGACAGCGGTAAACACTATCTGTTTCCGCCCCTTGGGTATAGCAATCGAAGTGGATTCGATATGGTCCATATCCGGTAAACTCGTTTGGTAGTGCACAAGGTTACTGCGCACCAACACGGCTGTGCCCCCTCCCCTGCCATCTGTTCTATAGTTACGATACATCTCGTATCCGAAGAAACACATCTTCTTTTGTTCCGTTAGGTGGGTCTCACAGATCAATGCCACGTCGACTCCATAAGTCCCCAGAAGTTGTCGAAACTCATGTTGCTGTTGTACTATTCTATTTCATTCCAGAACAGAATGTTCAATGAGTCTTCTACACCTCATCCCTGATCAATTGCCATCGCATAAGAATTCGCTTGAAGCTTCCAGAAGAAGCATTACTTTTGTTGTCTTGTCTGGAGCATTTTTCATCCTCACAAGGTACTTCTTAAGTAGTTGGAGTAAGCCCACAAAGTTTATTTCCTTTAGAATTTGCAGCAGGTCCTTCAAGTCCAAGGATTCATCAATGTCATGGTATTCTTGTTTGTCTTTTTTGGGAAGCCTCTTGACAACTCCACTGTAAGTTGGTTTATTCAATCCAATATTCGCTGGTGGTGTTGGTTGACTAGCAGAAAATTGCTGGCCAGTTGAGGGTTTAAGATTCCAAGCCACGCGGGAAGAAGGGCTAGCCACTTACTATCCCCCCTTTTTTTTTCTTTTCTGCCACCTGGTTTTTTTTCCAGCTCTCGGAGAAAAATAGGGCAGTTGTGATAGCTTACTGCGTGCTGTCCCTTACAGTTCGTGCATTGTGCTGGTGTTGTTTTATCTTTTTTCTGGCACTCTACCGTAAGGTGCTCTCCTATACACTTGACGCAGCGAGGTTTTTGGGCACAGTAGTTCTTGGAGGGTCCAAAACTTTGGCAACGGTGGCACTGTAGAACTGTACTCTGTGAAGCACGATACTCCTCAATCTTGACTACAGTGTGGTTGATGACCTGTACATTGAAGACCTCACCCACTCCTTCTGTCCTGGCAAGGGTGCACACAAATATCGGTAGGGGTCTCGGTGTCGCTGATTGTGGAGAGGATTTTGAGTATAACTGTCTCACGTTGGTCGGCGTGAATCCCCTGTCCTCCAGTTCCTCCTTTATATCCAAGCAGGGCATACTTGCATGAAGGCCTCGATTACAGCCTTGAAGGGCTTGTCCTTGGGAAGAACATACGTGAAATGTTCCAACGTATTTTGTTTAAACAGCTTTAACAAGGCGGAATAATCTCTGAAGGAGGTCGTGACCACCTTAATGCCCTGTGCAATACAGTACACCTTGTAGTCATTCTGAGAGCTGCTGTTTAGGAGTTTTATAACCTTGTTGTATTGTGTCGCATTTGTTACGATCACCGGAGGGGTCTTTATGTGCCGTGGGGTGGAACTTTCTTTCGTGCCTCCACTCGGTTGCCCCGTTTGACTATTTGTTGGTTCATCCCGTAGGCTAGACAAGCTAGCAAACTTGTTATTGACTTTTATAGCCTTCTTGATATGCCTGTAGTTTCCACTTGAGTCCAGAAACTGGCTCAAAGTTTTTTTTCTGTTTCAGTGTTGGCTGGGGCCCTTCCTGGCCTTGGTCTTCCATGTCATCATCATCGTCCGTTCCTTCAACGTCGATATCTACATCCGAGTCGGAGGCCATTTCCCCCTCTTGACTTGTCCCTTGCGGTATACCACCCTACCCGACTTCAGTCGGCATGTAATAGATCACTAAATAAACAATAACACTATTAATATAATACAAAAATACACTCGTTGACGACGTAGCACTGCACTTATAAGTTGTGTACAAGCACTGTTGTGTTATGCTGTTGTCGTTCAACTCGCTAACACTACCCGACCTCAGTCGGCACGTAATATATCATGAAATAAACAAAATATACACTCGTTCCAACTTTACACTACACTGACGCGTTGTGTACAAGCACTGTTGTGTTATTCTGTTGCCATTCAACGCCACTCGCTCCCTGACGACTGACTGACTCACTTGACTACACTGGTGAGAAAAGGAGTGTTTTTGAAGTTCTTATAACAAAATTTTCTTTAGTCAAAATGATTAAAATAATCCTCCAGTGGATTGTAATGTTAGTAAATGCACCCGCACTAGATTCTATAATGAGTGGGAAAAACACATAGATAATTGAAAAGTAGATAACTACTACCTTAGCCACGACCGGGATTTGAACCTCAATATATCTGGCAACCAAAATATATACTGTGAGTTTGATGCTTTAAACCATGTGACTACGAGCGGTTGTGGATTGGACCATTTTTATGGGAGCTATTGTTGGATTGGTCACCGTCGATTCAGCAAGATGGAATTGTTAAACAGGTAGATTTGGCTCCTTCATTTGACCAGAAGGATTTGTAAACAGTATATTGGGCACAGTTGATTCAACAAGAAGCAATTTTAAGCAAGTAGATTTAGTGTCATCATTCGACAATAAGGAATAAAATAAATGGGAACTATTGGTGCTAAATTAGAATGAATGATAGACTTGGTGTTCGTATTTTATCTTTGAGCTCATCTCTTTAATGACTTTTAATTTTATTGTTATTACCTTTCTTTTGTTTTATCCTTCAACTCTGTTCTAATCCCAAGAATAGTTGTTTTCTCTTGTTCCAAGAGTAGTGAATCATTCATATATATAAGTTTTCACAGTTTTTTAATTTCTATGTTTTTCTTTGTTTGGCTACCTTGACAACGATTGTGTTGAAAAAAAATAGAACTTCCAAAAAGGACGCGCTGGTTTTGCATGGAATAAATATTAGTGCAATTACTAAAAGTTAATTTAATAGGATAAAGTATCTATTCCATAAAATAGCATGGGCTAGAATTGAAGCCGGGACTATTTTTTTCTCCCATACAAGAGTAATCCGGGAGAAGGGTAAGCAACTTTTTTTTAAGCTCTAAATACGTGAGTGCTACAGCCATAGTCAAGAAATGATACATGTGTTTTTTTGTCTCATCACCTCAAAACTACAGGGAGATAAGTAAGATCTTTAATTTTTTACTAACAATTCAGGACTACTAATATGTTTGTAACTACCTATTAAAACATTATAATTATTTACTTAGAGGCTCTTATGCCACAGCGTTCACTGGTTAGAGTGGTATATTATCTTTATACCAAATAGGTAGAACATTTTATTTACAATTGCCACGATTATATTTGTTAGCGTTACAATGTTAAATATTGTTTATTTATGTTTATGAGGTTATTGTTGTGTGCATAGAGTGGCAACATTGAACTTTTTTGTTCTCCTTGTTTATTATTCTCTCAAAAAGGACACTACCATTGTTGTGAGTTAATTTTGCACCGATTATAATTGCTGTAGAGTTTTTACTCCAAATAAATGACTACGTCTAAACAAGTGTCACCTTTCACTGAAAGCAAATCCAGTCTACTCGCCAACAGGTTATGGGCCCAGGAACACTGAAGAATACTAGTCACTGTTTTCCCAGCGCGTGGCATTGAGAATATTTTCTGAGGTTAAGTTTTATTGGTGTAGAAAAGTACAGAGACAGCAATTTTGTTGAAGATGGACGGCCAAAATTTACATCGCAGCTTGAGATTAAAAGGTGGTGAAAATTGGGCAGTATGGCGTCTCCAAACTGAAGTCATTCTTCGAAGCAAGGGATTATATGACATTGTTGTAGGAGAGAAAGTCAAGCCAGAAGATGTGAAAAGCCAACCAGAATGGATAAGCAACGATGCGAGGGATTAGGAGATTATTGTGATGAGGATGGAACCAGGGCCGCTGACACACTTATTATCTTGTAGCACTGCTAAGGATATGTGGAGTAACCTAAAGTCGGTCTATGACAAAGAATCGGTGGTCAGCGTGCACCTATTGCAGAAAAAAATCTTCATGTTGCAATTTGAGGACAGTTCCATGTCAGTATTCCTGTCAAAATTAGAAGAAATAAGAAACAAGTTAAAACAGGCAGGTGAACCTGTCTCTGAGAAAATGGTTATTACCAAAATACTTATGAGTTTACCAGAAAAGTACAGGCATTTCCGATCAGCATGGGAGTCTGTGCCATCAGAGAAACAAAATATGGAGGAATTGACTTCTCGTTTACTAATGGAGGAAGAGAGAATGGGTTCGTGTGAGGAAGTAGTAGCCCTGGCCAGTGTAGACAATCATTCAAGAAAATATTACATCTGTGGGAAGGTAGGCCATTTGTCAAGAGATTGCTACAAAATTAAAGGGAAAGAATCGAGAAGCTGTCATTATTGCAAGAAGAAAGGTCACTTAATGGAAAATTGTAGACAGTTGAAAGCTAAAGAAAAGGGCAGTAAAGGAAGTACACCAAAATAAAATGCATTCCTGACTCTAAATGATGAAGAAATCTTTTTATGAAAACTGTTGGTGCATGTACACACGTGCCAGTGATCATATGTGTGGAGATAAGCTGTTATTTAAGACTTTAGTTTCGAAACCACTCTCAGGAAAGTGAAAGTTGGAAATGGAAAATTACTAAGTGTGATGGGAGTTGGTACTGTTATGCTGAATGCTTGGAATGGGAAGAAGAACTTGAACTCATCCTTATCAAATGTGTTATATGTTCCTGATTTGAAGTTTAATTTGTTCTCAGTAGGTTATGTTTTGGACAAGGGTTTCTGTCTAATATCAAATAGTGTACTTTGTAAATTTGTGGACAATGATGGTGTCACTTGAGCATTAGGAAGACGGGTTAAAAACAAACTCTATAAAATGCTGTTTACAGACAGTCTAGGAACTTGTGATAAAGAAGTTGCGTTATTGAGTGAACAAAATTCTCAAAATGACATTTTTCGTGTACCGGAACGCACTGCAAGTTTGACAGTTTTGACAGTTCGAGTTGTTGTTTGACACAAAGGGTGGGAAAATTATCATATTGGCATAAAAAAACTTGCACATCAGAACTTTAATACAATAAAAGAAGTGTTTAAACGTAATAATATTGACTTTATTAATGATATTGATGGTTATATGTGTGAGGGTTGTCTGGTGGGAAACAACATCGTATTTCATTCCCGATAAGCAGTTCACGAGCGACTGAGAGATTGCAATTAGTGCATGCTGACGTCTGTGGACCAATGGAGCAAACATCCATAGGCGGAGCAAGGTATTTTCTGCTATTGAAGGACGATTTTTCAGCGTTTCGTACAGTGTTTTACGTGAAACATAAATATGAAGTAAAAACATGTATTGAAAAGTATATTTTGAAATCGGAAAGAGAAACCAGTTGTAATTTGAAGATCCTACGTACTGATAACGGCTTAGAGTTTTTAAATGAAGATTTAAAACACTTGTTGGAGTCCCATGGCCTAGTTCATCAGAGAAGTGTTGTGTACACACCAGAACAAAATGGCAGAGCCGAACGAGAAATACGTACATTAGTGGAGGCTGCTCGTGCCATGTTGCAAGACGCTTATATGCACAAGAAGTTTTGGGCTGAAGCCATCAACACGGCTTCATATACTATTAACCGGACAGGGCCTAGTCCTATACAAGGGAAAACGCATTATGAAGCTTTATATAGTCAGAAAACAGCCATATAATATTTTAGAATATTTGGTTCAAGAGTGTCTGTGAATATACCTAAGCAGAAGAGGCTTAAATTGGATCCCAAGAATAGGATCGGGTTATTTGTGGGATATAGTGATAAAACGAAAGGATTAAGATGTTACTTACCTGACAGCAATAATGTGGAGATCCATAGAGATGTAATCTTCTTACCACAGCGAGACCCTGAAAACAAAGAAAAAGATTCTTATGTAAATAAGGAACAAGGACAGGACTCCCTATATGAGGTGTGTGAGGAGCAAGTAATGGATAGACAGATTTTGGAAACTGAGGAGGTGCATCAGGAAGATGTGATCAGTGAGAGTATAGAAGAAGGATATAATTTAAGAAAAAGGAGCATTTGAAGTTACCATCAAGATTTGATGATTTCCATGTGGGTTTGATGACAGTTGGTGATGAAGAACCTGTAACTATGAAGAGGCTGTATCAAGTGGTGACAGTAATAATTGGAAACAATCAATGGACATGGAAATGAGAGCACTCACAGAAAATTATACATGGGTAAGCATAGAGAAACCAAAGAATTGTGATATTATTGATTGTAAAGGGTTTTTAAACGTAAGAAAGATGAAAAGGGTAATATTGTGTCGCATAAGGCTAGATTATTAGCTTGAGGTTTTAAACAAGATTTGTCTTTGTCAGAAATGTATAGTCCTGTAGCGAGGTTAATTTCAGTATAAATGTTTTTAGCTTTTTGTAATGAATATAATTTACCAGTATATCAATTATATGTTTGCAGTGCATTTTTGTATGGAGATATAATTGGTGATGTCTTTGTATCTTTGCCAGAAAGTTGTTATAAAAATGATAATGGTAATAATGTGTACAAATTACAAAAATCATTATATGGTTTAAAAGATTCACCTAAAAATTGGAATAAAACGTTTCATGATGTAATATCTAAGTTAGGCTTTGTGAGATGTGAAATGAATACTGTATGTATATAAAAATTACAGGGAGTACAAAGTATATTTACTCCTATACATCGATGATTTGTTGTTAACTTCTAATGAAATTGAAGAGATAAATAATGTAAAGCAAATGTTAGATTAACATTTTAAGATGAAGGATTTGGGTAAAATTAATAATTATTTGGGAATGCATGTAACTCACAGTTTAAAGGAGGAACTATAGTGATAAATCAGAGTACTTACATTGAAAATTTGTTGATAACTTGTAACATGTTGGATTGTAAAGCTGTTGTAACGCCTATGGAAGAAAACTTTGATCATAGTTTGCTAAAAAGAATCATTCTGAGAGCTAGGAAATAGAAAGTAGAGTCAGGTCAGTAATTGGTTCTTTAATGTATGGAATGTTGTTTTCGAGACCTGACTATGTCTTTCAATAAGCATTTTGAGTAGATACCAGTCTTGTGCTAGTATTGACTTATGGGTAGCTCTCAAGAGAGTTTTACGCTATGTAAAAGGTAGCCTAGATATAAGCTTGGTTTTAAGAGAGGTAAAAATAAAGATATTGTTGGTTTTGTTGATTCTGATTGGGCAGGTGATAAGTATGATCGAAGGTCAACTGGAGGCTATGTTTTCAAATTTATGGTTGTACATCTCATGGGTTTCTCGCAAACAGACTACAGTTGCCTTATCGTCTACTGAATCTGAATATGTTGATTAAAATTTAGCAGTTAGTGAAGCATGTGTGTTGAGGAATTTTTTTGAAAGCTTAGAAAGCAAAAGTTTTTGTGTTAAGCTATTTGAGGATAATCAGTCGGTGATTAAGCTGTGTAAAAATCCGCAATTTCATCATAAATTGAAACATGTTGATATCAAGTTAAATTTTGTAAGAGATAAAGTAAACAGTAATGTTGTAAGTGTTGAGTACATTAGTACAAATGAACAAGTAGCGGATATTTTCACAAAACCATTGGGTAAAGTTAAATTCGATAAGTTTAAGCATAGTTTGGGATTGTATAAGCCATAAGTTTATTTTTGGGTAGTATTGTTTTGGTTTGTAAGAATTTTAACATTGAGGGAGGATGTTAGCGTTGCAATGTTAAATATTGTTTATTTATGTTTATGTGGTTATTGTTGTGTGCATATAGTGGCAACTTTTTTGTTCTCCTTGTTTATTATTCTCTCAAAAAGGACACTACCATTGTTGTGAGTTATTTTTGCACCGATTATAATTGGTCTATAGTTTTTACTCCAAATAAATGTCTACGTCTAGACAAGTATCACCTTTCACTGAAAGCAAGTCCAGTCTACTCGCCAACAAAATTATATATGCATACTTATTATATGAATCTCAAATATATTAAATTTCCTCGTACTTATTAATGACAGTTTTACTATTTCACTAGATCATTCTATTTGAAAAATATTCTTTTTACACACATTTTCAACCCTTTGGTGAGATTGTTTTCTTCCAATGCCATAATAAGAGTACATTTATTTGTTCACATAACTTACTGGCACCCACCCCTTATTTCCCTGTATTTAGTACGTCACGACAAGATCCAGGTTACTGTGGATACATTTAAGAGGGTAAGTACTCCAGGTAATTATATCTGTATCTACCGGAGCACATTAAAATAAAAAAATATATCTTTCCTCTTTACATCTCTGCGGATTTCTTGAGAAGTTAGTCTCATTTTTGTTCATAAGTTCTAGTGACTGAGCGACTAATTGTGTTTAGGTTTATTTTACCGTTGCCTCTTACATGTACGAGGTAAGGGTGTAGGATTTTGTTCTATCGTTAAATTATTTATATTGACTTAGAATAGACTTTCATTCAATTTGACGACTTAGTATTTGTCCTCCTTTAACAAGTTACAAGCTTTCTTATTTACACCTATGACCTAAATGTGTGAGTTATAAGGTATATCAAGGTGCTTGACACCTGATGCTCCTTTGGCGGAATATTTATACTATTGAAGCTGTTTATATTTTTTATATTTAAACAATGGATGGTTTGAATAATTTCTACCTATAATTCTCAGTACTTCTTATTGACTTGTTTGAATATTAATAAACAGATTGTTAAACTTGCAAATTATACTAATACTTTGTTCCTTCCACTTTTGTAACATAATTGAGGTTGTATGTGCAATTAATTTTATAAGATTCAATTTGGCTACTAGCCTAGGCAGTGAAGAGAAATAAAAAAATAAACAAAATTTAATAATAATTGAAGGTATTTAATCCCAACCTTTAATACAGCATTATGAAAGGAGAAAAAAATTATTTTGGATATCAATCAGCAAATAATATATTAATAATAATATATTTCTTTTTAACACAAACGCGGGAAGTTAAGTCTTTTATCTCTCACTTAAGTGAGGGATGTGATGTGCTGAAACAATAAAAAGAGTGGTCTTTTATTTTAAAATCTAGTTTAAACTCGAATGCATTTAAATGATACCAACAATTATATATTTTATAAACAAAGCTACATTTTTAGTTTAATGTGAAATTGTAGAATTATATCAATTTCAATAACACTTTGCGTAAGGTGACACAGCTCTGAGGTCAAGGTGATTAGTATGGGAAATTTACAGGATTTAGAATTCCTTAATATAAAAGAACAGTTATTTCAAGTATAATCATCCTATAAAATTATAAGTTATTTAAAAATTATTTTTAAGGTTTCAACTTAGAAAATAAGCCTTCCTTTGAAGTTTAAAAAAGCAGCCTGGCCATATTTAAAACGAATCCAAATACACTTGGTCCTTCCCAAAAATCTTTATGAACTTCTTTATGTTAAATATGTTATCATCACTAAAACTCACTGCGTTTCTCTCATACATGTAGAGTGCACTGTCGGTGATTCCCTGCACATCCTTAGGAGCCGGAAACGTGTCTAGAGAATAAGCCGCTCTAAGAAATTCGAAAAGGAATCCAAACGTCTGAGTCACATTGTTGCGAGTCAAATTGTCTTTCATTTGGGTGACTAGTTTGGCGTTGTACCCTTGTTCAGACCTTAGTTTTTGACCTTTATGTAACATTCCAATGAGATTGGGGACCTTGGGAAATTATGTGTGCACAGAGAGAGGAACTTGTCTATATCTTTATCCTCCATGTGGTCCGTATCTGCATTAAACCACAACGGGAACTTTATCTGAAAACATGATAAAACATCAATCTTTTAAGTTTGTTTTGAAGTTTTTGTTTTATTTTATTAATGTGTATTTTCTTGCAGCATATTATTTATAATATATTACATACATATAATTTAATCTTAGAAAGTCAAGTTTTTTTTCTCTCTCTCTATTCTTGCAGGAGACTCATCATTGGCCACGTCACACATTGGCTTTAAGCTCGCAATATAATGGATTTCCGAGGATGAGATTGAGTTTTGAATCGCAAACCAGGTGCACTAGAGGTGGCTTTTCAATACGAGATTACTAAATTAAAAATAAAATTCATACCCAACCAAATTTGTTGCTTCATAATGCAAGCTATACATATTCTATGTTCTATGTTTAAAATAAATAAAGCTAGATACAAATTTGTATTAAATACTAACTATCAATTGAAATATATATTATATATATATGTTTATATTTATATATATGTATATAGTATATATATGTTTATATATATGTTATATATATATATGTTATATATTTATATATATGTTATTATATGTTTATTTATTATGTCTTTGCGTACCCCTCTATTTTAATTTATGTTTCCTAGAACTTCTTGATCAATTATTATTTAAATATGAGTATATATAGTTTAATTATGATTATATGTATAATATATATAATATATATTACATATTTTCTCTTTTAAATATTGTAAGTTATATATATATTTTTTTAATCTAAAACCTAGTTTAGTTTACTCAATTTCGATAGTAAAAAATGTGATTTCAGCAAAAATATAACAATTAATTTTTGAGGGCATTAGACAGAAGTGTACAGTGCTTAACTTTTTAAATTTGAATTCGTAGTTAATCTCGAAGCTTGCGAAGAAAACTCAAAGTCAGTTTTTGCTACCAATTATTAATTTTTAAATTATTCACTAAGTTAATCTATGTACAGTCAGAGGTGTAGAAAATTAACAAAATGTAGTGTTTGTGTGTCTGTCTGTCTGTCTGTAATGACTCATGAGCATTGAGTGAAATATATATAGGAGGCAGAGGTCTTTGATTTAAAAATTGATAGTCACTATGCTGGTGCACAATTAATAAACTAAAAGCCAGAATTTTAAAATTTTAAATTGATTTTTAAAATGAATTAAAAGACCAGATACAAAAATAGACGATTTTTTTATTGTTTGAATAAAATAAAAGCGTTGCAATTGGTAACCACGTGATTTACTGCATAACCCCAGGAAACACTGGGTATTTTTGGTATTGTTGAATATTAGAGAAAATCGAGTGATAAATATTGAAAAATTGTCTTATTAAATGTATCTCGAGTAAGATAGCACAACTATATTATTATTATTATTAGCACCGCGTCTTACTACCCGTTCGGGTTATACGCACTTACGCTAATGTGTAATGGTAGGGTGGTTGTGAGATGAAATGAAGGACCTACAGTTTAACGTGGAATCCGAACCACGGTGGTGGCCTGGCATTCCCCACATTCACAAGATGTCTTGTCAGAGGTGAGGAAGGGTTTGGAAATCAGATAAATCTTTTGCCGGGACCGGGATTGAACCCCGGCCGCCAGCGCAGAAGTCTGACACCTTACCCCTAGACCACCAGGTCACCGATAGCACAACTAAAAAGATTATTAATTTTCTTTTTAACAAATTTGTTTGCTATATCGCATATTATAAACCGTCGATGAGCTGTATGGCTATATGGAAGAACAGGTATTCATCCCCTGCAATTTAACAAAAATATAATGCTGGTGTTTTCAACTAACTTTTTCCCACTAGATCTGGATTTTTTTTAATTGGCCTGGCGGGCAAATTGATAAAAAAGATGCTAGCACGATTTATATATATTTTTACAATAAAAAATGTAAATATTAAGATTCAAATTTTTGCATCTTGTATTTGTAGTAATGTAAGTTTAACATTAAAGGGTCGAGAAAGTTAATTTTTTCTAGGGAGGGGGTTCTTCTAGAATATATTCCTATACTTTTGACCAAAAAAGGCATTTATATAAATGGAGTATGGACCTGATCGCAATTTGACATGTATAAATGTAATTAAGTTTTGCATTTAATTGTCCCTATTGCTATTTTAAAGTTAGGTTCTTACAAGTAATTAAGTACCAACAGTGCATGTGGACATGAATGTAAAAGTACCAGTATTGCATGTGAACAGAAATTTACAAGTACTGGTATTAGATTTGTACATGACTGAACAAGTACCAGTATTGCTTGTGACAGAGGTGTAGAAATAGCAATATTGAATGAGTACACGACTGTACAATTACAAGTTTGGATGTGTACATGACTGTACAATACCAGTATAGTATGTGTACAGATCTGTAAATTTCCAGTATTGCTGGTGGACAGAGCTATAGAAGTAATAATATTGCATGAGAAAATTTCTGTACAAGTACCAATATTACATGTGGACAGGACTGTAAAAGTATCAGTATTGCATGTGGACATGTCTATTCGTGTACCGGTATTCTATGTTGACATTACTGTACAAGTACCTGTAATGCATGTGGAGAGAGCTGTACATATACAATTATTGTATTTTAACATTACTGTACAAGTACCAGTATGGATGTGTAGAGGACTTAACAAGTACCAGTATTACATGAGGACATAACTGTACAATTTCAGTACTGAAATTCTTCCCTCAAAATTCAATTTAAATTATTGTATTGACAATGGGGATATTACCAGTGCTATAATATATTATCTAGAAGCAATGGAACATAAGAATATTAAGCTTAAACCATATTTAGAATTAAGTTTGGGTATAGGCGAAGTGAGAAAGTGTGGTTTATTGCATTTACAGCAAAAATTTTGGTAAAAAAATATTACTTCATTAAAAAAAGTTACATTTTCTTCAAGTAATGATAATAAATAGTACTTGCATATCTGTCGAGGGTGTCCTGACATTTGATGAAAACTTTCTTTATTAATTTAAAAATTATTCATGTAATGCCGTTATGCTCATGCCAGATAGTCAACAAATATTAGTATCTAAAAGTGAAGAAAATTGGTCTCTATGTTTGTACTGAATCAATGTATTAGTTATTTAAATATTTTTATATAAAAACTGTATGAACACCTGGATTTCTAGCATTGCCTACATTTCCATTATAAAATCTAACAATAAATCAATAATTTGTCATACTAGCATACATGATTACAAAATAAATACAATTAAACTCCAAAGTTCTTTCAAACCAGAATTATCTAGTTAAAGTTATCATATTAGAGACTCATTTAAAATATTTCTTAATTATATAAATTCTCTAAACTAAACTACAAACCCAATTTAAAATATCACAATCATTATTACCATAATGAAATTACATCATATTTTGCCAGATTATTAGAACTCACAGTTTTTAAAAACATTACAAATATCCCTTTTACACTAAACAGCTTTAAAACAATAAAATCATCAGCAAAATATACCAATAAATCAATCGGAGAAAGCTACTGGCAATTCAATTTACAATATATAATAATGCAGGATGTTTACTTAGTCTTGGAAAATAAGTCCCTGATAATTCCAGGTTTTCCAGGTGATTTGAAATTTTGCCATATTTAAGAAATTCAATATTTCACGCACTATACAATTATAATAAAAATGTGCATGCAGTTTACATTTTGATAAAAATCGAAGTCATCAAATATTGTGATTAATGGAGTGAAAAATCTATTTATTACATTCAAAACAATTTTAATTAAAAATGACTTTCAAATACAGATATAAAACTGAGATGGCAAAATGTTTGATATATGTTAAATAAGCCTACACATTAAATACCAATCCCTTGATATTATATGAAAGGGAGATTCCTTGAGAATTATAGGTTTTTCCAGGCGAGTAGAAACCATGTAATGTAAAGTGTATAAGGTGAATGGGAAAGGTTTAAAAAGAGTTTGATGAGAGCTGCAGAGAAGGTATGTGGGAAGTCACGTAATGAGAGGAAGTGGAAGGAGACACCCTGGAGGAAGGACTTGGTTAAGGAAGCAGTGGAGGAGAAGAATAAAGCAATCAGAAGAAGTTTAATAGTAGGAATAAGTAAACAGAGGCAGAATATTATGAATAAGAAGAAAAGAACGAAGTGAGCTGTACGAGAAGACGGGAAGTATTGGATGAATGCAAAAACTTAACCGATTGTGACGTAGTTTTTATTTATTAAAGGATATTAAGCCAGGCATGGTTTAAATGATAAATATTTTTTTTTATGTGGGTCCCTTATAAGATTCAACATGATATTTTTATCTATTGTCTAATATTTATGGTTCATTTTAGCCCATTTTTGTGCAGTTATTGATATCTGTAGGAAATATATTTTTCCAATAATGGATTTTATATATCAATATAATTGGGCTGAAAGTCCCCGGTGAAGTGGTGGCCTGACATGCGATAACGTAATATGCTGGTTAGCAGAAAGGTGTAATAAATCATCCAGTGTTGGCGGAGTCGGTTTGAAAACCGAGATTTTAGGGGAAGTTGAAGGTGTGGCGTTGGAGTTTGTCTCACGGTGATGTTCCGTTAGTGCTGACAGTAAAAAGTTTGGCGTTCACAATATTCTGAGTATGGTAGAAATATTTTTAATTGAATGCTCGTATTTTTAAAACAACCAGATCATTAGTGAGGACGTGGGTATAGCTTAGTAAAAAAAATATTTTTAAATGCTAATTGTTCATATGTTATTGATCTTAATTTTCTACGTGTTATAACTTTTCATTGTCAAACAGGAATCATAATATTATATCCACTTTACAACATTTGTCAACATTTTCAGAGGTGGTAATGAAAAATAAAATATACTCTGTTCAAAAACATTCAAAGAAATAAAGGCAATTTATTTTATTGCAATTTTCGGTGCTACAGCAAAAGAGATATTATAGGCAAGAACATATTTTAGAATATGTTTATATATAAAACAACATTTTCTACTGCGTCTTACAACCCGTCTGTGCTATACGTATAATAATACGCGAATGAGTTATGTTAAAGGAGATTGAATTGAATATGGATGTAACCATTTTTACACGGAGGAAAGATTAGAAACAATTTAGGAATAAAAAACCTCAATAGACTCGGCTGAGATTCTAGCCCTAACTTCTCCATAAGCAATAATCTGGACTAGAATTGCTAGATATTTAACCACGCAAAATAGCATTCGTTTAAACAACTAATCGATTGTTTGCGTTTATATATTTGCTATCTTATAAAATATAAAAGTGTCTTTATTCAGCTCAAAGGTTGGCTCCATTGGCTGGTCTGTATAAGCAGTTCTTAGCCCTCAATATCCATTTTCCCAATCCCATACATTACAATATAGTGGTCAAAAGGGTGTTCATAAGCTCAAGGACAGGTTTAATTCTAATGAGGTGGTAACAACTTACTAGAAAATTCCAATCTTGCCCAGTGGTTTAATAGGCCGGCCCGGCCTGCTTTCACCAAACGCACTGTACGCAACGTCCTTTCAAGCCATGCGTTTCGATAGTTTAGAGCGTAGTTATTTGATTGGATGTTACAGGCTAGACTTCCTGAGACAAGAAGGTATTAGACAAGAGAATTTTCAAGGAGTATCGAAATAAGTAGCGGTGGAAGGGAAGAATCTTTTATGAAGAAATGTGAGGAAGACAACGTATAAACTATCTTGGCTGTCATGTTTATTTAATCCGTTTTGCCTGTAACAAGGAGGTCGTGCTCAAATACAGATTGAGATTAATAAGGTTTATTTCTTAAGCTGTTTATGATGCTGTGTATTCCAATTAATCATGGCATGGAGGACAAGGTTCGAATCTTGTGTTAAAAATATACATATGAAATACCTTATTATTTTTAAGATAATTTATTATTAATCAAATTTAACCCTATTCTGGTTAATATCTGACATCATTACTTCATCATCGTCTTTTGTATATTTTTTCTTCTTTCTTTGCAAATTATGCTTTTACATATTTTAAACTTATTATTTTATCATATAACTGAGAAAATTTGGCAGCGTAATTCGAAGAATGGCATATTAAAAAAAAAGTTTAAATTGAATTCATTGGATAATGTCTTTAAATAAAATATTTTTACTCCGTTGTATGAATTTATAGCTGCTATTTAATTCTAATGCGACTGTAACTCTACTATAAGGCCCTTACTAACTAGCTATCGTTCTTGGCTAAGATACAAGGGAGAGGATTAGGAAATCATGTTTAAATTTGAGTAGGGCCTAAAATATTAATTTTTTCGATGGGTTTACCTTGAACCATTCCATGAGCTACTGTTAGATGTAGTGTGTTAGGCATTCTATCTCATGCAAATTTTTTGCTTATTTTCTAAACTTTGTGTCTCACCACTCTTTTGGTATAGACGCATGTATATTAATTATTCTAATTGAGTAGGATTGATGAAAATATAGATTGTGAGTTAATGTACCCAACATTTTGTCAGTGGTAGGGTGTTAAATAAATAGGAGAAAAACTTTCTCAGTATATATATCAGGTATTCAAACCCCAAATTTACCATGACTAAAAATTCAAATTAAATCATCCAGAAAAATGGACCTTGTGTTTACTGTAGCAATAGATTATATTTTAAGTCCAAAAGGCTATAGTTTTGATTTTTTTTATGTAGATTATATGTATTTTATAACTTTTATTATATAATATACTTTCTTAAATAACTGGGTCAAATTATTATCATTTATATTACCATACGTTACTCATGGGACTGAAAAATTTCATATGATGGAAGCATCGAAAATACGGCGCATTTGACCAACCGTTGTTTCTTTATAAGTAGGAGAACAAAACAAAACACATATCCTTGGAGTGTTTGAACTTCGTTTCAAACTTATTGTTTACAGCTAATTCAGCCATGGAGCGATATGGACATCTAAGTGAAGCCGATAAAGCTTTGATTTTGGGTTTAGTGGAGACAGGATACACGGACATTGAAATTTCTTTTAAAATACCATGTTCACGAAAAACAGTTTCGCTTTGGAAATCTAGATGGGAAAATTAAAACAGCCTCAAATGTCATCATGTTGGAAGTACTTCACGCATAGCTACCCGGGCACAAGACGCCGCGCCAGTTGCTGTAGTTCATGAGAGCCCAAATTTAACAAGTAGACAAATTGCTGCATGGATAAGGGTAAACTTGTCTAAAGACACAATTTTGAAAAGATTAACAGGATGGCAGAAGCTTGCTTGACTGAATTTCACACAATACAACTTATAACAACCATTTTAATATTATAGGAGAGCTACTTTTACAGGCAAATAGTTGTGGTGTTCGTCAAATGATGGTCTTGTTAATGTATCGCCCTAAAAACACTCGTTTTTAGCCAGCCTATGTGCATAAACCCCATTATGGTGGTCGCTTCTCTGTCTCGAGTTAGTGGTGGATTTCGCATGCTGGTGTGGGAGTAGTGTGGAAAATAGATGTACATTTAAATAAGTAACAATAAGTGTGTATCTGAGTTAATGTGATCATATCGTCTCACACTGTGCAAGACAAGGCTGGTCTGGTGAGTGAAGTATAGTAAAACAAAAAGGATGCCCTCCTCCTATTCGGTTACAACATTCTGAGTGTGATTTTGTTGAAATAAATCTACCATTGTATGAAATAGCTTTACAGAAGTAAAAAATATGATAGCTTTAGACACTTTGTTTAATCCTTCAAAAAATATATTTGTTTGAGAAAAATTATAATTATATCTTTCTTGATTTTTCAATATTCATTTAACTGTCAGTTTAGATGAGGTGTTAACGTGACATCTCATTAATATAGAGTTATTAAATATATTCAAATCCAGAATCCTCCTTTTTTAAATTTATCAGACTGAAAAGATATTTTACTTTAAATTGTTGTATTAATAAGCAAATAATTTGTGTTACATATTTTGTATGGAAGTATATAAGGTATTTGAGCCTATGTATCCTACCACAAAGTTTTCTTTATTATAATTTAAAATGGTAGTAAATTAAAAAGAGTGTATTCATTTTGAAATTTTGTATGTAGATGATTATTTAGAAATTAAATTAATGGGTCTTATGACATTAAAATGTACACATTGATAAGGACAAATTATTTATAAGTATAAAAATAGGAACGACAGTTGATGTGTCTCCCTTTCCTGGGGGGAAGGGGGGGTCCACCAGATGAGGAACTGAGTCGGCGGCAATTATTGGATCGGATTTTCTCGGGAAGAAGGGTGGTGTTATAGATTATATCCAACAGGAAGTACAATTTACAGAGGAACCAAGGAGAATATCCGTGCCGTTTATAAGGGCAGTGGTGGTCGCCAGCATCAGTACTGAGGATTGCCCACTCTGGGAGGGGGAGAATAGGAATATAGGGGCTGACTTGAGCCAAAGGATCAGCGGTGCCCCAGTAAGAAATAATATTGAGGGTAGCCTGAGGTCTAATTCCAGGGGGCACTCTGGTTTGAGTTGCAATGATGGGGAGGGAACATGCCCCCATAAAGGATGTAAATTTACTCTTCCATCAGGGGAGCTTAGAAGTAAACACGAGTCCAGCGAAGATTTATCCCCCATCCCACAAAACGTTATAATCGCTCAAGATGGCGGAAGGCGGAAGAACCAAGCGAATCCTGGGACAGCCCTGCAAGAAGCCTACCCTAATGACAACCAATGTGCTGGGACGGGCCAAAAAGAGTTAGTAACTAGCAAATTACCACCGAAAACGCCAGGAAGGATGCAATAAATGCCAGCACATGTGAGAAGGGCAGTATAGCTTCTAGCCACTTGTACACACGACCAACGGAAGCATTTACTGACGCTGTTGCCGTGATAAATCAAAAGGAGTTAGAAGTACAGGGGAAGGGACGCCTGAATAAGAAAGAACTTCAATATGTCAAGCGGCTCCGGCAGGGGCAGGAACAAGATACGCGACTGGCCAAGGTTATTGAAGGGTTAAGGGGGACCGATCCATCAGCAGAGTTAAACAAACAGTATCAAATATATAAGGAGGTCCTATTCAAATGGGTGGAAAGATTTCAGAGTTGGAAGGTGTGTATTCCAGAGGGTTTAGTTAGTGATCTGATAGAAGAGTACCATCAACTGTATGGGCACTATGAGGTATACAAGACGGTCAGGGTGTTGAGAGAGTCATGTACCATCTCCGGCAATGCTCCGCAGGGTAAGGAACATATTAAGGGGGTGCGACATATGTCAGCGCACTAAACCTCCTAACACCAGAACCGAAGGGAGACTCCAAATAGTTACAGCTCACCGGCCTTTAGAAAAAGTATTTGTAGACATCATGGGCCCGCTACCAAAGGGAGTCAGAGGTGCACAGCACGTATTTGGGATGATGGACTTATATACTAAATATGTAAAACTGTATGTTATTAGGAGGGCTACGGCCCGAGCGGTCGTGAACCGTGTAACTGTCAATTATATACAGGAAATGGGCAAGCCAGGAATGATCATCTCGGACCATGGGCCCCAATTCACTAGCCACCCTGGATTGGAAGTTTGAGGGAGAGAGGCATTAAACAGGGATATACGGCCATTTATCACCCGGGATCAAACCCGTTAGAAAGGGTCCACAGGGATATAGGAAGAATGCTACGAGTTTATTGTCATAGCAATCACCGCTCGTGGCCTAATTATATTCCCAAGATTGAAGAATGTGTAAATCAAACAATACACTCCGTGACCGGCTTCACCCCCCACGAACTCATTCACGATGATAGGCCACCCAGACCACTAGAACGGCTGTTTCAGTTTCCTCCAGGGCATGAGCTGTCCCGAGAACAGAAATTAGAGCGGGCTGGCCGCCACATGGAACAAGTGGCGGGTAGGAGAATAGCCTGAGACGCGAGGACCAATCGTAGACCAGCTGAGTATAAATTAGGAGACCTAGTTCTCGTGAAGACACACAAATTGTCATCCGCACTTACCAAGGAGACCAGTAAATTAATTTTACTTTATCAGGGACCAGGTAGAGTGACAGCGGTCAGGAGTTAATAATGCACTCCAAGGACTCTGATGAAATTATAGGTACTTTTAATGCAGTGCATCTAAAAAAATACTACCCGAACCACCACGACCACTCACATTAGGTGTGGTAAAATTCATCTTAATACTCAGGTGTTTTATTTTATTGAATAGCCAGGGTCCACGGTTCCATTCCTGGGAAGGTATAACGTTATTTATTATTGTGTATATTGGGTGATATATCTAATTAATAATAAGAGTGCCAACAGTAGTGTGTGACCAAGTGTGATAACAAGGGGGTCCAAGAATATTAAAGGGTCTTGTGTTAGTAATTAAATGTGATTTAACAAACAAAATAACCTGAACTATGTACATAACCAAATTTAGTGAAAGGTGCAGCAAGAAGAAGTTTAAAAGGAGGAAGAAGGTTCACTCCTGGTGAAGTGCCTTCTTGGAACTGTGGAAGGGATTATAGCCAGGACTAATGACTACACCTCCACCAACAAGTTTAAGTGAGGAGTGTGCAGCGGTAGAGTCAAGTTTTAATTAGTGTGAGGGTTGGAACTATGTATATTGATGTGTTTTTTTTTTTTTTTTCTGTGTGAATATTTATGTAATGTAACTGTCATCAATAGAAAGGACTGGCAGTTAGGCCTGTTAAAAAATTTGTTTAGTAATATATAGACAAATCAATTGTAATGATCATTGATAAAGTGTTAAGTTAGCAGAATATAGATAGTTGTGGTTAGGTAATTGTATTGGATATATATGTATATATATGGCAAAATAGGAGCTAATTATGGTAGCTAATAGGCATGAATGTATATTATGGTGTGGACTGTGAAGAACCGTATAACATTTTTCACACAGTCCACAAAGGGGGTAGTTGATAAGGACAAATTATTTATAAGTATAAAAATAGGAACGACAGTTGATATGTCTCCCTTTCCTGGGGGGAAGGGGGGGTCCACCAGATGAGGAACTGAGTCGGTGGCCTAACCGTCAGGAAGGGGAAACAAAAAAACTTCGAGTACCTTCTAACAGTTTGAATTTGCCACGTTCCCATTGGTGCAAATTCAAACATGGTAAAGAAGGGTAGGACGGTAATGACCGGTAAATAGCAGTCCAACCGAGGTATTAAGTAGAGTTGGGCCGAGAAAATCTGGCATTCTTATTTAAAATTACGGGAGGACTCGGGTGAACTGTGTGACGCTCGGTTACCATAATGACAGACAATCCATTTTAATTTAGGATGACGATCTTCCAATATTTAAATGTATCCTAGGAAGAATTTAGACCATGCATCATAGGATTGATGGGATTATTATGATTGTACAAGTTCGTACCAGACAGGGGACGTTAAAACGAGCAGTGATGAAGGTGTGTCATTTAGTATTTCACTGGCTGATAGTTTTGATGTTTGTCTTAGTCCTTAATGCTGAGAATGTATTGATTTTTGGTGGGTGGTTTTTTTTAAACGTCATTTATTCACCACTGAGTATTTCCATGTACACAAGCAGTCTCAGTCTGTTGGGCCACACATTTTTTTTAAAATCATGCTTGATATTTGCACGTTTTTATTATTTAATATTAAGAGAACCTTACATTGAGAAGTCGTTTTTAATATGGGTCCTTAACCACGTACGTAGCTACGAAGCTAGAAGAAATGTTAAAGTGTGTGTTAAGGAAACCACTAGGAAAATTATTTATTACTTCTTGAAATTAGATCAACTTACCACTGAACAAAGGAAGAAACGAGTCAGTTTTGATAAATTATCGGGATATTCTTCGTAACCGAAATAACCTACCAGTAACACCCTTAGTCTAACAAGCGATCACTACACATGTGAATGAAATGTTATACTGAGAAACAAAGCAAGGTTTAAGAATAGTTTACCTAGGGGAGAAATAGAATATATACTGAGTGAAAATCACGATTATATGTAAGCAGCACACGCCGGGAGACGATCCACTAACTTGAGGATTCCAGAATTATAATAGTGGCCTTCGAGATGACAAAATGTGTATAACTAAGTAGATAGTTAGGGCAGCTGACGGAGAGGATGGAAGGGCTAGTATAGATACTGGAAATAATCTAATACTTTGATAGTGATGGACTAGATATGGTTGGTCCCCTGACTAAGACGTTGGATGGGAATAAATACAGTCTAGCTGTTTTAGACCATTTTTCTAGATATCATATCTGATGACGCAGATATTTAGTTTGTTAAACGTGGATAAGTTGAACAAGATTCCAGGACACCCGCATTATAATGGTAGAACAAAGAGAGTACATCAAACAATTGGCAGAATGCTCCCGCATTTTGTCATTTTGAGTCAGGAAAATTAGGACATATAATTAACTTCCATAATAACTATTTTAACACCCTAGTACATTAGTGTGTTAAGGTTTTACCATTTGATGTGATATATGGAAAGAAGATGATTACGCTGTTTACCAGGGCTAAGTTACCTGAGGTTTGTCCCATAACTTTGTATTGGATGTGTCGGATGAACTTCAATAGCTGTGGAAGAAGGTGTGGATTAATAACCATGATTCGTTCTTGTAATATGTTAAGCAACACGACAAGGCAGTGTAACCAAATAGGTATCAAGTTGGATACGGGTTTTAATTAGCACATACATCCACTGAAAAAAAAATCATATTAGGAAGTTCCAGACGATGTTCATTGGACCCCTAGGAAAAGTGCGATAAGTAACTTTCTGCCCTACGAATCATCAAAAGATGTTCCAAATTTCTTCTAGGTGCACATATGATCGTATAATTCTTACGCCTACGGTGGTTGGGGGCCCAATATCCCACTTCAACCATGGGGTTGCTACGACCTTGCGTTCCGGCACTGCTAAAATTAAGACTACACGACTGTTTTTAATACAACTTTTTGAAAATGAATTTGATTCTTATGCTCTTTGGTTGACAGAGATATTTCACCTTTTTTTTGCTAATTTTTTCTGTAACAGTATTTCTAGTTCCTAATGCCAGAGAGTCAGGGGCGGCCCGAGGTAAACTTCGCGCACGGCCGATATTGCTTTTTGACGCCTCTCTACGTTACCGGTGGAAAATATAGTCCTTTCCATAGTAGGGTAGGTAACTAACAGCTAGAAAAAGTTAGCAGAATAAATGTGTCCATTTACCAAATCTTATGATCTGCATTGACCATAATATGTCGATTTATTGTAACTTTTGTAAGTCAAAACTTTCACTAAAAAAATTGTTTTAATTTGGTTTTTCTTTTGGCAGTTCCTAAATCTTCTGATAGCTGCAGATACCATGGTGATTGAACTCTTAGAAAATATGAAAATAATCCCCAAACCTAACATAGCCTGGGCGTGATCGTAAAATAATCTCCAAACCTAACAACTTCAAACCTAACGTATATTCCATTCACGATAGGTTTTTACCTGGATGACAGTTCAAAAATCATATGTTTAGGTTTTGGGTTGCCAACACTTGTAAAAGAACACCGTTTTGTTATAAATGTAAAGATCTTTAATTACCTGTTATGTATTACATTGAAAATAACGTAAACTTAAGTTTTCTCATTTTTTAAAATAATTTATTTTTATCCAACTCGAAACAATATTTAAAACATAATTAAAAGTACTTATTTTTGTTTTGGAACGTTACTGATTTTGTGTAATATAGTGCACACATCAATATATTTTATTACAGGCATCGTATTTACTTGGAAAAGAGAAAATGGTTTTCATGTTTTTTTACATACAATAAATGATTTTATGATTAGTTTATCGTATTTTGAAATATTTAACTGAATAAAATATGTTCATCAACTGCGTGTCTGCATCATTGTAAGAAACTTGTTTACCGTCATGTTCAATCATATATTTTAGATTCGTCAGCCGCCATTTTGAAGCTATGTTCGTTAGAAGTTTTTGTGAAAGTGGTGTTAATATTTCTTTAAGGGGAATAAAACTATAAATAAACTTTTTGTCCGACCTCAAATAAATATATAAATAATATTGGCCTAAATTACTGTGGTTAACTATCACATTAAAATATTAACATCTGTTTTCATTACAGTCATCCAAAGTGATAGATGTCAGCTGTTGACGTAGTGATATATTAGGGATTACTTTTAGTAACATTTCGAGCTGTCATCCAGGTAAACTTAGTTCGTGAATGCCTTATAGCCTGGGCATGTTTGGAAGATAATTGAAGGGGAAACTCAACAAATGTTAAGCATACACTAAAGATTTCACTTTGAGATTATACAAAAACACTTGGGATTACAAATAAAACTATAGGGACACTTTTTGTAGACAATGTCATCCTCTATTTTTTATTATAGGTTTAACAAACACTTTGACATTATGAACGGCTTACGCTATAGTTGCAAAAAAGTTTTAAGGCATCATTATTTCAAGCTGGCAAATGTAAAATAAATTTTTAAGAGTGGCACTATATTCTATTTTACTCACCACAAAATTATACTAATGTGTAAAATTTCATGTTAGTATATAAAATTGATATTTTTAAGCTTAGCGTTTCCACTATCACGCCTAGGATACGTTAGGTTTGAGGATTATTTTTATATACACCTAGGCTACATTAGGTTATGTATAGCTCTGTTTAGCAACCCCTCAACCTTGCGCCACGAACAGTCATCCGGCTCGCACAGACCTTAGACAACCCTGCATAGAGTAAGTAAAAGTGTATATTATGTCATTTATGATATTTGGTCAAGTGTTTCTACAACAAAGTGTAGACCTAATAGTTCATGTCATATATATTAACAAGTTTTTAGTAAATGTCTATTTCAAAATAAAAGTGAGATAAAATTTCTGTGTTGTAGCGTATCATATATTTTTATTACTAAAATACCAAATTTCTTTTACCTCTATGTGAGTAGGTTTGTGGACCTATAATTTTTTAAGACAATTTTATTATTATTACTATTATTATCTGAGTTTATCAACTTATCGACACAACTAAAGGCCTGTAACATCATTAAAATCATTATACTCACGTTAATATGTACAATAAGATCCCGAATTTCAAAAACAATTTTTTTAACCTGTATATACATGTGTGTGTGTGTTCAATTTCTTTAAAAAAAAATGACTTGAACTAAAATGATTTGATGAATATTTTCAGGGGATGGAAATAATATCTATGACACACATGCCCACCCTCACCTAAGTTAATTCCTAGATGCGCCATTGAATCTTAATATCATCAAATTTAATTCTGCTATAAGTGCTAAAAGATCAGGTTCATCTATAAAACATTAATAAAACTATTAAGAAAATCATTTTCACCCTCTTTTCTAAAAAACCAATGTTATATAAATAGGTTTTATCTAATCAAGTAAACACTGATTATGCAAATTATTTATAAGGTAAACAAAATTAAGTTTACTCTATAAAATACTTTTAACATAGATCATAGAATTACATCACTGGGAACATTTTCAATAGCTCAGGTTTGGAGGTGACAGACAATTAATATTCGTCGTGAATGATAGAACATTATCTTATTCTCTAAAATAATATAACTTCAAAATTATTTTCTTGTTTTTTGTGTTTTATTTAATTTTAATTCAATTGAAATTATGTTCTATTGTAAAAAAATAAATATTAACTTGTAACTTTTTCATTAATATAATTCATTTTAAATTTACAAGTTCAATATAATACAAAAAACCGCGTGTTGTTCCTATGTATAATTTCTGAGAAATAAGTACTACAAAATTATCGGTCTTATATAGTCGGTGTCCATCCAAATCTGGCGCTGATGATAATACAACAGAACACTTTTTTATTATCTAGTTACTTATATTTTAAAGAATTTTTTTTATTAAGCTTAGGCTTTTATTTTTTAGCTATAAGTTTAAGCTTTTTCTTACACACATATTATTAATTTTATATAATAATAATGTGGAAAAAAAGCTAAGTTTAGTACTCTAGCAAGGTGAAACGTGGGCTGTATCCGAATAGCCCAAGGATCCTTGTCAAGGATCCATGAGATACAGTCGCCATGCACTTCCCAAACGAAGACTACATCAAAAATTCGCACGCCAACGACCTTATTACATCCATGGGTCTACAGTGATGCTCTCTATCAAAGATCTCAAAAATTATGTTAAGGCCATCTATTTTCCCTAAATAAAACTATTCCAGCGTACTAAATTAGGTGTGTTTAACATTTTTTGTCGTAAAATTAGCACCATTTCATCTAATATTATTCTTTGCAACATTTGTTTACTGAACATCATGCCGAGAATTTTTTTTTACATTTTTGACAATGTTAAATCCTAGATGTAGATTGATTATTTAATTTATTCAAATCATCAATTTATAATTAATGACAATGATTGAAACTCAAAATCATGAGCATGAATGAAACCAACCATTGTCTTTATTATTGACAATTGACAGTCAAATAAATCAATAATATAACAGTTGCCGGTCAAACTCTGCACCTAGACTGAGCTAGGACGTATCTACGACGTGTGGCTTCCATTCTTGGATCTAAGGACGGTAAGAGGGATGCATTGGCATCCTTCAGGACTATACGGACAAATATACACTTGATCACGTGATTTCCAATGCATATATCAAGGTTACATCAAATTAATAGATTATTCAGATACAGCTGTGGAATCTTTTATTCAGGTTGTGTTTGAAAATTCACAATTTTTGTCCAGTCACTCATAATTAAAAGTATAAACCGCAAAGATTATTGAGCTCATAATCACAAGAGTATTATTGTACAATCAGTCACAAAAACAAGATTAAGAGTGCCTACATTACTATATTAAATCAAACAACCTGATCTAAATTTAAGAACTGAAGCAAAGACTAGTGAAAACACAAATAAAACAAAATAAGTAAATTTAAGTTTTGCTCACCACTACGAACAGGAAAAATAACCTTTCAAACAAATACATAGTTTTTTATCTAGTATTAAATACCATTAATATTAAAAAGTATTAAACTAAACCACGTTGGTATTAATTGATTTCTCATACAATTTCTTTGACATTCATTGTTTTCCCCCTGTACACTGTTCCTTAACTACCATTTTCTGGGTAAATAATATTTTTTTTTTATTATGACATATAAAAAGTTGTTTCAATCATTCCTCAAGGGGAGGCCACAATCACTTGTATTCATTATTTCAACATTCATTGTTTTTCAACTGTTCCCTTCATATAATTAAATATAATAAAGAAAATCACAATAAACTACTAGTCACGGTATTAACCATCATTCTAAACTGTTAGGTTAGTAATGAGAAATAAAAGTTTATTGACCTGTAAAACGTTTCCATAACGTGTCTAATGAATCAAATAGATAGATATACATTTACTGTAAAAATAATAATGGTAATGTCAGTATATTGTTTTGAGTTAATATATTGTCTTCAAAGAAAAGGGAACAAGTTAACTTATTTCCTTCGGTATATACTAAATATAATTCCTTAAAATCAGGCAACAGGTAATAAAGGGAATATTTATTTTTGAATGAACAAATATTTTAGAGTTTAAGACATATTACTAATAGGAATATATGTGGAGCATGAATCTAGTATTTGACTTATTCCTTCTTGTCTGCACTTATAAAGATGTTGTTGGTTGAATGGTGCAGACAGCTCATTTTAGCAAATTATTGACTTATTAGCTTTTTCCTACACACCACAGATTATTTATTGTCTCCTGTACTCTTTGTATTGTATTTTATATTTGTCTTGGAACTTATCTGGGGCCAAGTGAAGCTACCCATGCTGCTAATTAACTTTCCAAATCAAATTTAATTTCTTCAGTGTTATTCTGTTATTTACCAAAATTTTATATTATATATCTGTTGTTGGTATTAAGTTTAATTTTGGTGTTTATGAAAATGTATTTAATTGCTCTTTTAATCAATAAGATTAAACTGAACTCCTGGTATTTAAAGTTGATCTTTTCTCTTGGCGTTAAGATTAAATAGAAACAAATTGAAGTCTATTTGGGTGTACTTTATAACTATGGATAATAACATTTCGAGAGGTCTAAGATAGGATATCTGAAAAATTATCGATTTTTTTAATGTCATTTATGACACAAGTTTTACCTCTCGGTGTTACCGTTTATGCGCGCATTTAGATTCATGATCAACAGCTTAAAACATTTATCCAAATAATCAACACAAAATAAAATACTTATACTAATCAATTCATTCGTGTTTTAATAAATATTAGTGAACCTTCATATTTCCAGAAATTCTCCTCTCTATAGACTTTAAAATTAAATGCTGAACATTTAATAATAATAAAAGATTAAAAAAACATGTCAAAACAAGCTAGAGAAACAATTATATTCATTTACTTATGTTGAATTATATTATTTTGAATATTTCCATACAATCTTGGATGTACTTACCAAGTAAGAAGTAGAAACACATTACCCTAGTTTTCCATGGAATACGACTACATTTCGTGGTTGTTCCTTTATTCAATATCTTATAAGAGCACTTGTTTGCAAGTTTCTCAACCTCTGGTACTCTGCGTTAAGTGAGTGAAGGAGAACTTTACTAAAATCTAATGTAGAAAAAAATTCGAAGGTTAAACAATGGCAAAATTGTTGTTATTAAGAAAATTTACCTTCAAATGGATCGTTAGTATTAGGCACTTAAAAATATGTCTATAATAAAGGTACATTAAAAAATCAGGCAATTTTCTTTTATCTTTACCTTACACGCAATACTGTTTCCAAACTGTATTCTGGTTCGGTTTTCAATTCAAGACATATGTTTACCATTAACCGCTCGCAAGGCCTGTCGTAATTTATGACTTAATAACCAAATTAGGACTAGTACGAGCACAGCATACTGGGAATTGAACCCATGAATATTAGCTCAGTAGACAGACACGCTGTCGACCTAGCTAAGTTGTCAGATCTGTATTTATTAACGAACGTAAAAAGGAATTTTAATTGAAAATTTTGAATTTTGCCCGCCCGTCTATATGTTTGTTTATAGGTTGTTTGTACTTCGATAACTGTAAAATACGAATTCTAGTCATAAATATATTTAACAGGGAAATTCCTTGAACCAATTATGAACGATCTATATATCTGGTTTTACATTTTGTAATCATTTTCAATTGTGAGCTCACCCAGGCCGTTTTTATTTTGTTAAATAGAGTTTCTGAAGTAATTAGAATCTATAATTATTTTTAAAGAATCAATCAAGTACCTAAATCATATTATTTTAGATGTTGATGTATTCTATTTCGAGAGTAGCTTCTCAAACTTTGTGAACATGAGTTATTCTCAATTAATATCATGTACTATTGAATATAGTAACAATTTGTATTTGTCTAACTTGCTCACCAATGGACTATTATAGCAACATCGAATGCAAGGAGATATTATAGGAGATAACATTCAAATTTGAAATCCAAAGTGAGATCTTAACATGTCAATCATGATAAGAATATGACAGTTCTTGGCATGTTTTAAATTAAGGGAGTGTTTTCCTTTGCTTAATGAACTTCTAGTTCAGGAACTGTATTCTTATTGGCGAGTGGTTGGTAATTTCTAGAGAGTTAGGAACCAAAGTAAATAAAAGTAATATATTTTGTGTTATGACTAATTGCTTCAGTGCATCTGGTTCTGGAATTGAAATCCTGACTATCACATGAAGATCCAATACACGTTTATTGAAGTTTCTTGACATTGATAAGAGATTAATTAGTATAGACTTTAAAGTCTATTACAATATTAAACTACTTTCAACTCAGATCTTGAAGAATTTGGTTAAGATTCCAACTGTGGGTGTATTTTGTTTTAAGATAAGCATTTTAGATATTTCCTGCTAACAAAATATTCTCATGCATTTATTTAAATTTTTTAGGCCTAACGCTATGTTTTTATAATTAGACAATAAAGTTAAACAATAGATTCTGACACTCAAGTATTCTCAAGGTGGGGGGGGGGGGAACTAAATAAGTGGGGGCTATTTTAAAAGAAAAATGTGTAATTATTTTCTAACATGACATAATCAGTACATTTTCGATAACTTCCGAGTTATTTGAGATTGGCTTGATGGGAAGCTAAAGTGCACAACACAATAAGTATGATTGTTTGTGAGTGCTTTGTTTTGAAATAAATAAATACGTGGTGGAACAACTGATAATGTTAAACGTTGTGAGTTAATAGTTTTAATGTTCTTGGTTGAAATTATTAATGTCAAAGACGTTAAGATAAGATATACAGCTTTTTATTAGGCAGAGAAAAAAATAATAGGATGTTCTTATTTTTTTCACTAAGGTACTATAACAAAAACTTACTTATTAAAAATATAATCTATGCAAGGAATCACTTTGGTATTTTAATGTTTACAATTACAATTACAATTTCTCTAAGTCTAGCATTATAAATTTAAATTTATAAGAATTATTTGGTAATTTAGAGTTGTCCTCCTAACTGAGAATCAAATTTAAATTTTCTAGCACACATAAAAATCTCTTATTTAGTTTATATCACCTCTCCTAATTCCCAGTGTCCCATTTATTGAATACAAAATGTTCATATTTTTATAATTTATTTGGAGTGTGCCATTAGTTGTCTACAAAATCTTCTGCCACCCTGAATATTTGTAATTTATATTATTTTTTGTTGTCTTGGACACTCCACCCACTTTTCTCCAAATCACCTAGCCACCCGTTGTGTAAATACTTTACACAAATTAATCTAATATTAGTATTCTGCAAGTGCAACTCGATTTGCCTCCATATGTTAAATCTCATCTTGATTGTAGGACTAAGAATATACTACCACTTTTTTGGCCTCTATGCATCCTTTAGCTGATAACATTTAAATAGCCCTACAAATATACTTACCCAATTCTTTAAGAAACAATTATTCTAAATTTAAGTCTCTAGGTCCACTAGTTCAAAGTTTCACGGTCAGTAAATTTTGAATACATTCAACCCCCTATTTTATACCTTACAGGTTTAAACTCGCAGAACTTTGTCCTATACTACTATGTCTATTACAAATGTGATGTTGATAAGTGATATTAAAATATTTAAGAATTTAAAATACTATTTAGAATATTTTGGCAGAACGAGGTATTGAAAGGAATAACATTTAGCTTGAATGACCTCTAAGTGATTCTGCATGGTTTACGTACCACGGTACAATAGGCCCGAGGGTAGCCCTCCAATACAAGTGCTGATGTGTCGGCGTCCTACCCTCGTAGCCCCATAACAGACAGATTGACCTTCTAGACTCGAAGATGATCTGTCAACCATGATAGCTGTATATACAACGTTTTATTTTCTCTTCTGGCCTGGTTTCCCCCTAATAGTGCAGTAGGTAAGCATTGAAACTATGTATTTTATGATTGAAGAATAAGCCTGGAACATACATAAATTGAGCCCTCATGAACATTTCTGGAACAGGAGACATTGTTTCTGACTCTGCAGCTTCAAGATGGTAGCCAATTCAATATAACATCAGATGCATTATTTAAATTCGTTATATATTAGCGTATAATAAATCGATTTACATTCCTTTTTTAAATTAAATATATTTGCTTGTGCTTTATTTAATATAGTTAGATTTTGCTCATATCTCCTATAATGCTTTAGATATTTTCAGTGTTATTTTAATTATGCCTCTAAAGTATTCCATTATACCGAAACACATTTATTTCTATGACTTCAGTAGAAAAATAGTTAACACAAAAACGATCGAAGATTTAATTGGGTGTGCTTTAATAGTCTGTACTATGCACAGGCGTAAGTATACATAAATTTTTTCTGACACATGTGGATGAGTTGTCATTTGTAGCCACTTTCAGGTTATACTTAATATGGTGTACAATGAATTGTGCAAAATGAATTAAGGTCATTAAAGTTTCTTATATTAGTATGTATTGTATGCAATGGATACCTTTGTGATCAGTGTTAAACAGGATTAACTTCAATCATCAGTAAAGTTTAGTTCTATTACATTCTTATTGCAAATTGCAATAATGATTGAAACTGGCAGTAACGTATCTTGTTAAAAAGGGTTGTAATATCACTAACTTTGAAAACATCTAAAAGTTATGGGAAAGGTGAGCAAAACCGAAATATTTTAACTAAAGAACAAGCAAAAACCCTGCTAAAAAAAATGAAAATCAGAATTGAAATAGTTAAAATGTGTTAACATTGATTAATAATGACGTCACAAAGTAAGAATTTATTTTAAGCGATATAAATAATTTTTATAGAAATAATAATACTTTGGATCATTTATATTATTACATTTATTGCTGTTAACAAAACGTTACTGGTAATTATAGGCTACATTATTACCACTAAAAGGAAGAGTCTTTTAAAAATGGTTAATACTGTTTACTGATTACATTCTCCATCACAAGCACAAGAGTTTTAAACTTCAGATTCTGTACACCAAACATACATCCAACGTTGCAGATTTTCTTGAATTAACAAGATTTCAAAGAGATTGTTTCTAATATGAGAGGTAAAGTTGTCCGAGTGGGGTGACCAGTCTTCGGGTGACTTGGATCAATCTTATTCAGCAGGACAGAGAATATTCAGTGTTGGCAGAAGGGATTGGACACACACTCTTGACTGGAAACATGTTATTTTGGCTTGAAGATGCAATGCGTTTGCTGTTGGAGAGACTCTTTACATCGTTCTGTTCTTTTGTGTGAATAATGCTCTTCTGGCCTTATTCGCCAACCCATGTTCACAGGATCTATTATATAGAATGAATACACATTTTACCACTTTGTTCACTTTAGATTTCAGATTTCCCTTTGAAACAGCAACAAAGGATTTCATAGGTGGACTCATGGAAGCTGTCCCTGCATCCCATGGTTTTAATTTTACCTCTTCCACTGAAGGAAGGTATGATGTCATAACCATTCATAGCATGAAATTCTAAGAGTCCCATGCTTGTGTGGAGCCCAGATGTTAGCAATCTCATGCAATTGAAGGTATCTAAGATTTCTTCTACTTCCAAAGGAGAGCCAGAACTTCTCTAGTCCTAAATCCTGATACAATTATACTACTATGACTACCTCGTCAGAATTTATGGCATGAATCAGTATATTTGCAAGTCCACATTTCGCATCATCGGCAGCATGAAGAAAAACACGGGTATCAGCCTCTTCCTGATTACAGGGCTTAGTATTTTTATAGCTACCCTGTCTATAAAGCTAATCATGGTACATTCCCGGCTTATTAGAACTTCCAATTCCTTCCCAAAAGATTAAAAAGCTCTTCTTTGTTTCCATCCAGCATTAAAAAATATTGTTTCCATATTTCATTTTTGGAGAGTGGTTCATTCAAACTTGCTCGTATTATAAGTCCAGTGCAATGCTTCATTCGAGTGACTATTTCAAGCTACCACATTTGTAGAAATCCCACACCACATCAATGCGCTGAACATATTTCATCTGTTTTTCCATGTATGACAAGTATTTGTTCTCGAGATATTGTTGAAATATCTGTGCAACACAGGTTTTAATCAAATGAACGAGTGTTGCGCTATCAAATAACTTGTCACTACGCAGACTTTAATCAAGTAAATCAGTTAAGGCAGTTTTTAATTGGGATTCTCTGGTAGCGGAGCCATCGCAGAATATACAATACCTCTGGTATATCCGAATCACCCATGTACCTCATATTCACAGGGTTACTCGGGCCTAATCTGGGCGAACTTACCTTCCTCTTCTTTTTCTAGCAAATTGAGTGTTATTGAGCTTAATATAGCAATTTTTGTACCACGAAACGTTGTTATTAAGTTTTCCAACGGTACTGAGTATCCATTTCATCTAGTTATATTTTGTATCGGTATGAATCATTAAGAAAAAACATAGTACCTTCTTGTCAAATTATGGGTTTCGAATTATTTCGACTTCATTTTTGCAATGGGTTGACAATTCTGAAAACGCCATTCGCTTTAACTGTTGTTTGAGGATACAATGGAATATATGTGATCCAGGCATTCAATGTTCACGACTCATCTTGTCTCTGAAAACAGACAAAAAATAAACATTTGCGATGGTTTGTAGGTTCGATTTAGATATTTATCAAATAAATCATATTTTTGGATGCACCAACCGGTGGCACATTCTCAGTGAATGAATTCCCCGAGCTGAAGATCAGGGCATCGAAATTTTTACGAAAAACTGCCATTTGAATAAAACTGCGATGAAGTTGATGTGATAACATAACAGGAATAGAGTTACTATAGGTATGATACACGAGAACCCAGAGAAAATTCATCATGCAAACATGCACAGTCCACAAATAAATCTACATTCCCTTGGTTATACAGTATCGAACCTGGGCCGCAGTAGTGGGAGGTGTTGTATCCACGTCCAACTGTACATCCAACAAAATTATTGTTAATAACACAGTAACCAGCAAATATTAATATATCTACCACATTAATAATCGTAGGTATGGGATATAAAGGCTGCTAAGCCAGGCATATCATAAATAAAAATACTGTATTTTCACTTCTGTGTGTGATGCAAAACATTTAAGCATACCAAATTAAAGTAAATTGAATTATCTAACCTTTTTGCTTGATGTATTTCTCTATTAGAATAACAATATATTTCTTCATACATGAACATTTTACAAGCACAATAAAAATATTACCGAAAATTTATAAAACGCTTTTAGATATACGAGCAAAACGAAGTTTTTTAAATAAATCATAGCTAAATATATTTAATAAAAAACAGTAAAATGTGTCAATCTAATAATTATAAGCTGAGATATAACTAATTTTATGAATGTAACTGAAACCATTTTGGAACTCCAGAGTCAGAATCAATGTTTCCATTTCCAGATATGTTCAAGAGAGTCCAATCCAAGCATGTTCCTAAGCTCATCTTTTAATCACAAACTAACTATTTTAGTGGCTTTATGACTCTTACTTACTGCATTATAATCAGTGCTGACACTTTGTATGTGGTAATCGCCTCTATTCTAATAACAACCCCGTGCAGTACACGTTTTGTTATTCATAATTCAGAGCACAACAATATTAAAAAATATGCTTCACAATTTTGGCTTTATGACCACATTTAATATTATTTTGTTAAAGTAAGAGGCAGTAAAGTTAGTCGGATGGCCACTCTTTCCTATTTTGCGACCGCATTTAGATTTCATAGCTTCCGATAGTATATTGAGTAATATTTATATAATTTATAAAGAATTAATCAGATCCAAAATTTATAATTTCTTAAATTTACCTTCTTTAAACAGTAATACCATATTAATGGGTAACATTAAAATAAACAATAGAGTTTTCTCTCTAAAACCGCAAGTAAAGAATAAATTTGTAAAAAAAAATATTAAAAAAATAATATACCATGAGCATAACTATAGTTGTAACACATTATGAGTATTTAAAAATACATTAACATATTTTTGATGCTCTCAACGTTGAAAAAACGTAACTATATTATTATGTTTAGAGTTTAGATCGGAATTGATACTTTATATTAAACGTGGCATTTAGCTTCACTTATGAATGTATTAAAATGGTTTTAGTAAATGTTCAACTGTCTTAAAATTATCTTCGTACAGTTATATTTTGGATTTTGCTGAATAATCTGACATTAGAACGTGTTCCTAAGCCTGTTAGTTCCTATATACAACCCAACCATTATTATTGATAAAAGAGACTGAATGTTTACGTAGACAGCATTTATTCATTACTTTGTTTTATCAGTCTGTGGCTATGTCTTGATTGGAAATAAAACATTGAAATCTAAAATAATATATTTTTTGATCACAAAATCTTTTTTGAAATACAATATAATCTACTATTTTATTGAATTATATTTTTTTATTATATAACTGTACTATATTTGGTAGAAGACATAGGAAAGGTGTATAGAAATCTATAAAAGTGACGAACACTATGTGGTTTTTTACAATGAAAATAAGAACACAGTTCACACTTTACGTTGCTGCCACTGGACAAAGAGGTAATGGTTGCCCCTTAAAGAAATTCGATCGTCACTGCCCAATCCCCCAAACTAGATTTAATTCTATCAGAACTCATAAGGGAGGAGTGGGAAACGCCCAACGCAATTTCCTCAAAGAAGAAAAAAAATGGAGAATATGGAAGATTGTAAAGAATGATATAAAACACACACACAACTAATATATATATAAATATGAATGATATAAGATACGCATGTATAATATATGAACATTTAAAAATTATAACGAAAGAACAAACACAAGAAAAGGACATTGGTTGCTTATATCTTAATATATAATAATTCTTCTGTACGTATGTATGTCACTGAACTCCTCCTAAACGGCTGGACCGATTTTGATGAAATTTTTTGTGTGTGTTTGAGTGGGTCCATGGATGGTTTTGATTCACAATTGAACCCGGTAGGTGGCGCTGCATTCGGGTTCTAGGATTTATTTTTATTTATTAGGGAATTTATTTGAGGGGATTTTTTTTTAAAGATTTTTTGCATATCATAACATGTAACCTCACAATTTAACTCCCCACCACCACCCCCCAAAATTTATAATAATGAATATAATATGAATAATTGACCGTTAAAACCTTCTGAATAGTGAATAATTGAACTTCTGAGAATAATTCATAGTTATGTTTGTGTACCATAGGTGGCATTGATTTCGAAATCTGTGGTATTTGACGTACGCATAATTTAAATTCTGAGAATAATTCATAGTTATGTTTGTGTACCATAGGTAGCATTGATTTCGAATTCTGTGGTATTTGACGTACGCATCAATACATGCGCAGATCTATTGCATCGTGGCTTGGCGTTGTTTTGATATTTCAATTTCTGTACGATGTGTTTCGATATTCTATGTATCACAATCGCGTGAATATTGAGTGTATTTTTCATCAAGTGTACTCATATAAATACATTGGGAAAATGTGTAAGATGCTGTGTTGAAGTGAATATCTTATATGATCTTCCATAAATTTAAATTATATGCATGCTTATTCAATGACAATCAATCTAACCTGCAAATTTTATTTTAAGTGCTTATTTGTGTCGATGATTTTATAAAATTTACGAAGTGTTAAACGTCTTATCGGAAAAAAAACATGTAATCTATAAAATTTAAATATAAGTTGCTTATATTTTTGGTGTGGTGTGTTTATTCAAGAACAATGCCACGTCTTCGTGGACGAGGAGGAAATATTGGTCGACGTACACAGAATTCACAAATAGTCCATTCCTGTCGGTTAAATCGAGCGGCAGAAGATCAATTGGAGGACAATGCAAATTTAAGAGTCCAGGTTGCAAACACACGTGCAAATGAAATTCAAATGCAACGCAATGAATGCCTTCAAGCTAATGCATTGAGACAAAGACAGGCGCATCAAAGAGCCACTGATGCACACAGAGCATATGAACAACAGCGCCTGCAAGTACATCGTGCATTGACACGCGCATCACTTCTCCGTCTTGCCTTCGAATATGAGTCGGACATCAACTTTTCGTCACATTCTCAAATTGTCATCGGTGCTATGGACAAAGAATGCCAACATTGCCATACATCCAAATACAAAGTTGAATCGGCCGGTTTCTTCTGCGCGTCTGGAAAAAATGTACTTCCACCATTGAATTCGCCACCAGAACCATTGAAAACACTATTGGCTGGAGCCACACCTCAATCAAATTGTTTTTGCGTAAAATTCGCAAATTCAATTCTTGCTTCCAAATGGCATCATTTGGAGCAAAAAAAATCGTTCAGAATGAGGATGGTCGCAATTTTGAATCAAAGTTTAAGATTCAGGGCCAAGTATATCATTAAATAGGTTCTTTAATCTCAATGCCTGATGCTGATCCAAAATTCTTGCAAATATACTTCATGGGCGATGAAGAGCAACAAATAAATGCACGCTACCAGTACAACCACATCGAGCAGATGGAGGAACGAGATATTGTGGCGACTTTGGAACAGTTTTTGTGAAATCACAATCAGTTGGTCCAGTTGTTTTATACCGTTTCAAACAGACTGCAAAACGACAACTACATGATCGTCATCAAAGGAGACAAAATATCATTTGGAGAGCACGCGGGCTGATACAATTAACAAAAGGTTAATGAAGTTGCAGTTTTTATGGTTGGCGACACATATGAACGTCGAGATATACGGATACAACACAGAGATAACATGGTTCACACAATTCAAGACAGACATAGTTCTTACGACCCTTTGCAATATCCATTGATATTTTGGGAAGGAGAAGATGGATATCATTTTAACACCAAACAAATAAATCCAGTGACAGGTACAATCTACATCCTATTTACTTTTTCTTTTTCTGTAAAATTAATTTCTTTTTGTCTTATTTATATTTTTACTTTGCAGGTACTGAAAACAACAAGAAAGTGAGCGAGATGAACTTCTACGCATATCGGTTGATGATTCGTGCCAATGAAGACAACAACATTCTCCGATGCCGCCAGCTCTTTCATCAATACATCTATGATATGTATGCGAAAATTGAAAGCGAGCGATTACGGTATATCAAGTATAATCAAGCAAAGCTGCGTTCTGAGGAGTACATTCATTTTCATGATGATATTGTCAGTAAAGTCGGTAACGTTGATGGAACCACTAATAGCAACGACATCGGTACCACATATATTCTTCCATCATCATATATATTGGTAGTCCGCGTCATATGCAAGAATACATTCAAGACGTCATGACATTCGTGCGCGCGTATGGCCGACCAGCCTTGTTCATTACATTTACGTGCAAAGCTAACTGGGATGAAATTAAAATTTTGTTACTGCCAGGTCAAACAGCAATGCATCACCATGATATCACTGCACCTGTCTTTAAACAAAAATTAATATCGTTGATTAACTAGATTACACATCACTCTGTTCATTTATACACCTCAGGGATTATACGAAAAACATTGTTCATCAACTCGCATTAAGATAAAATTAAAACAAACTTTATTGTTTTTGTCGGACCATTTTTTATAACATTACAACCTTAGGTATAAGAGCGGGTGAGGTTTCTATGCAGCTGACTGTACGTATCATCGAAATAGTATGTACTTCGTACAACAAGTATATACTATTTAGATGTTACTTATATAGGTAAGCTGTTCTGCTTAATCCCGTACAGGTTCTAGGCCCAAAACAGTATATGTTTTACACTATGAAAATAGAAACAATTAAAAATTAATTTGACTTTTGTCATATTTGAAGGTACGTCAGTAAAATAAAATTAACTGTACCTGGCATACAAATTTGTAAGCATGCTTCGCAATTTTTTTTAGATACAGCTGATATTTGTGGAGCTGTGGGCGAAATTCCGAAAAATTATAGGGATCACTATTCCATATATTATTATTTTTAATAATGGATACCATGTATGTATAAGTCTCTAGCAGTTCCTATTCTAAATAAAATGTATTAGTTTCAGAAACAGACAGACAGAATGGGAAAGCATTGCCATTACTGTGAAACAAAGTATATGTAATGTACTATTGTCTCAATATAGTTGATTTTGACGAAAGAAAAGATATTTTATTTTGTATGCTGTCCTGACAAAAACTGAATTTTTAATATTTGTGTAACTCACTAATTGGAGTTCATTGTGAATTTGTAATTGTGATGATTACATAGTGTTTGTTTTATTATCGAAATCAATTATGCCACCCAAACGAAAAACCAACGTTCGGGCAAGACAACGTCTGTCGGTTCCACTAGTTTAATATATATATCTATAAAGAAATCTCTTCTCGTTTTATGAGGTAATTGTAATATACTTGGAAGAAAGAATAGGAAAGGTGGATAGAAACATGTAAATGGACGAACACAATATGGTTTTTGCAACGTAAATAAGAACACAGTTCACACTTTACATTGCTACCATCTATTATATACGAGATATAGCTTACTATATCATGGAATGAAAATAACTAACCTGAAGCTAGATTTAAAAATTCACTATTCCAAGGGTTAAACCCAAACGTAGCCAGAAGCAATAACTTCCAATAGTGAATAAATCAAGTGGACCAGTTGTTAGCTTCGGGACCTGAATCTCATTTTGTTATCTGTTTTTTGTTTAATGTACTATTTTTACTTTCTCATCGTAGAAAAAACTGTCTCGAATTTTTGATGAATGTTGAGGTTTTATGGTCCACGAACAAGAAAAAGTGTTTTTTGTAATGCCTTCTGTCCGTCTATACCTCAGAATAGAGACTAAGCTATTATATTGATCGGGTTGAAACTAGATAGTTAAAATTTTAATAGGGTTGTATCGAGGGATTTTTGGAATTGTCTTTCCAACCCTAAAATTAAGGGTAGTCTCTTTAAGGGCGAAAACAGATAAAATCGATTTTATCAAAATTGACTCTAACGATTTTGATTAAATTTCATTTCTAAACATTGATAATTAATACAAACAAAATGGCTATTTTTTATTTTTCGTCAAATTAAATCTATGGGTTGCGCAACAATGCGTTACTTAAATAATTTTTTTATCAAATCTCCGTATTTATTTGAGATTTAAATTTGTAAATGTATAGGTATATTAGGTATATTTAGATTAACAATATTTTATTAGTAAAATGATTTCATATATTCAATAGTTTTTTTAAGATATAATCAAATAAATAAATATTATATATTCATTTTTTGAACACTATAGGAAAAGTATTGTGGCAGACATACTACTTAAGATTAAATTAATATTTGTCTTATATCATAAAAATAATTAAGGGTATCCAAAAGCTGATGTTATTTTTCCTTTGTCAGGGGAAATATTAGTGCAGCAATTATTTATCTTTACCATTTTAGATTCAATAGTCAATAATTACCTATCTTATTGGTCACAACTTGTAAATGAGGGATTAAATAGCAATGCTATGACAAGAAAGATTTGCAACCCCTATAAAATTTCTAAAATTTTAACAAGAAGTCGAAATTCTAATATGAAGTGAACCAAATATTATATTTTTTTATTGGTCCAAATATACACATGCAGACTTTAATAATTTAAAAATAATATGATAAGATTTAAAACCTGGAGTATTTATTTGAGTTATTTTGGTTAGTTGACTTAATTTATATCTCACATATGTATTCATTTAAGAAATTAAATTTGAGCTTTGATCTAAAATCATGTATAAGAAATAGTTGACTATATATTTTTAACTCCCTTTCTCGTCTCAAAGTAAGAGATTTTTAAGTTCTCGTTCCCGTTTATTGATTTGCTTTTCCGTTCTGGTCTCGAAAGAAAAAAATTCAATCTCTTACAGCCCTTGATTTTAATTCTTTTTTAAAACGATTGTTTGAGTCATTTTATTTAAATTGATACTTTTAACTTTATCTCCACATGATATATAATCACTTTTTGTTTGTACTGGTATTAGAGTGTCCTGTAAATATCATAGAGGTAGCTTTGAATGAACAACACATTTAGAACATTTGGCTTAATATATTTTTATATAAAAAAAAATACGAAAATCATATTTCGAATCATACGATATGTTTGGATTAGAAACAATTTTTTTTATTAAAAAGCACGTGATTTACTAAAGATTTGTTCAAAAATTATCCTGGTTAATGGTATTAAAATATGTTAAAGGCACTATATGGGAGAGTACGCGTGCAGACGTTTAGAAATCCCAAATTATTTATGAAGTGGTTGGATATATTTTAAAATAGTTTTTAAAAAAAATGTTGGCGAGAATTATAAGGTTTCTTTGAATGGCTAGAAAGTTTTAATTTTAAATTAAGATTTAGTAAAAACTAGACGCTTTACTTGAAATGGACTGCTTCTAAGATTAAAACATAATGTCCTAAACCTATATCTAGTCTTCTATAATTTAAAGTCATGTTTTGATAATATTACAATTTGTGGGATTATTATTCGGTTTCTATATATTATACGACCTTTTTTAATTTAAAATTAAAAATTAAACTTTTTAACTTGTCAGAACTTTAGCATTCATTTTAGTGAAAGCATTATTTTAAAATATCCATCGACTTTTTAAAATAAATTGGGATCTCTAAACGTTAGCAATGCTTCTCAGTGCTCCTAATTAATTATAATTGCTGCTGACAGCCAGTCTCTTGAATAAAAAATTAAAGAAAAGGACCATTGAATTTTAAGTTTTCTTCTTAATGGGCAGTCAGATTAAGCTTATTTGAGTTCCAGGATAAGGGTACTTAGGGTTGTGAGGTAGGGCTAGAGATGGGAAAGGCCACGACCTAAGGTTTCTTGGTAAAAGCTGACCGTTTGACTTGAGGAGCTCAATCTTGTATATGCATTATAGTAAATTCGAATTTAAAGTAAGTCGTTTAAAAAATACCCTTATTACTAATCTGTAGTCACGGGGGACCGCACCTAGCAATCATAACTTTTAAGGAGTAAAACCTTGGCGGGGAGTTCACCCTGGGGTTGTGTATCTGATTTTTCCTTAGCTGTGGTCTAGCCACAAATTGAATAAAGTTGTCATTTACTGCTTTTACCACAAAGTATATTTAATCAAATTATTCAACCAGAACTTTTTGTCCTAGACTATTAAATTGAGGTTCAATCTGAAGGCTGTTATACCTTATAAAATATGTGCCTCGTTAAAAACTTATTTAATTTTACCCAAGTAAAAATAAAGTTACTTAAATAATTCTAGTTTTGTATTTTCTTTCTGTACTTACAATTAAACTTGAGAAAATCTTTCCATGCGTGCATAAATCAATTTAACTTTCTCTTTAGCCCTGAAGATATTAACAAACAATATAACAATAGAAACCAATATATTAGACAACAAAGATTATATTTAAGAGCCCATTTCAGAGCTATATGTGCTTTTTTGCATGTACAACATACTTAACTTATACAACCTCGTAAATAGATCGAAGGAACAAGGGGTTTGTTTTAATTTGTAATGAACGGATGTATGTGAGACCTGCTCCTAACTTTTTTACTAGTTTTATTTTTTATCATTTGTAAAAATATGCTAATATTTATTAAGTTTGTAACAGGCTAAATAAATATAATAACGCTGCGTTTTGACTTTTTATAAAAGAAGCTATTAATTTTAAATATTTAGGACCAATTTAGTATAAAAATATGTATATTTCTAAGCTTAATTATTGAGTAATTTTTTATCTAATTAGAGGATCTAACGATCTCTTCCCTTGTTACTAGGGCTATCTATGGACGGAACACTGAACTCTATAGAGGGTTGGAACTAAGAGTTTGTAAGCCACTCCCATCTGTTGCATCACTTCTGCAGACACACAAGACATTCCTTTACCAGTCATCACTAAACAAAACAAGCCAAGCCAAAGGTGTCTAATTTATTAATGAATTATTTACTATTCAATAAGCCAGATTAATTACTGTTTATAGTGTATAAAAACAAGGGTTTCTGAAATACAGAAGTTATCATGCACTTTGTGTTAAACGTTGATGTGTTATTTCAAGTTGCTCTGGTGTGTTGTCAAATGGACTCAAGGACAAAACTTGTAGGAAGTCTGTCAGCTATGACGATAATTCAGAATACCAAAAGGTTACTAAAACGTGGAACTGCAATCGAAGCTATTGCCATCGAAAGGAATGTTTTATCAACACCCCGCAATGAAGGATCCCTAATTGTTGATGTTTGGATGTCTTGTTTAATATCCCTTGCAAAAATTGGACCAGGAACGGGTCTCAAGGCTGCTATCGGAATCAATATGATACCTGCAACAAATCATACCAAGGATCAAGGAACTGATCACTCGGTAAAAGAAACGACAAGGATTTCTTAAACATCTAGGAACGTATGGGTAGTTGCAGGAAGTGGAATTAGGCCTCTCTTCATGAATTCGTTTCAGGCAACGTTCGTTTCAGCTACGGTTCTCAAGAGAAAATTACTATTTAAAGCCGCAGAGGACAAACCCCCTAAGGCGGATAAAGTTTCAAATCAATACGAGACTCTCTCAGACAACGTAGAACAAATGGAAACTACAAACGTTCCAAATACAAGCTCTAGCGGAACCAGCAACACTGGACACAAAATTCCAAGACTAAACTACCACCCATTGTAATTGCAGGGACAGCAAACTACACTAAAATCGTCAAGACCTTGAGAACAGACATGATAGGGCCTTTAAAGTGTTTATATTAAAGATGGTCTGAAAATCCACACGACCACTCTTGAGGACTTTAAAGGATTACAAGCCCTTCTCAAAAATTGGGACAGGAGTACCACACCTATACTCTGCCACGTGACAAACCCCTCATGTTTTAACTAAGGGACTACCACCAAACATGCCGGTAGAAGATATAAAAGAGGAGATACTGACGCTAGGTATACAACAACTGAGTACGACAATTTACCGCAAGGACGCAGACATATCACAACTCACAGGATAACATAAAGCTACTTCCAATCTTTGTCTGTACACTGGCGAGGACAGACAAGAACTACAAAATATTCCAAGAGACTGCCATAAACAATAAAAGGGTTAAGGTTGAACATTACGTTCAGACATAAAACCACATACTCCAGTGCCACAGGTGTCAGAAGTTTGGCCATACCAAGAACAACTGCGCAAACAACCCGAGATGTGTCAAATGTCTACTACACCACTTGACCTTGGATTGTCAGAAGAAAGACAATACTACGACTGCGAGCTGTGTAAACTGTGGGGGCAGGTATACAGCCAACTACTCAAGTGCCCAGAATACTTAAAGGTGGTTGAAAGAAAGATTGAACAAAGACAACAGAAACAAGACAAACTACTCACCTCGACGCGAACGAAGACTGTATCTGGGATCTCCTTCCCTCCCCTTCCCAACAAATCGGCACCGACTATCGAACTTAACGCAACACCAAGGCCATACAGAGATACACTAATGAACAAAAGGAACACCACACAACTGACAAAGGAACCGGAACCATCACTTCATCCAGCCCATTTGATTTCAAAGAAATTATATCCATATTCAAAGAAATGAACATTTGTGGTCTGATTAAATACTTAAAACCTTACTTGCTTTGAATCAAACACGCTGAGGACAAGACGACCAAACTCATGATCATCATCGAAGCAGCCACTGACTTCTACTTTAATGACAATGATGAATAAAGCAACTAACCAGCTCAGGATCCTCATTTGGAATGCAAATGGACTGATGCAACAAAAGCATTAACTCGAAGACCTGCTAAGCATATATGGGGTCGACCTGGCGCTCATATGTGAAACACACCATAAAAAGACAAACGACTTAAAATTACAAACTACAATGTGTATCGTATGGACAGACAACACGCTAAGGGGGGAGGGACAGCTATCCTAGTCAAAGAGCATCTACCGCACTACAAACCAACTATCGAAGATACAGAAAACCTTGAGCCACGGCAATAACAGTGAACACCAGAACCAGGTACATTAATTTTGTAGCTGCGTATAACCCGCCGTCCAAAACACTTCTGAGACAGGACTTAGAAACTATCACGACATCTGACAACTACTTCATTGGAGGAGACTTAAATACAAAAACACGTCATGGAACAGCAGGTTGACTAACAGGAATGGACGAATACTCGGAGACCATTCAAAAAAGCTGATTACAACGTACTGGCACCAGATATTCCCAAAATATTACCCTGCAAACTATCTCAATAGACCGGATGTATTGATATCATACTGACCAACTTAAAAATAATGCTTGACACATTAACAGTTTTGCCAGAGCTCGACTCAGACCACAATCCAATTCTGTGTGAATGTGATGTCGACTTAGACCACCAAACCAACTAGCGAAGACCAAAAATATCCACAACCAACTGGGAAAATACACAACGGACCTCCAAGAAATCATACCGAGGAACTTAGACCTACATACGGAGCAAGATATTGACGCGGCCATCGAACTTTTAACCACGACAATGAATGAAACCTACAAACTTAACACCATGCAAAAACAAAAACCCCAAGACTATACAATCGACCACCCGGAACTCAATTATCTGCTAGCCCAAAAGAGGGAGCCAAGAAGGGATTGGCAGAGGTTGAGAACCCCCACGTAACGTGTTAGATATAATCGTCTTAAGGCGATTGTAAGAATAACTGTAAACATGATTAGAAACACAAACTTTAATACTTTTGTGACCGAAACAGCTGTAAACATTCAGGGGACTTGGACCTAAACAAAAGTGCTAAAAGTGAAGTCAAAAAAATCAATCCACACCGGCCATCCAGGACCACGGGGGATGGTCTTCAAAAGTTTAGCCAAAGCAAATGCCATAGCAAATATCAATTGAAGACCAGTTCAAACCAAATCCAATAACACGACAGAAATTTCAATAGGGACGTCACAAGAACAGTTTACAACTTTATCCAAAGACCAATAACAACTTGCCAGCCCCCGTCAAGGAGCAGGAACTTCGAACCGATATAAAAAACCTAAAACTGAACAAGGCACCCGGACTTGATGGAGTACGAAACGAGTTGCTAAAGAACGTGCCTGAAGTAGCGATATCTCATCTCACACAGATCTTTAATGCTGCCCTCAGCATGTTTACTTCCCAATTGCCTGGAAAGAGGCCAATGTGGCATCCATACCGAAGCGGGAAAGAACCCCATCTTTCCTCAGAACAGGCGACCCATAAGCTTACTAAGTACTGCAGGAAAACTTTATGAAACACTAATTCTCAAGAGATTAAAACGACATTCTGTACAACACGCAATAATACCGGACTTCCAATTTGGTTTCAAACATCAACACTCAACTATCCACCCACTACTGAACTTCGTCGAAGATGCCACAGACAGCTTTAACAACAAACAATATCTATTAGCAATATTCTTGGATATTGAAAAGGCTTTTGATAGGTTGTGGCATCTCGGCCTTTTCCAGAAACTGATAACACTCAACTTTCCTCAGGGTATTATACATTTAATATACAGCTACCTGCGCCATAGGAATTTTCAAGTCTCAGTCGAGGTCACAATTTCGGGGAAAGTTCGAGCGGAGGCGGGAGTACCGCAAGGGTCCGTGCTGGCCCCCTTCCTCTACAACATTTACGTGGTGGACGTCCCAACCAAGGTTAATATGACAATAAGACTCTTCGCTGACGACACCCTGATTTATACTAGACAAAGAAATATATACTACGCGTCATTAGCGAAGCAGCGATACCTGAAGACCTTTGAATCTTGGCTCTCCAACTGGAGGATCAAAGTCAACGCACCAAATCTGCTGCCCTGGTCGTAGCCAGAAGAAGGCAAGTACCGCCGGCCAATTTTAAACTTTACGATGAGGAGATACCTTTCAAAGCTGATACTAAATATTTAGGAATTCACATTGACAAAAAACTAACATGGGTGAAGCATGTCACTGAAACAAATAGGAAAGCGATGGCAGTGTTTATACAACTCTACCCTCTGCTGAAGGGAACCCGACTAACTCAACGAGCGAAGCTTACAATATTCAAAGCCGTCATACAACCAATCTTACTCTACGGCTGTGTAGCGTGGGGATATGCAGCCAGGAAGCACTGCAACAAACTACAGACAGTACAAAATCGAATTCTCAGAACAATAACTGGAGTGGACTTACGCACAAGGATTGATTCATCTCCACGCCATGACCCCGGAACAAGTTACTCACTGAGCTCTTTCAGTAGTTCAGAACTAAATTCTACGGAAAATCAGCTAACCACGAGAATCCCATCATAAGTGCACTAGGGGACTACGATGTAAATAAACGAAGAACTTACAAACGCCCGAGATTGGAGTAGCAACAGACTCACTCACAACTTCACTTTCACATTTTCATACTTCATAAAGTGTTTATTTACTAATCAACTATGTAATTCTTTTCCAGTAATCATTCACAACTTCACAATTAAATCACATCCATAATTCATTAGTTGTAAAAATTTAATAAATTCACTGTTTTCACCCTCATTCCATGAGGATAAGGGCTAGCGTATGCTGCCTGTAACTCACAAAGCAATACAGCCCTTTCACAGGTGACCTAGCTTGACGCTTTTGTCAAGGTTGGATATCTTGTGTCGGGCTACAGACAACTCAAACCATGTACTTTGTACAATCAATTTATTGGTACCAAGTCATATGTTATGTAAAGTTTATGCAACGAGAATAAGGGTCTGTAACAAAGCCTGTAACTCGCATATCAAATCAGACAAAACTTCCCACTGCTTGTCAATGACTATTGGCAAGTGGGTAGGTTGGGGCAACAGGGGAAACAAAATAATCCCTTGAATCATGTGGTTTTGACAGTTGGATTAAAGGAATGTTGTAGAACAGTTGAAAGTCGAGAGCGGTGTAAATCTCTGAAGCACTGGATATATAAAGAAACCGGAAATAACAAGGGATAGTTCACTAAATATGTAAGGTTGGAAGGTACAAGCTATAGAGCATAAGGTGCCATGTCTACCTGTTTACAATTCCTTCTTGCTGAATCGACGGTGACCGATCCAACAATATCTCCGATAAAGATGGTCCAATCCACCATCGCTTGTAGTCACATGGCTTAAATCATCAAGCTCACAGTATATATTTTGGTTGCCAGAAATATTGAAGTTCAAAACCCAGTCGTGGCTAAGGTAGTAGTTATCTACTTTTTAATTATCTATGTGATTTTCCCACTCATCCTACAAGCTAGTGCGGGCGCATTTACTAACATTACAATCCACTGGAGGATTATTTTAATCATATTGACTAAAGAAAGTTTGGTTATAAGAACTTCAAAAACACTCTCCTTTTCTCGCGTCACTTTCCTTTCCATTTTAAGTACTTTCTTGTATGTCTTAATTTCTAATCAAGAAACTTAACAATTGTTGTATAGTGTATATCAGCTTTCCACCAAGACAATCTTACTATCGCGGAAAGTGATTAAAAACGAACGTAAGTGGTCCCATAAAAAGGGAGATGCAATCTAGTATACTTATCCTTAAATTGGCCGCCTCGCTTTTCTTTTATGTCATAATCATACTTGAGTGCACCAGATATTATTAGTTACTTCTACTATCTAATTTCTGTTTAAGAGCCTAGCGTTTAATTAAAGGCATTAGAATATTTTATCTATAGGTAGCATTTCAAAACACAAATGAAAGTTAGATGATAAAAACGGCGAAAGTTACATCAGATAATTTCCACAACATCGATTTTTATACATCAAACCCAAATAGGAACCCAGTAAACACTTTTTTATATAAATCAATTTAAATATGTCATAAGAATCTTTTAGCTAGAATCTTAAATGCATTATAAGGGCATCACGGGTGTCAAACATATAGTAGAACTATTTAAATTTAGGTTTACAAAATTGACTTCCTCCTATTTCCCCTGTACTTTTCAAATGCTACAAACCAATTACCACACTCCCGGAGTATGAACAACTTCCCATTAAGATTTGTTTTAGGAGTTCGTCTACATTTAATAAGTAAATTAATTTCTAAGGGCTAGCACATTTAACAGTAAAGCCCTACAATTTGGCTCTGTTGGTAAGGTGTCTGATCACTGAATTAAGGGTGCCGGGTTTGATCATTGTTGATGAAATATGGGGTTATCCTTTAACAGTGATGTGAGTTCAGTGACGGTGTGCCTTGAGAAACATGGTTACAACAGTAGTTATGACATGGTTATGACAAGGGCGGATTTACGACTCCGCCACCCATTGGCATTAGATAATTGGCCGCCCACTTTTCTTAGCTTGATTACTAACCTTCTTAATCCCCGTTTTACCTTTAAACCCTTCATACACTTGCATATGTTATAAACACAAATGATATCTGTGTAGTTACAATAGAAAGTTCTTACATTATTTGATCATTTATTATAGTTAGGTTTAAAAGTATTTAGAATTCATTTTTGCGCTGAGCTACACATGACAGTACAGAATAATTATCAAAACCGAAATAATTATGTAAAGGCACGTAACATCTAACTACTAACGAAGATAAATTAAAATGTTTTAATAGCCAATAGGATGAAGTGTTATGATATTACTGCACCGCGATGGGCGCCAATTGAAGTGGTCGGGAATGTTACTCTTCCGCGAAGGGCGCCAATTGAAGTGTTCTGGTTCGGCGCGTTGAGCGTCGATTAAAATTAAACCGTTTAATTAGCTGGTAATTGCCCCGTGGTCGAGCACTAATTAAATCGGTCCGGTTTTTTGATGTGGTGAATTAATTGGTATTTATAGCCCCGTGATCGAGCGCCAATTAAAGAGTTATTGTATAATTAATACACACTTATTATTTTGACATGTTTTTATTTCTGAATCAAAGTTTATTTAAGGAGAAAATAGATCATGTCGTTGAAATATATACGGGCCTATTGTATGAGCGCGGACAGGTGTTGCTGGTCGCCAAGTGCCCAAGTGACTTCTTCAGTTCTGGACACCAACTGCCCTTTACGTTGCACCATTCTTCGTATATATCCCTTGCTCATGGAAGATTCGAGAAGGTTTAGTTTAGAAAAACAAATTACAAGACAAAAACATATCTGTGTTACTAGAAGCTTCGAGAGCCGGAAACTGACTCAAGTTACATTTTAAAATCTCTCTTCGAACCTTCGAGAAGAGGAAGTTATTATTTGAAATATTATATGGTCAAAATGACTTGACTAATGTCACGTGCGTGACGTCACTGATCAGTGGCTTTTGCCTTCTTAGAAGAAGAAATGCTTACAGCGCCATTTAATATACTGCATAATTTAAATTAAATAATATGAGTTTATAAAATTAATACGATATTATTGTCAATGCTTTCACATACTTTCAATGGTAAATCAATTACATTACAAACCACCCAAAGTGCATCTGAAAGTAGAGACTTTATCTATACTTTTTGATACGCTTTGCTAAAAAAAAAAAAGACATCATTTTTCGCCACCCTGTATAAAGTTTCACAAATAACAATATTTTGAAACATCCTGTATAAAATTTCACAAATTGGATAAATTCCAATAATTTGGAACACTCTGTATAATGTTGTTTTTGAATGATAATAATATTTGAAGTGGTGCTCTCCGACTGTAAGTTTACATGAAGTATATATTATATATATATTGAAGTTATATAAATCAAACATTAAAATATAAAATGTTATTTAAAAAGTTGAAATTAGATAAATCAAATATCAAGATATAAAATTGTTAAGTATAATTACAATTAATTGAAATAAAATAATCTAAGTTTATTATATAAAAATTTGGATTTAATATAAGGATTTGAATTTAATTATTACTAATCAAGTTTTTTATTTAAAAAAACAAATTTCGTTGCTATAACGTCCTTAAGATTGATTAAAATACATTAAACTTGTTATTAAAAAATGGAATTTAATTGTCACTAATCAAAGTGTCTTTTAATCATTTATTGGTTTAAAACTTCGTTGCACTTTATTTATTTCAATGATCCTTCACGGATCCACTTTTAATTATTAGTATTATTATGATGATCCTTCACGGACCCACTTTTACTATTATTATTATATTGACATACTTAACAAACACTCTTAATGCTACGCATACTCTTAAAAGCCTGACGACCAAATTCGCTATATGACCACTAGTTATCTTAAAAGCCTGATGGCCAAACTTGCTATATGAGCCACTACTATACTCTTAAAAGCCTGACGGCCAAATTCGCTATATGAGCCATCACTTAAAATACACTTATAAAATAATTAGCTTAAAGACACAAAAAGAATTTACAAAATAAACCCAATTACTTAAAATAAAAATATAATTACATTGTTTCAGACAGAGAATAGATAATAACAGAACATCTGAATCACCTTACCAAAATTTTTTATTTATGAGAATACCTAACCTCAAAACAATTTTAAAGTGCTTGAAATATATAGACGATAATCTTGGAATCATAAAGCACGTTTGAAATCAGTATAAAATTATATATCACACCATTATAAAATATTTAAAATTATTTTTCCCCTTCTTAATTGAATAATTAATTTCTCATTAGCGAAAAATCTTTAACTGTCTCTCTCTCTCTATAGATTAAAACCTTTGAATATTTCCTATTTGCCTTAGGCATTAAAAATATGAAATCTTAATAAAAAAATTATAGTAGCTTAATTAGGTTTAACACCCTAATTAGTTCTCCTAACATGTTTCTTCTGGTAAAACAAGATAAAGTAATTGTATTTACTTTCCAAAGTTGGATTATTGAATATTAAGGAAGTGGGGCTGCTGTCCACACCTATCCGAACAATTAAATCTATTCCATATACAAGGTTAAAAGATATAATTTACATAATATACTATGAGCCTAACGTCTCACAATTCTTGTTATATTTCTTGTAATAGTATTATTTTCATTTTTGTTTTACTCACTTTCTCCACTATTTACGTTTTGCCTAACTGGAATTTTATTTTCCGCAGTTGGACCTTTTAGTTTAAATGTTAAGGGGGTGGGTCACATACCTCATCTATCCTTACAAAAAAAAATGGACTCCCATTTACAAGGTTAAAACGATAAAGTTATATATTATACTAGGAGCCCTCGTCACACAATTCTCATTTTATCATTATTCTTTTACGATATTTTTTCTCTCTTTCTTAGTTGGCCTAACTTGAAAAGACCTTTTCTCTGAACTGCTTCGCGATGAAGACTTACTGATCCCTACTCTAATCCTTTCAAGTTCTGCCGACTACTTAAGCTGCCCCTGTCTATCTCGTTGAGCGAAAATAAAAAAAAATTATGTTATTATTTATTTCTAAGAGTTACTTTTGTCTTCTGTGTGTCGTCTTAACTTTCCAAAGAAAGATGTTTTCAGACTGTTGTTTTGCATTGTAGAAATGACAATAGATGACCACCTTATTAAGTACGATGTAGGAATGACAATGTCATTGAAACACAAGTATGGAACTGAGTTACACGTCAATAAGGACCCCCTCTCATTTTGACAAAAGAAATATTAGTTTCTCCCCTTTTAAAAAAAAATATATTAGTGTCACTTTTCGTTTTTGGTCGTTTATGGTTTCTTTACAATTTCTATTTGAGATGTGATTTAGGTATGACACTTTTACCTTTCTTCAAACTAATACGCAGTTGTACCTTGCAGAATTCTGTGTTTACTGTCTTGTTTGTGGCACAATGCATAAGTATAAATTAACCACTGCGTATTTCCTTGGAAAGAAAAAGCCCTTTTAGCATCTCTCTTCTTGTTAGTTATTGAGTTACAGGTCCAGGTTCGAACTCTTCCATAGTCATTTTACTATTTAATTAGGTAAATAAAATCCTGTTCCTTTTCTTTATAATTAATGTAGCTGAAAAATGTTAAGATATATGTCTTGCTATAATAGGGTTTTAATTCTGTGACATTAAAAACACCTCTAATCTTAAGAGTCTCAGGGTCTTGGATTAAGTATACATTTTGAACTATTGGATATTTTACCTGATATGGTCCTTCATATAGTAAAAAGAACTTTTTTACTTCCTTATTCAAAGCTGATGATAAATTGTGGTCTTTTACAAGAACTAACTGGCCATTTACGTATTCAATAGGTTTAAGAATCTTTTTATCATGGTACCGGGTTCGTTTCTCTGCTGTATCATTTAATCTTTTTACTGCTAGGTGTAATTTAGTTTGGTGATCTATTTCCAACCTTTGTGAAAAACTGAAGAGTTTCTCTAGGTTTCTAACTGGTCTATTACCCATCATTAATTATTGAGGTGTGTAACCTGTGCTTTCATGAGTTATTGAATTTAGACAAATTTCTATTTTTTCTACATAATTTGCCCATGAAGCATGATTGTCATGACAAAATAACCTTAAAAATCTACCTATTTCCCTATTTACTCTTTCTACACTATTGCTTTGGGGATGATATACTGAATTATATTTTACATTAATTTTGTTATCTGCTAGAGTTGACCTCCATTTTATGCTTGTGAACTGTGTTCCATGATCAGAAACAATAGTTTGGGGAATACCTACGTCCTTTGCATAGTTTTTTATTATTTTATTTGTAACTGCATTGGCAGTTGCTCTCCTCATTGTATATAATTTAACATATTTAGTGCAAATATCTAGAACAGCAAATATATATTGTACACCTCTAATACTAGAAGGTAGTGGTCCATATATATCGACAAAAACTAATTGTAACTGTCGGTCAGCTAATACATTTTTCATTAAGCCTTCATACTTTACATTAGGGATTTTGGTTTTTTGACATATGTCACACTGTCTTAATACTTTTGCTATAGTTCTGTTCATCTTGGGAAAATTACATGATTCTCTTAAAATATTATAACATTTTTTTACCCCTACATGAGCGTACTGTTGATGGCAATTCTCTATTACAGTTATTATTAATTCTGTGGGAATATAAATAGTCCAAATTTTATCTATGGAGGTTTTTTTGAAAAGTAAATATTATAAATTTGATAGTTATTTGCAATTTCTAATTTGGGTTCTGACTGTTCTAATTCTGTGAACACCTTTTTTAGTTTTTGATCCTCTCTTTGACATAATGGTAATTCCTTTTTTATTTTATTTTCTATTTCATTAATAGGTTTTCTTTTATTTATTAAAACTCTAAATTCCCTATCAACGGTACCTTCTACTGTGCCTTCAGGTGGATAGCGTGATAAAGTGTCTGCTATTACTTGGTCTTTTCCTGATATATATTTTATTGTTAAATTATATTCTTGTAATAGTAGGATCCATCTAGTTAAGCGACCATGAAGTAATTTACATTTATTAATAAAAATTAATGCCGTATGATCCGTGTATAGAGTGGTTGGTTTTCCATAAATATAAATTCTAAATTGTTGACATCCATATACTATAGCTAATAGTTCTTTCTCTGTAATTGTATAATTAACATCAGGACCATGAAGTACTCTGCTAGCATATGCTATCGGCCTACGGTCTCCTTCTTTATCAAATTGAAACAGCTCAGCACCTATTGCCAATCCAGATGCGTCACAACATATGTTCATGGGTTGTCAAGGTCAGGGTGTTTTAATGTTACTGTACTTACAAATTGTTGTTTAATGCGGTCCATCGCTGCATCTTATGCACTGCCCCAGTTCCATTCCTGGTTCTTTTTTGTTAAATTTAATAATGGTATCACAAGGTCTGAATGGTGTTCAACAAATTTCCTGTAATAATTTATAAGACCCAGAAAAGCTTGTAGTTGTATTTTGTTCTTTGGGGTAGTAAATTCCCTAATTGACCTGGTTTTATTTTGATCTGCTGAAATTCCCTCTGGGGATATTATATGACCTAAAAAGTTTATTTGTTCACAAAGAAAAGAAGATTTTTTAAAATTGACTGTCATTCCTCCTGTTTTAAGTTTACTTAATACCAATTCTAACTGTTTTACATGTTGCTCAAATGTTTTTGATGCTATCACTATGTCATCTACGTACAGAGTTACAAAACTAAGCACCTCAGGGCCTAGAACCTTTTCTAATCCCCTAATGAACTTACTTGTTGATACTGTTAGTCCGAAAGGCATTCTTTTAAAACAAAAAGTTCTTCCATTGTATATAAAAGAGGTATATTTTCTTGAGTCTTGTTCTAGT
>JBCFYV010000001.1:36211717-36288659 GCA_039000515.1 Timema cristinae | reverse complement strand
AAATGATACTTTTTTCTAGCACCACGTCTTACTAACACCTCGGGTTATACGCTTAAGAACCAATATTGCTAATGAGTTAAGACATGGGAAGGCTAAATTTTAAATTAAGGTAGCCCTCATTTGTGTAGAGGTAGAGTAGAAAACCATTGAGTGAAAACCACCCCCAGTTCAGTAAACCGGGATTCGAACCTCGATCTTCCCATCCTTGGCAATATAGCTCAACATGAAACTAGCGTGTTAGTTAACTATGCCACCAAGATAGGTTACATTTAATCAAACAATAAGATTCGAATGACTAAGTTTGTGACCTAAATTTAAGCAAAGATCAAGAGGAACTCTTTGGTTCCCGGTTACAGCAATAAAAATCACTCGAAGCAGGAACCTGCTAAAAATAACATTATATCGACAACACAGTGAAAGGTAATCATAGTATTTTATTATTAGAAGAACAGTATAAGGAGGATATTAGTAGTCTTATGGAAAAAAATTGACAGCTATTTAAAACAATCCTTATGAATGGTCCATATTATTAATACATAGAAATTAAGTTTAATCCGACAGCTTAGCTTAGTTGGTAACATGTCTGTCTACTGGCTAAAGGTCTCGGGGGGATGCCCAGAAGAGCAGAAAAATTTACCATTGGTGAAATATGTATTTACCCTTTCACAATAATGAATTAATGGGCGGGGACTGGATGATGTATCTGTCCTTGTCTTAGGTTAGATTATAAGGCATATGAAGCTACAAAAGGCCAAGAAATCTGTTAGTGATGTATTTGATTGAATAAAAAACCGCCGCAGGCTAAAAACCATTAGCTTATGTAAAGTATATAAACTATGTTTGAAAGTAGTTTTCCTGCATAATGGAAATAAATATTCATCAATTACTCTATATCATTGGTTTGTCATGAAATAAATTCATTAAACTATTTTGAAAATTCTTAGTTAATTAAGGTACGAAGACTACTCTTGGTGTGATATTAAGGGTATTGGAATACTTATGTTTTGCTGGTAGAACTTGAAATTGTTCTTCCTTCACCATAAAGCTTAAAGTAGTGAAGAATTTAATTGAGACCTTGGTTAAAATAATAATTAGATTCATCCATCCTGAAGATGTTTTGCCAACATGACCTATGCTAACTTGTAATAAGTTTTTCCAATAGTTTCCTAATACATCTGGAATACGATATACCTGAGTCAAAGCTACAGTCATACGAAAGTGAAAATTGTATTAAGTCTAAAGTTGCTTTGCATGGATTTAATGTAAACAAGAATCAAGACAGTTGATTCATCTTTGGTGTTAACTTTACTACAGTACTATAGATATTAGTTAAGCTTAATGTCTTTTTTAGAAAACATTTTAACTAATAATGAAATAAGGAGTAGTAATGAATATGATTAAGACTTAGATAAAAACTTAAGATTAGCAATATACAGTAAAAGGTTATCATACAATGATGAATTAATGAAATGTTAAATACTATTGAAAAGTTGAAATTGATATATTTAATGTTAAAAAACACTAAGCTGAGCTTACAACAAGTATAAATATGTCAAGAAAAGTTAATATATATATATATAATAACGTCATCGACAACAATTATTATATCATAAGTTGATGACTAATCAAAACATAACATATACAACATATAAAAATAATTAAAATATCTAGAATAAAAAGTGAGAATAACACAAGTTTTTAATTCAAACACTGATGTTGAGACGTTACATACAATTAATCATCTTAGGAATAGCGTCTTTCAAAGTGGTACAAGAGAATTTGACTGTAGAGTCCAGAACTGCAAAAAAAAAATTGTAATTAAAATAATTTAAGTGTAGAATCTAAGTCTTATTCTTGTTTAGACCCTTTACTCATCTAGCAGGTGATCGGTGATTAAAATAAAGCCGATTCAATTCTTGCCGACATGTTTCGGTACAATTATACCATAATCATGGTGAAAATTCGTCGTGGGATTACACAAGTCGGTGTTATGACTGAAATGCTGAGACTCTCATGTCTTTGAAAATTCATTTCCTACATTCACATATTTTTACTTTTTCTCGAAACCTTGGAGTGAAGATATTGTGATCATAAAAAAAATAATCGAACTCATGATTTTGATGAATAACGACGTTTCATGACCCCACAATAATGTAGCTTGGGCTAGAGGCGACACCATTTTACTGAGTGGTCTAAAACATGGTATATTGGATTTTTATACCGCCCACCACCCTTTAGAAAGGTTTTTGTAATTAGTTATTTAAAACTAAATTTAAGGATAGTTTACTAAAAGGAAAACAGCAAAAAATCAATTTTGATTATATTTTATATCTAGACACTCTTTATTACTATAAAAAATATGGTAATCTTCATATTCTCATGAAAATAACTTTAAAGTTACTTTACATAAGAAAGATTTTACAATTTTTATAGTTTCCCTACAACTCTTTGTGATAAGAAATAACATATTAATGTAAAATTTTACTACAATTAAAGATAAACAAACAATATTTGATATATTTTATTATAAAACCAATATTTTCTTTGCTATAAGCTGATAGTTTTTAAGTTAAGTCATTAAATATTAATTGTATTCTTATACTTAATGATGGAAAAAGATATTTACCTTATCTCAATTTTTATGGAACATTGTTCTTAGCCCATATTGCCATAAAGTAAGTAACAGTGTATATTATTTCATTTATGATCTTTGGTGATATGTTTCTACAAAAAAAATATAGACCGTCGTTTCACAAATCTTATGGGTTTTTAGTAAATATCTATTTTAAGATTAAAGAAGGAGAAAGTAGGTTCGCTGTACCGTACCATCAATATTTCTCCTAATAATTAGGAAGATGTGAGAGATGAGCAAGGGGAACTCTTTTACCAGGAAATTTACATGATGAAAAATCGCTATCACTATAAATGGTATATTACTTTTTGTTTCTTAAGAGGAAATGCAAATTGGATTACAAGTGAGACGATTATTCTTGTCTCAATGGAGAAATTAGCACTTGACTCAGAGGCCTGGGCTCTGTCTAATCAGTTGAGCATATAAGTTTTTTTTCCTAATAGTGCAAATACGCACACATTCTCTAACAATCCTATTATGTAACCATAGAAGAACCAGTGTTGGTTATTAACAGTTTAAATGGGCAGAAAGATGTGTAGCAGTAAAAATATAGTTTCCTTTCAACAACAATAGTTTATGCTCTAACTTGTTAGTCGACATTAGTTTAATATTCTAATATAATTTACCGTAAAGTGCCCGCTGGAAAGATGCATCGTTATAGACTTCGTCGGCCCAGGTCATGTCGATGATATTTTTTAGAGAAGGGAAGAACTCCTTAATGCTTGGCATTTCTTCACATGATGCTATTTTCATAAGAGCTGCAAAACATATTTGTTTGGATTTATTATATATAATTATTTTATTACTATCATTATCACCACTTCTTACTTTCCGTTCGTGTTATATGCACTTACGCTAATGTGTAATGATAGAGTGAGATGAAATGGAGGACCTTCAGTTTAATATGGGATCCGAACCATGTTTTAGTCCTGGATTTCCACAAATTCACAAGTTGTGATTAAAACGCGTCTTGTCAGAGGTGAATGAAGGGTTTGGCAATCAGATAAATCTGCACTGGGACACCAAGTATTGAACCCCAGACCCTCGGCACAACAGTATGACAGGGTATTCCGTGAGCACCAGGTCACCTTATGTCTTGTTGATTAATACATTACCAATTTTTAGTTAGATAAAGATAGATCATGGACAAATTATTGATAACAAATCAATTCCAAATAACTATTAAAAGTAATTTTAAATTAGATTACAAAATTATACAAAGTTAATCTAAACATTGTACCATAATTTATTTTCTCCTAAAAGATTTCAATCTTCAAGCTCTAATCTAAAAAGGTAAACTTATTAGTTAAGGGAATGATGTAATTACTCAAGGTATGCTTGGTTCTAATTATTTGTAGCTTATAAAATACTACCATATACATCAAATTAACAAGATAAGATTTTTAAATTACAGAGTAGGCTGGGTGTTCATAAATAGGATGGTATTAAAAATATGACCAAGTCCAAAATAACATTGCACATAGAAATAATTCATAATTATAATGAGCCAACTTGTAAAAGTAATTATTTTATGTTTATATATATCTTAATATATATAATTCTTCTGTACGTGTGTATGTCACTGAACTCCTCCTAAACGGCTGGACCGATTTTGATGAAATTTTTGTGTGTGTTTTGTGTGGGTCCATGGATGGTTTTAATTCACAATTGAACCCGGTAGGTGGCGCTGCAATCGGTTTCTAGGATTTATTTTTATTTTTTAGGGAATTTATTTGAGGGTATTTTTTTTTAAAGATTTTTTGCATATCAAAACATGTAAACTCACAATTTCACTCCCCCTCCCAATATTTATAATAATGAATATAATATGAATAATTGACCGTTAAAACCTATTGAATAGTGAATAATTGGACTTCTGAGAATAATTCATAGTTATATTTGTGTACCAATAGGTGGCATTGATTTCGAATTCTGTGGTATTTGACGTACGCATAACTGAACTTCTGAGAATAATTCAGAGTTATGTTTGTGTAACATAGGTGGCATTGGTTTCGAATTGTGTGGTATCAATACATGCGCAAGTCTCTTGCGTCGTGGCTTGGCGTTGTTTTGACATTTCAATTTCTGTACGATGTGTTTCGATATTCCATGTATCACAATCGCGTGAATATCGAGTGTATTTTACATCAAGTGTACTCAAATACATACATTGGGAAAATGTGTAAGGTGCTGTGTTGAAGTGAATATCTTACATGATCTTCCATAAATTTAAATTATATACATGCGTATTCAATGACAATCAATCTAACTTGCAAATTTTTATTTTAAGTGCTTATTTGTGTCGATGATTTCATAAAATTTACGGAGTGTTAAACGTTTCATCGAAAAAAAACATGTAATCCATAAAATTCAAATATAAGTTGCTTATATTTAGGTGTTGTGTGTTTATTAAAGAACAATGCCACGTCTTCGTGGACGAGGAGGAAATACTGGTCGACGTACACAGAATTCACAAATAGTCCACACCTGTCGGTTAAATCGAACGACAGAAGATCAATTGACGGACAATGCAAATATAAGAGTCCAGGTTGCAAACACACGTGCAAATGAAAGTCAACAGCAACGCTACGAACGCTTTCGAGCTTATGCATTGAGACAAAAACAGGTGCGCCAACTAGCCACTGACGCACACAGAGCACATGAACCATAGCGCCTGCAAGTACATCGCGCATTAACACGCGCATCACTTCTCCATCTTGCGTTCGAATATGAGTCTGACATCGATTATTCGTCACATTCACAAATTGTCAGCGGCGCTATGGACAAAGAATGCCAATCTGCCATGCATTCAAATACAAAGGTGAATCGGCCGGTTTCTGCTGCGCGTCTGGAAAAGTTGTACTTCCACCATTGAATTCGCCACCAGAACCATTGAAAACACAATTGGCTGGAGCCACACCTCAATCAAAATTGTTTTTGCGTAAAATTCACAAATTTAATTCTTGCTTCCAAATGACATCATTTGGAGCAACAAAAATCGTTCAGAATGAGGATGGTCGCAATTTTAAATCAACGTTTAAGATTCAGGGCCAAGTATATCATCAAATAGGTTCTTTAATCTCAATGCCTGAAGCTGATCCAAAATTCTTGCAAATCTACTTCATGGGCGATGAGGAGCAACAAATAAACGCACGCTGCCAGTACAACCACATGGAGCAGATGGAGGAGCGAGAAATTGTGGCGACTTTGGAACCGATTTTACGAAATCACAACCAGTTGGTCCAGTTGTTTTATACCGTTTCAAACAGACTGCAAAACGACAACTACATGATCGTCGATATAGAAGACAAAGTACCATTTGGAGAGCATGCGGGCCGATACAATTCACACACCGTTAATGAAGTTGCAGTTGTTATGGTTGGCGACGCATATGAATGTCCAGATATACGGATCCAACACAGAGATAAACACGGTTCACACAATTCAAGACAGTCATCATTCTTACGACACTTTGCAATATCTGTTGATATTTTGGGAAGGAGAAGAGGGATATCATTTTAACATCAAACAAATAAATTCAGTGATAGGTACAATCTACATATTATTTACTTTCCTTTTTCTGTAAGATTAATTTCTTTTTGTCTTATTTATATTTTTACTTTGCTGGTGCAGAAACCAACAAGAAAGTGAGCGCGATGAACTTCTACGCATATTGGTTTATGATTCGTGCCAATGAAGACAACAACATTCTCTGATACCACCAGCTGTTTCATCAATACATCGTTGATATGTATCCGAAAATTGAAAGCGAGCGATTACGGTACATCAAATATAATCAAGCGAAGCTGCGTTCTGAGGAGTACATTCATTTGCGTGATCCTATTGTCGGTAACGTCAGTAACGTTGATGAAAACACTAATAGCAATGACATCGTTACCGCATATATTCTTTCATCATCATATATTGGTAGCCGTGTCATATGCAAGAATACATTCAAAATGCCATGATTTTCGTGCGCGCGTGTGGCCGACCAGATTTGTTCATTACATTTACGTGCAATCCTAACTGAGATGAAATTAAAATTTTGTTATTGCCAGGTCAAACAGCAATGCATCGCCATGATATCACTGCACGTGTCTTGAAATAAAAATTAATATTGTTGATTAACTAGATTACACATCAATCTGTTCATTTATACAACTCAGGGATTATACGAAAAACATTGTTCATCAACTCGCATTAAGATAAAAACAAAACTAACTTTATTGGTTTATTCGGACCGTTTTTATAACATCACAACTTAAGGTATAAGAGGTGGTGAGGTTTCTATGCAGCTGACTGTACGTATCATCGAAATAGTATGTACTTCGTACAACAAGTATATACTATTTAGATGGTACGTATATAGTAAGTTGTTCTGCTTAAGCCCGTAAAGGTTCTAGGCCCAAAAAAGTATATGTTTTGCACTATGAAAATAGAAACAATAAAAAGTAATTTGAAATTTGTCATATTTGAAGGTACGTCAATAAAATAAAATTAGCTGTACCCGGCACACAAATTTGTAATCAAGCTTAGCAATTTTTTTCGATACAGCTGATATTTGTGGAGTTGTGGGCGAAATTCCAAAAATTGTTGGGATCACGATTCCATATATTATTATTTTTAATAATGGATATCATGTATGTATAAGTGTCTAGCAGTTCCTATTCTAAGTAAAATTGATTAGTTTCAGAAACAGACAGAAAGAATGGGAAAGCATTTCCATTACTGTGAAACAAAGTATTTGTAATGTACTATTGTCTCAATATAGTTGATTTTGAGGAAAGAAAAGATGTTTTATTTTGTATGTTGTGTTGACAAACCCTGAGTTTTTTATATTTGTGTAACTCACTAATTGGAGTTCATTGTGAATTTGTAATTGTGATGATCACATAGTATTTGTTTTATTATCGAAATCAATTATGCCACCCAAACGAAAAGCCAACGTTCAGGCAGGACAACGTCTGTCGGGTCCACTAGTGTATTTATATATATATATAATCGACTATATTGGAGAAAATAAAATTAGAAAACTCACTACTAAATAAGCCATGATTTAAAATAAACATGGTAGTTTTTATGCTTTGTTGTCCTAAAAGAAAAGTGTATGCTGTTTGGTGGAATGGCTATTTTGTGGTTTCAATGTCACTGGTGAAGCGTTATTCTACTGCAGAGCATAGTCGAATTAATTTTCTTTAGCCTAGTGTAGCAATACAACACCTACATGGGAGGAGACGACCAATTTGATTCAAATATTTCCATAGAGTATCAATGAGAGGGAAAAAATTGTGCCACTCAATCCTACTTTTGACTACTAAATGTGCGATAAAATGATAATACATATCATTTTATATTAAAAATTGGAAATACTAGCACGTACAAAATACCCTACAAATCTTTTTTTCGGGAAAATTTGATACGCCTATTTGTTAGTAATATATTGTACTAAAATATGAATTCTAATCAAAACCATTAAAACAAATTACGATAAAATCTGGGTTTTTTTCTCTCTTTTCACCCTTAAGTAAATTACTCTTAAACTTTAAAAGAAAACGTTCTGTGACCTTATGAAACCCCAAACTAGGTTATTTTGATTAATTAAAATAAAAAATCATTTAAAAGCATATATATCTCATATTAATTAACCAATCTCAACAATCTATGTAATATTACGAACTATTACATTTTGGCAAAAGTTTGTAAAAATTTACTGTACAACAGTAAAACTATGTTAAGTCATGAGGAATCCATGAAGGGACATGTGATACAATCTTCCAGTGCTAAAAAAAAAAGTGTCCCACCCCTGGTTTAAACATTCACTCCAAGACAGAGAATGTGTATGTAGTCAGCATAATGTATTGAGAGGGGAAAGAGAAATGCAACGACCTTTATTGTTTTGATCCTGTGGGCTCACAAAGCGACCGCTCGAAAGATGACGACACAGTCCAAGAGATTTTTTTAAGTTTTTACAAAAACTATGGTGGCACAAATTATGGGGATAGGATATTCTTGTGGCACAAATTCAGCACTAAATATTGGTATAGGTTTCAGAATTTGTGCCGTTAGTGGTGCTGCCAACTTCACGGACCTAACTTGGAGCTGCTGAACTATGTTCATTAGTGTGACTTTTAGCAGAGTAATGATTTAGAGCCTGACGTGAAAATAAATTATAAAAGTGCACTGATAAGGCTCAGATGATGAATTTCTCAAAGTGCATCTGTCAGTGGTAGGCTGCCTCATATCCCCCTTTCCTTGCTATCCATAGTGACCATAATCATTATGCAACAGTGTCACGGGCAATACACATTATTGTTGATTAGTAGACCTAACACTTCCAGGCGATCAGTTATTGTTGGCGTTCAATTTCAGTCCTCCGTGCCATAGATTATGTTTCACGGGTCCTAAGTATGTGTTTTGTGTATATCCATCTTCTTCCTGCTAGTTGGTGTTTTTATTAAGTTTATTTTAATTTTATGAACTTCTAGTTTACGCATTTTATTTGCGTTCTCTCGTTGTTGAAGTATACTCATTTTTGTTCTTTTATATTGACTTCTAGTGTTAGATAGTTTGTTGATTGTTATCATGGTATAACCCTTTTACAACACTTAATAGCTAAAAGGTTGTTTGGATAATCATTCTGGACCGAGTTGACCCGTCTCGGCAAGAACATGACTCCGCCATCACACTGCGGCACTGTCCATATCGGACCACGGTCGGATATCTCTTATATGAGGTACTTCAACACTATTTTAGTTATATTTTTAACCGCGGCAATCACTAGTGTAGTTAAATATCGAGCTGTTATTTGACGATCGATTCAAACTTTACAAAAAAGTGAACTGTCATGGCGTTTTTTAATTTATGGTTGTAAATAATATTTTAATAGTGATAGTATTTTGTTATAAAATGTTTGAAGTGTTCATTTTATCATGGTGTACTATAAAAATAAGGGTTGTGTTCCTGGATGACTAAATAGAACATCTACTAAACATAGATTTCCAAATAATAATTAAACAAAATTCTCCATCTGGAATAAACTTATTTATTGATCAAAACTTGAAAATCTGGACAGTGAAACTATTCATACTAAATTTACAATTTTCAATGAGCATTATAAAGACCAATGTTTTAGTCTAGAGACTAAATGTCTTAATGCACATTCCATTCCATCTTTACAATTGCCAGGTGGGGGTGGTGTCTATTATCATATTTTATATTGGCCAAGCTATAAATTAAAACGGGGAATAAATAAATTTAACTAAAATTAATTGCATTAATATAAGTGGACAATTTATTTAATTACTTTTGTTAATTTATTTAAATATTGGTTCTTAATATTTAAATAAACCAAATTAGGTAAACGTCAATTAACTCTTGAATCCAAGTGATAGGGTAATAGAGTAATTAATCGGCTCGAGATGAAAAATTTTGGTCCATGAAAAGATCCCAACACAGACTCTGTCCGTAGTCCGTAAGAAATATTTGCTAGAGTATCTGATTGGTCTGAACACAGAGTCCTTATCCGTAACTGTGTATAAGTTGGTCAACTTTACATTTCTAAGGAGAAATTAATTTCTTAATTAATTCTTAATTAATTTCACAGTGTATCGTTTTGCTATAATCTTAGGCTTAAGGATTTCCTGAAAATATTGAATTCCGCACAGTTCTCAAATACCAATACTGCCTGTACTTTAACGGAGTTTAAGATGTCGGGTGTTAACAGTTCAAGAAGGCTTTGTCCTTGTGGAGACAGACTGTCCTTCTTCTCTTCCAGGAAGCTGTGTATAGCTGTTAAATACGAGCTGATGTATTCCACACTGTTAAACCAGCGGGAATCGGTAGAGGTTTGGGGGAAATAGGGGAAAGTTTTCTTCCAGGTGCAAATTATACTGCCTCTTCAATTTACGGGCATTTTGGAATATGCCTTTCAGCTTGGCAACAACATTATTCAAGTCCCGTAGGTTGGCCTGCAAATTTCGCCTATTAAATTTAGTTTATGGCACCAGCAGGTGAAGGGCATGAACTGGTCCCCAAAAACCGTCTGGAGAGTACTGGCGCACAAAATCATGTAAGACGCACTGCACTGTCTGTGCAAATACCAAACACACTGGAATAACTGATGTCCAGTTCACGCACTGTGTCAAGGATTGCCCTATCACAATTGGTCGAGTTGGCAGCATCCAGGTAGCTGCAGGACCCCAAGTACAGTTGCTGCGTGACTCTTCCTTCTAAAGTCCCCAGGAGTACGGCAAAGACACGGTTCCCGTTCCGGTCGGTGGTCTCGTCGCAAAAGATAACAACTGGCTTCCCCTCCAGATGGGCCTTAATCTCTGCTTTCATGGCCTCCCCGCACCTCGGTACATACTCGCGCCGTAGTTGGTTAGAGCTGGGTAGGTCACCGGAACCGCAGACGTATTTTCCCATCCATGACTTGACGGTGGGATGGTCCATTTTTTCAATGGGGATGTTTGCATGTAGACAGAAAATGAAACTTTTCAGTCACATTGTAATTTACTTCTTTATTTTTAACAGGTAGAGTCTCTAGGCTACAATGCATCATTTGTAGGATCTACATTACTGCAATAAGTCTTCAGTGGCCTTACTTTGTGCAGAATGTATGATTGACGCTTAAATAGATATATTGTTGACTCAACAAAAACAAGTGTATCCTTAGGAGCCTACTATTTATTTTTCTTTCAATTTTCATACCTCAAGACTACTTTATTATTACAAGTTTACACTAAGGGTAGGGCCTAGGGCATAGTCAGCCCATAATATGAAATCTCGACACGCGTGATAGCAAACCTAGGCCTACTGTAGGCTCCCCAAAATACAGGGGTCGCCTAAAGTAGGCTAGGTAAGCCTAGTTGTAGACCCACCGCATAATGTCTGGGGGTTAAATATATTAAGCCCAGGCTCCAACAGAAACAAGTGTTCTGTTATTCTTACTATGTTTTTACCCTATTAATCTTACTATGCTTGAAATCTCAGCTAGGGTCTACAAATTTACGCTCAAAATCCAACTAAATATTTAGCTGTCTACTAACAACCAGTTTGCTTTGGTAATCGGACTAGCAGCCAATGAGATCAGTCAGATCACGTTTAATAGGGAGCCTCCATGCGCCTGGTAGGCCTAGGCCTAGGCCCTACCACCCTACCTTGCTAGGCCTAGTAATAACCAGAAATGCAGAAGCTTTTTCACACTAGGACATATTTAGCCTATTTTACAAAGCAAAAGTCTAGGGCCTATCGCAGTATCAGTAGCCCTAGTAAACAATGTAGGTCTAATAAAGCTTGAAACTTCAGTAAAATGCTTACCTTCAACAGCATCGCAGTAGTGTCCATTATGTATTCATTTTTCTGCTCTTTGACCTTCTGCTGGTTTCCCAACGAACTCACAATAGATGTTTGCAGTGTAGATGTCGGCGGTTTGCATTTAAGCAAAACATGATTTTTTGAAGCCACATGTTTTTCGCATGAATCTTTCCGCGACCACTCAACCCTAACTTTTCACAGACTACACATAATTACATCGCGGTCGTGCACATAAAACCCATCCTTCTTATATTCTAAGGCTCTTGACGCCACACTGACCTCCTTCCCTCTCCGATCCATAACACTCAACAAAACACTTCTCTACCAAAATCTTCTTCAAACTCTTCTCGACGCTCGACACCACAGCGACGTGCGAATAAATCAAATGGCACTGGCTTGCAGAGCATGCTGGGTATTTATTTAGAAGACTCGCTTCACACCTTGCGCACACGTTAGTATTCACCTTTATGTAGGCAACTGATGGCTAGCGATCCTACCCAACAAGCCACGTGCTGACCGCGTGCTTGGAATGTTGATAAGACTCGGTTCATAGCTAACGTAGAGAAGCAATAGCAGCGTCCCAATGGCAACAGCTAGCTAGCGGTCCTGACCTTGGTTTTCCCAAGAACGAAAACAACCCTGCGATGCGACGCCAGCGTGTAGGACAAGAAGGGAGTGGTACAAGTATGAACGAAAAAAAGGGACCTCCGAAAATTAAAAATGGAATTTTCAAACTTAAAATATTTATTTTTCAATATCGCAAAATATTAGAGCGAATGCCGAAAATCGTGACTAAATCACGATTATCACGAACATCGTTTAAAATCGCGAATATCGCGCTAAAACGCCGATTTCGCGAATTATCGCTACAATTCTGAGCATATATTTGCAATCAGGGTAACCTGAAATGTGAATATCTGAAAGAAAAAATGTCATATCTAACTTTGACCCCCCCACTTTTTTCCATTTTAAATATTTTTTTCTTGAAAAACTATTCAGGTGCAAAGCGCCATACTTGGGTGCAAAACGGTGCAAAACAGGACTTTTAAGATGGCATGAAAAAAATCCAACATTTTGATAGTGGGGGGGCTACCCTTAACTTGGCCCCCCCCCCTTAACATAAACAGTCGTACCATCTCTTGGGTTAGGGTGCAAAACGTAATACTTGGGTGCAAAACGGTGCAAAATAGGTGCAAAACGGTGGTGTATTTAAATTTTAATTTTGAGGAGGTGGGGGGCCAACTTAAGTGATCTCTAATCATGTAGTTCTCTTGAAGGTTGTCAAAGTGTATTTGTTCTATTATTGTCCACAATAATTTCCTTTTCACTTTACTTCTAGTAATATTATGTCATAAGCTGTCTAGATTAACTGTAAATTTACAAGTTAGCAAATCAGTCGATCAAAATGTATTTAATTTCAATGACTTTTGACAGCATGAGTGGGCTACTGACATACTTCGCATAGAGTCTTACTGGTTCTATTTAAGAAAAGGAAGAAAAACAAATACATTTATTAACTAGGTCTGATAGTTTTGTTACAACACATAATAACTATCATAATTAAGTTAAAAGAAATAAAAAGGGTACACATAATTTGTTACGTTTCTCACACTATCTGAATGTACTAGATTGAGGAGATGTGACATGTGCTTGAGGTTTAAATCTCTTCCAGATGGCTTGAAGGCAGAAAAGCACTTTAACTGTGCTTTCCTATCCTCATCATCTAAATTAGGGCCATTAAATAAGCGGCCCGATAGGTTTTGCGGATTATGTTTAAATGATTTGACATGATTTACTTTTTGTTAGTATTATTCTAGCTTTTATATTTAATGCCTCTAGTAGATTAGTTCATATTAAAATAATGAAACGGAGTTTTGTAATTGCATGATTTAATTATTTGTTTGAGTTATCACAATTTTAGTATTTTTGTAGATCTAATTTAATCCAATTGTATTTTTTTAGATCCAAAATTCAATAGCTAAATCATGAAGAAGAGAAAAAACCAGCTTTTGTATCTTACTAGGCTTTGCAATGCAATATTATTGGGTCTCTTCAAAATAGTTTATAACGTAATTACGGTTGTACGTAACACACTGTGTGGGAGGCACTGCCGTGACCAAAGATTTATTTCGGGTGGTGGGATCTGTATGGTAGGAGCCTGAAGGTGAACAATATTAATAGGGAATTTAACTTTCATTTTATGAACGCACTGAAAAGTTATTTATTTGGGAAGGGGTTGAACTATCAACCCCGGCCCCCCTTTGGATGTCCTTGGTGAATGGGGTACTAAACAAAGTCTAAACACAGCGCCCAGTTTCCAAACAAATATACATCACAGGAGGCCGGACACTCTGCGGGATCAGGAACTGAGATCCCAAATAACAGCTTATTTTTATTTATTACTATTGAGATCTAGGTATTAATTTTAAAAACAAAGATAGTATCATGTCAGGCAGTCTCTGAATCCTGAATGAATGTTTGAATCCCAATTAGGTGCTCAGAGAGTTTAACTTTGTACTTATTTTAGTTTTAAATAGTTTAAATAGTTAGTCATTCTTTCCCCATTCTGAGTGACTATAAAATATATATATATAGTGACTATTTATATATATAGTGAGCCATGGTTCACTCTCCTCCACGAAAGCTGTGCCGCGCCCAAGAAAAGAAGACGAATGTATTGCGCGAACTGGGTGCGTTCCGTCGGCAGTGTTCAGAAATTCAAATAACTATTATTCGGCTAGCGGTTAAAAGCACGTGGAGTGTTTGAGAATGTCCTGGAAACATGCTACCGCATACCCTTCTCCCCTTCCTTTGGTTTTCGCGCCCTGAGAACACATAACTTAGTTGTTGGAATTACCATAGCAGAGTTCTGTAATGCAGAAATACATTTCATTATAAAAAGTAGAGCAATCTGGTCGTAGGATATTTAACGTCTGATTATTCAAAATAACTTTTATCAATAATGTTCTATCTTTTCTAAATTATCGTTCTGGTTTTGTAACATTTGATTTAATTAATTATTAACTCTAGATGGTTTCAGTAAATTTGCTCTTCAAGCCATGGATATGTTTGATATCTTTGGATGATTTGACCAAACTGTATGTCCGTCCTTATATTGTGATCATTTTGAAGGACGTTTTGTTCCTGTAATATTTAACTTAAAATCTATTTTATCCACCTTTCGGATCGATTTATATGGTTTATTGTCGCCATCTTGGGTCAGTTATAAATCTGATGGCGTCGTACTTTAGGATACTCGTATATGGACTGTAATTGTTATTATTTGTACAGCCTTTGAGGCATAAGTTCCAAAATTAGAACCCTTGTTGTTTATTCAAATTTGGTCCGATTACGGTTGGGGAGATGAATGCTAATTAAGACCTCATTGTTATTGTTCTATTTTGAAATCGCCGGTAATGGCAATTTGATATCTATCTCATATTTACCTAATTTATTATAAGTACCTGGATCTTTGTTTTGACTATCAATTATTATTATTGACGGGCCTTAAAAGAATTAGAATGAAAGTCAATTTAAATGTAGATGTTATCATATGCTTAAAGTCGTCATTTAAGTGCGTGGGAAGGCGTCCCATATATTTCAGTTGTTGGATACCTGCGGCTTGGGCATTGGCAACATCCTATGGTTCATAAAACCTGTTTGTTAATTCTATAATTATTGCTTTCAAATTGTTGTTTACAATTTCAGCACCTAAAGGTTTATATGTCTCACTATCTCATAGAGTTGTATTTGTTTATTAGCTGAATAAAAATAAAACTTTCTTGTTACTATCCGTTAATTGTTATTTATGAGTAATAATAGGGGGGAAGTTACACTGTTTTATTTGATTTGTTATTTCTTACATTAACACAATAATATGAGAAAATTCTGCAAAAGAGAATAAGAAATAAAATTAAAGTAAGGTGGAGAGAGGAACACCATGGATTTAGGGAACAGAAGTGAACAATAGACCTAATCTTTGCCATACGACAGCTGATGGAAAGAAGGTATAAATATGGAAACGACTTGGTAATGGTATTTATGGATGTGGAAAAGGCATTAGATAGCGTGGATATTAATTATGTGTGAAAAGCGATTGAGGAAGGAGGAGTGGAAATAGGAGTGGTAATGAGATTGAAAAGCATTTATGAACATAAAATGCGTTTTGTTAATATGGAGAGTGGAAGGACGGAGGAGTTTCAAATATAAAAGTGTGTGAAGCAGGGAAGTGCCCTTTCATCATAACTATTTGTAAAGGTAATGAACAAGTGGGAAGGAAAAAATAAAATCCATGATGATTGTTGATGACTTGATGGTATGGGGGAGAAGAAAGAGGAATAACGGGAACAACCTTCAATAATAAAATGAGGAAGTAAAATATTGTGGGATGAAATTCAGCATGGCAAATTTTGAAGTAATGGTAACGACAAGGAATAGTGAAAGGCCTAATAAAGCTATAAGTTTGGATGGAGTAGAGCTGAGAAAAGTACAGAACGTAAAATAACTTGAATGTGTGATTGAGGAGAAAGATTGAACTAGAAAGGATTTAATGAGAGGAGGTCAGTAGGGAGAGTTGTATAATTGTCACGTAAGAGACCCGCTATGTAGAAGAAAAGTGCCCTTGAAGGAGAAACAAGTTTAGGAATGAAGTTATCAGGAGAAGAGTAGGGATACAAGGAGTGCATGAAACAGTAGAGTAACAAAATCCGAGACTGTATGGGCATGCAATGAGGATGGAAAATGAGGGAATTCCGAAGAAAATGATGGAAATGAAGCCTGGGGACGGGGAGGATTGCCAATAAAGATATTGTAACAGCAGATAGCAAAAGCGTTATATTGAGAGAAGAATATTGTAAGAAATTAAAGAAGGAAGAGTGATGGAAGGGCATAAGTAGATGGAGGTATTTTAGTATACTGACCCAGCCACTTGGAAATAGTTGATGATATTGTTCTCTCTTGGCCGATTTATCTTTAAGGCCGAAACCAATAATCAAGTTAATCATTGCGCGTATTGAAATATTTTTCCAATTTAAAATTTAAGTACAGAGGGAAAATACAAATCTACAATAATTTAAGGCTCTTAATTCTGATTTGGGTTAACTTAAGAAGATTTCGATGAAGCACATATTTTATTAGGTACTAAACGATCAGATTGAACCTAAATTTAAGAATACTTCACACCAAGAGCCGGTAGTAGAATTTTAATACTATTGGCTGAAAGCAGTAAATTGCAGCATCAACTTACTCTTGGCTATGCCCATAATTGAACCAGCAATAAAATAATTTTCTGCGAAGTATCCCAAACTGCAGTTCCTTACTTTTAGTGACAATTTAACTGAACTGCAGAGTATGGATTAATTTGGTTTTTTTGGTTCATGACAAAACATGTTTAACGTCAGTTGAAAATTTCCAATATTTAAATTAAATTCTGTTTTGAAAACCACTCAAACTGATAAGGTAACTTACTCTTTGATCAAAACTAACAGCTAACATTGGACACGTACTTATACTGGTATTAGGATATGAGTCGGGTTGCTACCAATCATCTTTATATAATAATTCTATTTCCCTCGTTGAGTTTTAACTCCCTCAGGATTTAAGAGGGTTGGCGAACACCTTTAAAGAAAATACGGGTGTTTTAAAATATTTGAATATTCTGTTTTGTGATTGAACTTTCATGCTGTTGAATTTAACGCTCAACAAACCGGATATAAGTATGCGCCAACGATTTGAACTGAATCATAGTATTAAAGTACTTAGCTTTGATGAGTCGATGGATTTACTTGAAACTCAGTACAGGGCCATTTAATGGCAAATTACGTCACAACATGATGTGTGAACATGGAAAATAGGCCTCCACCGGATCATAAGAAACCAGGAGTGATATTGTATTATTGTGTATGATATAAAAGTTCTAAAATAAATTCTAGATAAAATATTATCCATAAACAATTATAAAACGTATATGCATTTCCTAGATAATAATCTTAATTCCAAGAATAATTTGACAATTATTAGTTTCCCAATGCTAAGCACACACTTACTGACCAAGTCATATCAACCATTTGACCAGCAGTCCCGAGTGACGTTACTTCTGGAATGGATACGTTCGGAAATGCGTCTCGTTCATTCCAGACGGAAAAGGAACAGTAAAATAAATTCACAACCTTAATTTACTTGGATGATAGCTCAAAAAGTTACTAGAAATATTCCATAATGTATCTCTACCACAAACAGCTGACACAATGTCACTTTGAATAACTGTAATGAAAAAATTTGGTAATGTATGTATGAGATAGCTAACCACAGTAATTTAGGCCAATATTATGTAAATATTTATTTGAGGTTTGTTACAAAGAATATATAATGTTTTATTCCACTTAAAAAATTAATATTCACAGAACCTTCACAAAAGGTTTTATCAACATAATTTCAAAATGGTTACCGACGAATATAAACCATGCAATGACGAAAAATTATATTTACAATGGTGCACCCAAGCAGTGTCTACAAAAATTTTACCCAGTTAAATAATTAAAATCCGATAAAATAATTATAAAATAATTTATTATTAATAAATAATGAGTACTGTCTTTATCCAAGTAAATATTATGCCTGGTTTAATATGTATTAATGTATGCACTATATAACAGTTAATAGATAACATAAACACAAAGAATAAGTACTTTAAATTATGATTAAAATATTGTTTCGGATTGAATAATTAGAAATTACTAAATTGATGAAATATTGAGAGAAAACTTAAGCTTGCAGTACTTTAAATATAAACTACGACTTGTAATTTAAATACCTAATATTTATAACAAAAGAGTTATTTTATACATGTGTCCGCAAACCAAAGCCTAAACATATCATTTTTAATCTGTCATCCAAGTAAAAACCAAACATGAACAAAAACTAGATGGATATCTTGACTTATACAATATGCCAGAATATTCTAGGCTCGGATACCTAGAGTGACACAAAGACTCGATACTTTTCCCCTCGTGACGACCCACCCCCCTCTCTATCCCCAACGTTTTCCTTTCTACATATCCCGGGATATAGGCACTATATATAGACCAGAGAGTGACTTTAAAGTCATTCTCTGCGACCAATGGATTTAAGCCTTTACTCTAGTAGAGTTCATAAGATAAATATGTAAGTAAAATATTTTATTAAATATTGTTTTTGCATAATGTTATTATGTTAAAAAAATATCTTAAAATTTTCTCATAAGGAAAATATCTTTGCTTTATATATTATTATATTATTTACGATAGTGAACATTTGAATATATCCTGTTGAGGAAAAAATCCTTAAGGAGTTGTAAACTCATAATATTATATTAAATATATTATGATTAATTTTATTAATACTTTCCCATAAAGTAAATATCTTATTTTGGATTTATGATGGTATAATTTTTGATAGTAAATTATGAGTAAACTAATCGTAAAGTTATATGTAATATGCTATTAATAATTTTTTTAACATCAATAAAAATGTCCCATTTGGAAAACATTTTTTACATTGTTATAATTCCTTTAAATTATGTTAGTGAACATCATGTTATTATGCATTGAATATGCTTTCGATTAAGTTTTGTACTAAAGTATTTTACATAAGGATAATATCATAAAATTGTTTAGGTCATATCACGTATCATATTAGATTAAATGTAATAAAGTCATTCAGTGTGATAAATGAAATATACTCCCTTCGGAACTAAGAACAATTAGCCATTGTTGTTCGGGTGATATATTTAGGAGTATTCTGTGTTTCCACATTTGGAATAAACTTAACAGTAGAAGATAGGCAAGTTAGATTGGTCAAAAAATTTATACTTTGCCATGGCTAGTTATGCTAGATATGCGTATAAGGTATGTTTTATTTGTTTGTAATTCTATGAAAGCTTAGATATATTGAACGTTGTAGCTTTTTCTATTGCCACTACCTTTGCTTTAATATAGGATAATGAATTTATTATAATCTGTAACTATTATTATAATCTAACTTTATTAAAATCTGACTTTGTCACAATCTGTCTGTGTTAATTAAAGTAGTTTACTTCTTGTTAAATTCATAAATTTATAGAATTTTTTTTTGTTGTTCTTGGATCTCTTCCGGGTTACAACATATCTGTTTTTTATTCATTTTATTATTTCTAATAAAATACAAATGGTTTTAAAACATCGTTTACTTACGTACTTTCCTTTTGCCTATCTCCACGAAGACCCTTTCATGCTCTTTCACCTTTCAATAAGTTGGAAGCATGATTACGCGAAACACTCGCAGTAGACTAGACTACCCATGATGGGGACATCAAGGTTCGACACTTGGTCGGGTGTACTGAATGTGGGTTTTGCTAACTGTTTTTTTAATCTCCCTCTATGTGAATTATTGTGCACATACTCTAACTATATGTATTTCGTAATGTCTAGAACAATTAGCGTAATTAGTACAATAGCGTATAGCCCGTAAAGATAATAAAATGCTGCGTTGGAATAAAAAACATTCCCATTTTAGGTTTTTTTCAAAAAACCATTTTTACCAATAAGGAGGCTATTTCTTGCAAGTTAAGGCCACGTGGCTCCAATGGCCTTCAGCTTGCCAATGAGGCTATCATCCTCGAGAAGATTATGATGGAATACCGTCAGCCCCTCTTCCTAATGAAGTGGAGCATGTGTACAAACAACTTCAATTAGAAGCTTCTCAATTTCACATGCCAATGGGCCGATTGATTTAATAGGTGCTGATGTTTTCCCTGATATATTTCATGGTGGGTGGTTCCCAGTCCGATCTGGTTACCCAGCAGATCTACACACCAAACTAAATTAAGTCATCATTGGTAAAGTTGGAAACCAAACCAAGTATTCCTCTATGGTGTTACCATTCTTAGTAAATACAGAGCTGTCTCTCAACAGTATCTTTCGATGATTTTGGGTGGTAGAGGATCTACCAGTGGTCAAGCACACGGATCCTGATGAAAATACATTAGAGGAACATTTTGTTCCAACACACACTGATGATGACAAAGATCAATGCAATGATCCCCAGCAAGTTTCAAGAAATTCCCTCAGTAATTGTTGAATTGGCTTCAATATATTGAAGGATGTTTTTCTCATCAACCTCTACAAAAGAAAGAGTATGGTATTTTATTGAAGGAATATGAATAGTTTAACCATATTCATGATCTGAAAGAGTCCTGGACCCAAGGTTTAACCTCTTATATACCATACCATTGTGTATCTAAGGAGACCAATTTGACCACGAAACTGAGTATTATTTGATGCCTCCGTGACAACAGAGTCGGTTTCTTTGTGGTAACTTATTAATGGTTCCCGAGCCAAAAAATAGAATTGTATCTATTGGAATTAATGTTTATATTTATTTGATTGAATTTTAAATAGATTTTTTTTAAATCTATCGTCAAATACTTGTATAGCCAATAACCGTTAATATTAAATGATACTATGACATGAGTCCCCAGATAAACCCATTATAGATTATTAACTAAACACTGTAGCCAATGAAATTTCGCCTGATCCATATTTGGCCATGTGGTAATTACATCATTAAATATTAATGGAAATCAGTGATACCCTTTCACAGGACAGTTCATTCGTAATTACATTTTTGTTGATGATATTGTGATCTCTGGAATCTGCGCTCAATCTACACGATGAACTTATCGAGTTGGTAAAGTTGGAAGTTCTCAAATGAGAATGTGGTCGATAAACCATCCTCGAGTCCTAAAGGGAATCCATTTCTAAGGTTTAAAGAAGATTTAGTAGACAATATAATCAAGATACTTGGGATATGGTAGAATGATACGTTTTAATATGTGTGTATTTAAGATATTACAGAAACAAATAGGTATATATTGTCTAATAAAGCACAGATCTTCGACCCATAATATTATCTTTCAGCAATACAGCTGGGAAAAAAAATCAATTTTTCAAATGAAGTAAAAGAGTGAAACTATGTTTGAATTCAATTGTAGAACATCCCTAGTGTGTGTCAGCGTTATTAGGTTTGTCAAGAAGTGTGCGGCATAATGCTGGAACGTGCCCCAACATGTCTATACTTGCACTTGTCATGCGCAGCTCAAATTTACTTTGTTGAGTCCTTTTAGTTCGCAAGAACGGTGTACATCCTCTGTGTTCTCCAGTGTTCTATCTATCTTTGAGATCTTATTTTAATTGTTTTTACTCGTTATTCAGTGATTTATATTATCAAAATTTATTTTCCTGACCCGGAGACAACTTTTGATAAAGTGTATAGATAATATAAAAGTTATTTTTTTAATAATTACAAGTGTGTTTTAGTTTATTATACCACTTTATACAGGCTAACTGCTATTTACAAATTAAATCTAGTTCTTTTATATATTCAAAACATAAAAAAAAGTTTTGTGCAAATTTACGCACTCCATTTTTTTATTTTTTTCACTACAGAATGACTACGCCAATTACTCACAATAACTTATTTTATTAATGGGTGTAAAATTAGAAGAATTAGAAATATGAAGTTATGTTGGATATTATTTTACAAGAATTTGACAACTGTTCGTTTTATGAAACTGCTTTAAAAAGAATTAAAAGAACAAATAGGAGTTTTTGTCATGAAATTGAAAAGAGATGTGATAACGTGGCAACACATCGAAAGTGGTTCACGAATGTATATTCATCCTGGCTTCAAGGAAATATTACATTTTCTGTGGTTGTAATTCAAGTTGTCTCAAGTACGTCAACATAAGATGATACCATTAAAAGGCGTGGTTGGTCTAAATAATCTTTAGTAATTGTGGTCCTAAATCTAGATCACTAAAAGTAAAAGTCTTCAAGACTATACTAGCCATGATGAACTGTTGATGTCCACATAAATACAACTACTGAAGGAAGAGAATATGGATTCCTCAGCTATAGTTAAAGAGCTCCGTTTTGCATCTCCAAAAAGCGGTACCACAATAAAAAGGGACACAAGTTTTTACATTAAAAACCAACTTTATTATCTTCCGATCAAGCATTTGCTTTAATGGCCGATGCCAATCTTCAGTGGCGGCTCGTGTATAGACACTGGGGAACTGCAGCACCACCAATTTCCACTTGATATTATCGATAACATGTAATTTGAGTCAATCTTTCTTCAATTCTTTCCTCAATGTGGAGCCACAATCATTTGATTTAATTTTTTCGACACTCATTTTTTTCCCCTGCTCCCTTCATATATTTAAATATTACAAAGTAAATGACAATGTCAATATATGTTTTGAGTTAATATATTGTCTTCAAAGAAAAGGGAACAAGACAACTTATTTCCTTCGGTATATACTAAATATAATTCCTTAAAATCAGGCAACAGATAATAAAGGGAATTTTTATTTTAGAATGAACAAATATTTTAAAGTTAAAGACATATTATTAATATGAATATATGTGGAGCATAAATCTAGTATTTGACTTATTCCTTCTTGTCTGCACTTAGAAAGATGTTGTTTGGTTGAATGGTGCACATAGCTCATTTTAGCAAATTATTGACTTATTGGCTTTTTCCTGCACACCACGGATTATTGTCTCCTGTGGATCATAACTACTATTTGCATTGTATTTTATATTTGTCTTGGAATTTATCTGAGGCCAAGTAAAGCTATCCATGCTGCTAATTAACTTTCCAAATCACATTTTATTCCTTCATTGTTATTCTGTTATTTATCAAAATTTTATAATATATATCTGTTGTTAGTATTAAATATAATTTTTGTGTGTATGAAAATGTATGTATTTGGTCTTTTAATCAATAAGATTAAACTCAATTTACGGTAATTAAGGTTGATGTTTTCTCTTGGCGTTAAGATTAAATTGAAACAAATGGAAGTCTATTCAAGTGTACTTTATAGCTATGGAGAATAACATTTCGAGAGGTCAAGATAGAATATCTGTAAAATTATCGATTTTTTTAAGGTCATTTTTGACACAAGTTTTACCTCTCGGTGTTACCAATTATGCGCGCATTTAGATATATGATTCATTGATCAACAGGTTATATCTTTTATCCAAATAATCTACACAGAATAAAATACTTATACTAATCAATTCATTCGTGTTTTGATAAATAATAGAGATCCTTCGTAGTAACAGAAATTATCCTCTCTATAGTTAATAGGCTTCTAAAACTTGAATGCTGAACATTTAATAATAATAAAATGTATTTAGAGTACTTACCAAGTAAGAGGTAGAAACACATTACACTAGTTTTCAAAGGAATACGACTACAATTCGTGGTTGTTCCTCCATTCAATATCTTATAAGCGCACATGTTTGCAAGTTTCTCAACCTCTGGTACTCTGCGTTAAGTGAGTGAAGGAGGCCTTTACTAAAATCTTATATAGAAAAAACGCTACGATTAAACAATGGCAAAATTGTTATTAAGATAATTTACCTTCAAATGGATCGTGAGTCTAAGCCACTTTAAAAAATGTATATAATTAAGGTGCATTAAAAAAATAAGGCACGTTTCTTTTATCTTTACCTTACATGCAATACTGTTTCCAAACTGTACTCTGATTCACTTTTCAATTCAAGCCATATGTTTACCACTACCTGCTGGCTAGTCCTGTCGTAATTTATGCTTTAATAACCAACTTAGGACTAGGACGAGCACAACAACCAGTCCCCTGTCGTAAATTGATCACTGTGAAAGAGGAAAAACACATTTCACAACTGACAAGTTTTTCGGGCAAACTGGGAATTGAACACAGGACTATAATATCAGTAGACAGACACGCAGCCGACCAACTAAGGTGTCTGATATGTATTTTTTAACGAACATAAAAATGATTTTTAATTGAGAATTTTGAATTATGCCTCCCGTCTATATGTTTGTTTGTAGGTTGTTTGTACTTCGATAACTGTAAACGAAGTATTCTAATCATTAATAGATTTTACAGGGAAATTCCTTGAACCAATTATGAACGATCTATATATCTGGTTTTCAATTTTGTAATAATTTTCAATTGTGAGCTCACCCAGGCCGTTTTTATTTTGTTAAATAGCTTTTCTGATGTAATTTGAATTTATAATTATTTTTAAGGAATCAATCAAGTACCTAAATCATATTATTTTAGATGTTGATGTATATATTTCGAGACTAGCTTCTCAAACTTTGTGAACAATAGCTATTCTCAATTAATATCATGTACTATTGAATATAGTATCAACTTGTTTTCTGTCTAACTCGCTCACCAATGGACTATTATACCAACATCGAATGCAAGGAGATATTATAGGAGATAACATTCAAATTTGAAATCCAAAGTGAAATTTAAAATGTCAATAATGATAAGAATATGACAGTTTCTTGACATGTTTTAAATTAAGGAAGTGTTTTCCTTTGCTCAATGAACTTCTAGTTCAGGAACTGTATTCTTATAGAGTGTGGTTGGTAAATTCTAGAGAGTTAACAACCAAAATAAATAAGAGTAATATATTTTGTGTTGTGACTCATTGCTTCAGTGCATTTGGTTCTAGAATCGAAATCCTATTATTACATGAGGATCCGATATCCTTTTTTTATAAAGTTTTCTCATTGCAACGAGATTTTGGATAAGTATATACATAAAGTGGGTCCCCTTACTATTCCACTACTAAAGTACTTTCAACTCAGATCCAGAAGGCTATGGTTCAGGTTCCAACTGTGGGTGTATTTTGTTTAAAACATAAGCATTTTAAATTTGTACTGCTTGCAAATTATTCACATGCATTTATTTAAATTTGGCACTCCTAAGACTATTTTTTTAAATTAGTTAATAGAGTTAAGCAATAGATTCTGCACTCAAGTATTCTCAAGGAGTGAAAATCTAAATAAATGGGGGCAATTTTAAAAGAAAAATCTGTAATTATTTTCTATCCAGACCCTAATTAATATATTATCATCAATTCCGAGTTATTTGAGATTGGCTTGATGGGAAACTAATGGGACACAAAACAATAATTTCTATTGTTGATGACTTGTTATGGAAATAAATAAATAACGTGGATACAAACTGTTAATATTAAACGCTGGGAATAATAATTTAGTGTATATTGTGTTGAAATTAATAATGTCAAAAACTTTAAGCTAAAATATACAGCTATTTTTATGCAGGTAAAAAAAGGATTTTTATATATTTTGCCCTAAGGTACTAGAAACTAAAATATATTTATTAATGCTATAAACTATGAAATAAATCACTAGAGTATTATAATGTTTACAAACTAAATATACATTATTTTTAATTTTTTTTAGTGGTGGATAAAATGTCCTAATAACTCTTGAATTGTGACACTTTATTATTATTATTATTATATATTATTATTATTATTATTATTTATATTATTATTAATATTACTCTCAGGTTGGAAAATATTCAGAGGAAATTTATCGCTGCGTGCTTTGATATGTTATTCAATAACCAGATTTATTATAAACCTAATTATGATAGGATTCGAAATCTTTTAGGGCTTCACGCTCTCTACTCACGTAGACTTTCATTGTGATGCTCTTTTTATTTTCAATCTCTTCAATTGAAAATTTCTTATAATTTGGCCCTTTATCATGAATGTATACATGTTCCTTCCTGGGCGTCTGATTATCCAAATTTTTGTCTCTCGACAACTTATAGTATGTTGTATCTACAGCACCAATCCAAGAATTTTCAAATTATATAATTATCATAAAAGAAAATCTAAACTAGAGATATTTAAGTAACTCCCTTATAATTATTTACCTTCGAGGCTCTCCATTGAATATTTAAATTTACTTTATTCTAATGATTTTATGCTTACTGTTATCATTTTTAAATACTTGATCTTTTACTACTCTTAAATTATTTATTATTTTGATCATCAATCATTAATATTATGTACTATTTTGGTAATTATTAATCACCATGTATCGTTATATAGCTATTAGCGTTTTATTTTTTACTATATTTAGTTTTATGGTACTTTTGTACTTTTGAGTGCTGTCCTATCATAGGTCTCACGACTATTGGCCAGAACTATAGTACATGAAATTGAAAAGTTAATAACAATAATTTAATTATTATTTTTATTATTATTATTATTCCATTTTAGTATATGGGCAAGAAACCTTTTGTGATTTCATAGCCAAGTTAATTCCATATACAAGATGTTGTTAAAATTATTTTGTTTTTAAGAAAGGTCCATATACTACTAGCTCGTATTATACCCGTTCCTTGAAATTTAAACAGTTGACCTTCATATATTAGCTTCGTCACTCAATCCACACTCATCTTCTTACCATGCATAATCAACGAAAGAAGGTTCTTTCACATTGGACTGTTGGATTACCTTTCATAGTGCACTCCTTTAGCACCCATTCATTATTTACAACGTCTATAAAAAAAATCCGCATGCATTTCTTCCTTATCCATTTCCATCCGCAATCAACTTGATCTTATGTTTATCCCGATGAACCCAATCTTATCATCAATACAATTTTTATTTGGTACAATTTTATTCGCCACCATTATTTCCTCTTTCAATACTTCATCAATAGTCAACATACATCCCATTACTTACCAGGTTACAGTCACCTCATTTCAATTTCACAATTTATCCTTCCATGTTCACAAAATATTCTTCCCAAGTACTTCAAAATCATTCACTTGCTCTAACAGTTTTCCATGTATACTAACAAAGCTTGCAATCATTTCCTGATTCGTCCTTTTAATTAAATATCAACGTAATTTGAAGACATTTATAAGAAGATCCATTCTGTCTGTTTCCCACATTCGTATGATTTAATGCATTTACAAGCCACTTTCATTCTCATATATTAAGACGGCATTATCTACATATATAAAGAACCTCACATAAACCTTGTTTATTTGCACATCAACCACGTTTCCCTCAAGCATTCCCTTATAAACTTGTCAATTCATACATTAAACAACCATGGATACATAACACAACACTGTCAAACACCTTGCTCAATGTCAAAACATTCAAAGTTCCATTCAACGTAGACACGCTTTACTTCCATTATACAGCGACATAACTACATTTACTATCTATGCATCCACAACATACTCTCCCACACATTCTGCAGATCAACATCAGAATTAATTCATTAAAGAAGGACCTACAGTAATAATCAAGTGAATAATCTTTGGAGGAATGTATGGGTGTCATATTGTCGAAATGATAAAACATTATTACTTTAATTAAAATCAGCATAGCAACAACCAAAATATTACCATGGAATTATAAATCATCTTATGGTGTATTATGCAAGGATCTAAGCTTTACCAAAATTGATAGAGAGGATTGGTAAACCATCCTCTAAGCATCAATCCTGGATTTGAACTCGATATCTCCGTCTACGGCAACAAAGAGCTGATGCTCCTTAATAAAATGATCACATGCCCCTTTAGATGTTTATTATTAAAGTTGTCAGAGCAAAGTCTATTCTATTAGTTATGCTTCTCCAAATTAAAATTAATTTATACCAGCATTGGTGGGAACATCAATATAGTCGACACCTACTTTGGTGCCCGCATGGTCTAAGGCATTACTCTATCAAAATACTAGATTTGTGATGACAGGGAGATTAAGGTTTGAATGCCGGTCATATTTACTAATAGAGGTCCAAACAAAATTCCTTTTCCTCCACGTAAATACGGATAAACAACGTCCAAATTCAACATTCTCACACTTTCAACACATTAGCATTATTAGTATACATGCTTATAACATGAACAGGTAACAGGACGTGTTGCTAAATAAAAGACTTAAGTCTTATGTTATCTGGTTTACTTGTGACGGGAAAGTAAGTTAATATGTCAGTCAAATCTACTGAATTAGTTTTTTCTCCTAAATGGTTCACCACCTTCCTCCTTAACTTTTCTAAATTTCTACCCTTCTAATCCACAATATTTTAGACTATTAATATATGGAGCACATAAACTGAATATTTAAAAACAACCTTGCCAGTGGTACCAGACAAAATGTACAATAAGTGTGGAAAATATTGATAGTGAAGCATTTTTTTTTACCACTGCGTATAACTAACTACCTGTCCATATTATATGAACTTTAGTTAATACACGAACGAATATAGATAAACAGAATCTTTGTTTACATAATTTAATGCTGGTGTGCAAATTAGAGTGTAAGAGAGAACTTAGCCAGTGAATTAATGATGTCTAATAAGATTAAGGTGGAGATGTAGGGAACTCTAACTAAGAGTGGTGTGTTTTGAGTTTTTATAGCAAAACTTCTGTTTGGACAAAATAAATGAAATATTGATTCAGTACAAATTATAGATTTACATTTTCTTCATAATGTGATATCAACAGTTGTCCAATATAGAATGAACATAGTGGCATAAGATTAGTAATTTTTTAAAGAAGAAAGAAGTTTTCATTAAATTCAAGGACAACCTCGACACATATTTAACTGTTTATATCACCTTGTGAAAAAAAATATTAATCTTTATGTATGTATAGGATATTTTTTATTTATTTATTTAGATAATTTGCGGTAAAAAAAATCCGTTACGTAAATACCAACCTTTAAGCAATACATTAAAAATGAAAAACTCTAAAAAGATGATTTCAGACTTATTCAATTTGGCAATTACGTTGTGCAGGGTTTTACACATATTTATTTGAGATGTTTTATTAAATCAATAAATAGTGAGGGATTCCCCCAACTAGAGATTAGGGAAGTTTTTAACACTATATCACAAATGAAGCTATGTAATTATTTCTTTAGCGTATTTTGTGTCGTAGTTCTGTGAATTTTATACAACTCATAAAAGCTAATAGTCGAGGCATTGAGGAAGAGGACACACATGGCACGTGTATTATAAATAATACATTTATTAGCAGAGTATCTTATGAATTTGAGTTATACGCCCATGCACTAATTACACTAATGGTTTAGGGAGAGTTGAAAACCATTTAGGAGAAAGCACCCAACTTGGATCAAATTTCTAGCTCCCTGACATTGGAAGTCTAGTCGGTTGCGAGAGTGATGCCTTAGACCATGTGGCCATTGAAGTAGGATTAATATTGATTTATCGATCCGCAACTGGTACATCGTTTTAACACAAAACTGCTAAATTAAGTATTTATAAAAAATCTATCTTTAGTGGATTGAATTCTATAACGTTTAAATATCTTGCAGAATTTCAGCTTTCCTGCAATGTTGAAATAACTGCATGTTGTTTTAAAATATTGATATGCAACAGATTGAAGTTACCGACCGTGATTTATACTTATAATTTTATTTGGCAGTTTAAAAAAAATGTGAGTATGTAAAACTAGCATGTATTTAAAAATGTTTAACGTTAGTAATGCTTGAATGGCTCTTTATGTGAATGGGTGGAAAGCAATATTGCCAAAAGTCTTTTATTTCTCCTATAGATGAACCATTATATAAAAAATGTATATTATAGAAACAATGGAAGATTCTGATGGCTGAGAAGCGAGATGAAGACTACAAATCTCCTAATTGTATCTCTATTAGGTGGACTTAGAAGGTGGTCAATAGGAGGACACATTTAAGTTAGGCAGGCAAGAACCATCATTCAAACATGGTTGTACTACGAAAAGTATGTATAAATATGTTTCTGATATTGGGGTGAGGGGTGAGTATGTCTTATCTACTAAATTCAAAATCCAATTAATGTCTTGGAAAGGTAAAGGGGGGGAATTTTGGCTCCACCCCTATTTCCCCACATTAAATTTCATTCAGTATGGTAATAAGCTGTGAGCTAGCTCCATACACCAATAAATTTGTCCATAATATTTCCCTTTGCGCATTCATTAAATACCCTTCCACGCCCCCACAGGAATAACTCACAAAATAATAGAATTAACTCCTGGCTTTTGTAAACATTAAAGGGAGGAATATTTTATTCTACTCTTTTTGTGAAATTTACAGGTATTGAAAAAAGTCCTATTAGAAATGGCCTTTCTTAAAAACTAAAATAATTTTTAATAAAACCTTGTACATGGGATTAGATTGGCTATGAAATCACAAAAAGTTTCTTGCCCATATACCTAAAATTTAATAATAATAAAGATAATAATAATAATAATAAATATTTCAATTTCATGTACTATAGTGCTAGCCAACATTCATGAGACTTATGATAGGCGAGTATTCAAAAGTACACAAGTACAATAAAAATACATTCAATATTTAAAAAAAATAACGTTCGCTAAATAATTATACATACTGATGAATAATTACAAAAAATTAGACATAATTATTAAAGAAAGATGTTAAAATTAATAAATAATTTGAGAGTAGTTAAAGCTAAATTATTTAAAAATAATAACTTAAAAATAATGCATAAGAATAAAGTAAATCTACACATTCGGGGAAGAGCCTCGAAGGGTAAATAATTATAAGGGAGTTCCTTAATAACTCTGAGTTTAGATTTTCTTTATGATATTTTTCTAATTTGAAAATTCTTGGATTACCGCTGTGGATACAACATACTACAAGTTGTCAAGAGAAAATAATTTTGGGTAACTAGTGACCCGAGAAAGAACATGTATACATTCATGATCAAGGGTAAAATTACAAGAAATATTGCTATTGAAGAGATTGAAAACAAAAAGAGCATCACAATAAAGTTTATGTCAGTAGAGAGCTTGGAGCCCTAAAAGGTTTCGAATACTGTTATAATTTTAATAATTCTGGTTAATAAAATACTTAAAAAAAACGCAGTGATAAATTTTGTTTGGACATTTCAATTTGAGAATAATAATAATAAATAATAAAGTGTCACCACTGAAGGATGGCTTAGGACATTTTATCTATCATTAATATAAATAAAAATGTGTATGTGTATGTAATGTAAACATTAAAATACCCAATTGATTCCTTGCATAGATTGTAACTTTAATAAGTAAGTTTTGGTTTATAGTACCTTAGTGAAAAAATAAGAACATCCTATTATTTTTTTCCTCGGCCTAATAAAACGCTGTATATCTTATCTTAACGTCATTGACATTAATAATTTCATCCAAGAATATTAAAACTATAACTCCCAGCGTTTAATATTATCAGTTGTTCCACCACGTTTTTATTTATTTCAAAACAAAGCACTCAAAAACAATCATACTTATTGTGTTGTGCACTTTAGCTTTCCATCAAGCCAATCTCAAATAACTCGGAAGTTATCGAAAATGTACTGATTATGTCATGTTAGAAAATAATTACACATTTTTCTTTTAAAATTGCCCCCACTTATTTAGTTCTCCCCTCCACCCCCAGAGAATACTTGAGTTCCAGAATCTATTGTTTACTTTATTGTCTAATTAAAAAACATAGCGTTAGGCCTACCAAATTTAAATAAATGCATGAGAATATTTTGTTAGCAGGAAAAATTTAAAATGATTATCTATAATTATTTGCGTTTATTATCTGCTTGACAATTTCGTTTTACATCACACAAAGAAAATGTTACTCCATTGTTTTTTAAAATGTTTGCCTTCTACTACCAAATTTCTCTAAGTCTAACATTATAAATTTAAATTTTTAAGAATTATTTGGTAATTTAGTGTTGTCCTCTTAATTGAGAATCAAATTTAAATTTTCTAGAACACATACAAATTTCTTATTCTATTTACTCTCCTATTTCCCAGTGTCCCATTTATTGAATAAAAAATGTTCATATTTTTTATAATTTATTTGGAGTGGTGCCATTAGTTGTCTACAAAATCTTCTACCAGCTTGAAAATTAGTAATTTATGTTATTTTTTGTTGTCTTGAACACCCCACCCACTTTTCTCCAAAACACCTAACCACCAGTCGTGTAAATACTGTATACAAATAAATCTAATATTAATATTTTGCAAATGCAACTCGATTGGCCTCCATATGTTAAATTTCATCTTGATTGGAGGACCAAGAATATACTACCACTTTTTTTGCCTCTATACATCCCTTTAGCTGATAAAATTTAAATAACCTTACAAATATTCTTACCCAATTCTATAAAGAAACAATTATTCTAAATCTTAGGTCTATATGTCCACTAGTTCAAAGTTGCACGGTCAGTGAATTTTGAATACATTCCAACCCCCTATTTTATCCCTTACAGGTTTAATTTCGCAAAACTTTGTCTTATCTCTGGTCTAGGGATAAAAAGGAATCTTTACTCAAAATTTCAATTCTCACGGTTTGACACCTATAAGCTCTTCTAACAAAACCATGAACTCCCCCACGTCATTTATTGTCTTTACAGGCCAAATAAGCCTTGTAGTATGGAATGTTAATCAATAATTAATCATCCTATAATTCCACACTCATGTTAATATTATTGATATTCTTTTAAGTAATATAAATGGCTTCTCAAACGGTATTTCTACGAATTTCAATGTATATAAATAATGTAGTGTTGAATTGTAATATTGACGTAAATACATTATGAATATGTATACTAAACTTATCTACTCATATCTCCCATAATTCTTTAGTATTTTCAATATTATTTTAATTATGTCTCTAAAATATTCCATTACACCGAAACATATATTAATTCTATGACTTCAGTAGAAAAACAGTTCACACAAAAACGATCGAAGATTTAATTTTCTTTAATTTGGTGTGCTTTAATAATCTGTACTATGCACAGGCGTAAGTATACACAATTTTTTTTACACGTGTGGATGAGTGTTCATTTGTAGTCACTTTCAGGTTATACTTAATATGGTGTACAATGAATTGTGCAAAATGAATTAAGTCATTAAAATTTCTTATATTAGTATGTATTGTATGTAATGGATACCTTTGTGATCAGTGTTAGAAAGGATTAACATCAATCATCAGTAGAATTTTAATTCTATTACATTTTTCGCAAATTGCAATAATGGTTGAAACCGGCAGTAACGTTTCTTGTTAAAAAGGGTTATAATAATACTAACTTTGAAAACATCTAAAAGTATGGGAAATGTGAGCAAAACAGAAATATTTTACTAAAGAACAAAAAAACCTGCTAAAAAAAGGAGTATCTGCAATTAAATAGTTTAAATGTTTTATCATTGATTCATAATACATCAAAAAAAAGGATTTTGTCTAAGAGATATAAATAAACTTTCATATATATAATAAAGCTTTGGATTATTTATATTCTTCCATTTATTGCTGTTAACAAAACGTTACTGGTAATTATATGCTACAATATTACCACTAAAAGGAAGTCTCTTTTAAAAATGGTGAATCTTGTTTACTGATCACATTTCCATCAAAATTATACGGGGATGTGCGCTTCAGATTCTGTACACCAAACATACATCCAACGTTGCGATTTTCTTGAATTAAAATTCAAGATTTCAAAGAGAGTAGTGGGTGACCAACCTTCGGGTGAATTGGATCAATCTTATTCAGCAGGACAGAGAATGTTAAGTGTCAGCAGGAAGGATTGGACACACACTCTTGACTGGAAACATGTTATTTTGGTAGAAGATGCAATGCGTTTGCCGTTGGAGGGACTCTCTCCATTGTTCTCTTCTTTTGTGTGAATAGTGCTCTTCTGGCCTTATTCGCCAACCTATGTTCGTAGGATCTATTATATAATTAATAACATATTTTACCACCTTGTTCACTGTAGATTTCAGATTTCCCTTTGAAACAGCAACAAAGGATTTCATAGGTGGACTCATGGAAGCTGTCCCTGCAACCCATGGATTTAATTTTACCTCTTACACTGAAGGAAGGTATGATGTCACAACCAGTCATAGCATGAAATGCTAAGAGTCCTATGCTTGTGTAGACCCCAGTAAGTTAGCAATCTCATTCAATGGAAGGTATCTAAATTTTTTCTACTTCCAAAGGAGAGCCAGAACTTTCTTATCCTCAATCCTGATACAATTATACTCCTATGACTACCTCGTCAGAATTGCTGGCACGAATCAGTACCCTTGCAAGTCCACGTTTCGCATCATCAGCAGCATGAAGGAAAACACGGGTATCAGCCTCTTCCTGATTACAGGGTTTAGTACTTTTTATACTTTCCCTGTCTAGAAAGCTAATCATGGTACATTCCTGACTTATTTGCACTTCCAATTACTTCCCAAAAGATTATAAATCTATTTATTGTTTCCATCCAACCTTAAATGTTGTTTCCATTTTCCTTTTTGGAGAGTGGTTCATTAAACTGCTCGTATTCTAAGTTCAGTGCAATGCTTCATTCGAGTGACTATTTCAAGCTACCACATTTGTAGAAATCCCACACCACATCAATGCGCTGAACATATTTCATCTGTTTTTCCATGTATGACAAGTATTTGTTCTCGAGATATTGTTAAATTCTGTGCAACACAAGTTTTAATCAAATTAACGATGTTGCTCTATCAAATACCTCGTCACTACGCAGAATTTAATCAATTAAATCAGTTAAGGTAGTTTTTAATTGGGATTCTCTGGTAGCGGAGCCATCGCAGAATATACAATACCTCTGTTATATCCGAATCACACATGTACATCATCTTCACAGGGTTAATTGGGCCTATCTGGGCGAACTTATCTTCCTCTACTTGTTCTAGCTAATTGAGCTTATTGAACTTAATATAGCAGTTTTTTACCACGAAACTTTGTTATTAAGTGTAGTATCTTAAATGCCTTAACCATGATCAAAAATATTTGAGTCAATGTCCAGTGATAAATTATCCAGCTCTTGAAATGCAAACAAGTTTTCCGACGGTACTGAGTATCCATCTCCTCTAGCTATATTTTTGTGTCGGGATGGATCAAGAGAAGTCATAGTACCTTCTTGACAAATTATGGGTTTCGAATTATTTCGACTTCATTTATGCAATGGATTGACAATTCTGAAAACGTCATTCGCTTTCACTGTTGTTTGAGGATACAATGGAATATAGGTGATACAGGCATTCAATGTTCACGACTCATCTTGTATCTGAAAACAGCAAAAAAAATAAACAGTTGCGATGGTTTGTAGTTTCGATTTAGCTAATTATCAAATAAATCATATTTTTGGATGCACCAGCCTGTGGCACATTCTCAGTGAATGAATTCCCCGAGCTGAAGATCAGGGCATCGAAATTTTTACAACAAACTGCCATTTGAATAAAACTGCGATGAAGGATGATGTGATAACATAACAGGGATAGAGTTACTATAGGTATGATACACGAGAACCCAGAGAAAATAAATCATGCAAACTTGCACAGTCCACAAATAAATCTACATTCCCTGGGTTATACATTATCGAACCTGGGCTGAAGTAGTGGCAGGTGTTGTATCTACGTCCAACTGGACATCAAAAAAACTTAATGTTAATAACACAGTAACCAGCAAATATTAATATATCTACCACAATAATAATCGTACGTATGGGATTAGAATGGCTGCTAAGCCAGGCATATCAAAAATAAAAATACTGTATTTTCACTTCTGTGTGTGATGCAAAACATTTAAGCATACCTAATTAAAGTAAATTGAATTATCTATCCTTTTTGCTTGAGATATTTCTCTATTAGAATAACAAACATCAATATATTTCTTCATACATGAACATTTTACAAGCACAATAAAAATAATATTGAAAATTTATAAAAAGCTATTAGATATATGAGCAAAACGAGTTTTTTTTAAATAAATCATATCTAAATATATTTAATTTAAAAAGTTAAAAATGTCAATCTAATAATTATAAGCTGATATATAACTAATTATAAGAATGTAACTGAAACCACCTTGGAACTCGAGAGTCAGAATCAATGTTTCCATTTACAGATATGTTCAAGAGAGTCCAATCCAAGCATGTTCCTAAGCTCATCTTTTAATCACAAACTAACTATTTTAATGGCTTTATCACTCTTACTTACTGCATTATAATGAGTGCTGACACTGTTTATGTGGTAATAGCCTCTATTATAATCACAACCCCGTGCAGTACTCGATTTGTTATTCATAATTCAAAGCACAACAATATTAAATAAATACGCTTCACAATTTTGTCTGTATGATTACATTTAATATAATTTTGTTAAAGTAAGAGGCAGTAAAGTTAGTAGGATGGCCACTCTTTCCTATTTTACGACCGCCTCTAGCTTTCATAACTTAAGATACTATATTGAGTAATATTTATAGAATTTATAAAGAAATTTTCAGATCCAAAATTTTATAAATTCTTAAAGTTACCTTCTTTAAACAATACTGCCATATTAATGGGTAACTTATTAAAATAACACATAAAGTTACCTCTCTAAAACAGCAAGTAAAGAATAAATTTTAAAAAAAATACCATGAGCATAGCTATAGTTGTAACATGCTATGATTATTTAAAAATACATTAATATATTTTTGGGGCTCTCAACGTTGAAAAAACGTAACTATATCATTATGTTTAGAGTTTAGTTCGGAATTGACACTTTATATCAAACATGGCATTTAGATTCACTTATGAATGTATTAAAATGGTTTTAGTAAATGTTCAAATGTCTTAAAATGAGCTTCGTACAGTTTTATTTTGGATTTTTCTGAATAATTTGACATTAGAACGTGTTGCTAAGCATGTTAGTTCCTATATACAACTCAACCATTATTAATGATAAAAGAGACTGAATGTTTACGTAGAAAGCATTTATTCATTACATTGTTTTACCAGTCGGTAGCTATGTCTTGATTGGAAATAAAACATTGAAATTTAAAATAATATATATTTAGATCACAAAAACTTATTTAAAATATATTATAATCTATTATTTTATTGAATTTTATTTTTATATTTTATAACTCTAGTATATTTGGTAGAAGACATAGGAAAGGTGTATAGAAATGTATAAAAGGGACGAACACTATATGGTTTTTACAATGAAAATAAGAACACAGTTCACACTTTACATTTCTGCCACTGGACAAAGAGGTGATGGTTGCCCCTAAAAGAAATTCGATCGTCACTGCCCAATCCCCCAAACTAGATTGCATTCTATCAGAACTCATAAGGGAGGAGTGTGAGACGCCCAACACAACTTCCTAAAAGAGGAAAAACAATGGAGAAGATGGAAAATTGTAAAGAATGATATAAGACACACACACACACACACATATATATATATATATATATATATATATATATAAACATTTAAAAGGTATAACACACATATATATATATATATATATATATAAACATTTAAAAGGTATAACACAAAGAACAAACACAAGAAAAGGACATTGGGTGCTTATATTTAATATAAATCTATAAAGAAACCTCTTCGCGCTTAATGAGGTAATTGTATTATATTTTGGAAGAAAGAATAGGGAAGGTGGAAGGTGGATATAAACATGTAAATGGACGAACACAATATGGTTTTTACAGTGTAAAGAAGAACACAGTGAAGCTAGATTTAAAAATACACTATTCCAAGGGTTAAACCCAAACGTAGCCGGAAGGAATAACTTCCAATAGTGAATAAATCAAGTGGACCAGTTGTTAGCTTCGGAGACTATTTCTCATTTTGTTATCTGTTTTTTGTTTAATGTACTATTTTTACTTTCTCGTCGTAAAAAAAACTGTCTCAAGTTTTTGATGAAGGTTGAGGTTTTATGGCCCATGAACCAGAAAAAGTGTTTTTTGCAATGCCTTCTGTCCGTCTATCCCTCAGAATAGAGACTAAACTATTATATTGATCGGGTTAAAACTAGGTATTTAGAATTTTATTAGGGTTGTATCGAGGGATTTTTGGAATTGTCTTTCCAACCCTAAAATTAAGGGTAGACTCTTTAAGGGAGAAAATAGAAAAAAAAATCATTTTTATAAAATGACTCTAACGATTTTGATTAAATTTCATTTCTAAACATTGATAAATAACATTTTAGAAAACATTCTGAAAATAATAATAATCTTTCGTAAGGAGTTTAGAGTATGTTATAATAACAAAGACTACAATAAGAATTGAAATGAATATTAAAAGTTGAATAGACGAAAATGATGTAAATGTGTAGTCCGCTTCCTAATTTCGATCTCTTCGTGTCCTACCACCCTTCGGACTCCATGATTATGGTGCGTCCAATTGTTAGCCCCGAAACATGTCGGTAAAATAAAACTTCTGTAGACATCATCAGTACAGGAATATCAATAACAAAGGAGTAAAGGAAGTCAATCCCAACAACAAGACTGTGATAATTTTTACATTTATTTATATTCATTTCATGTTATTAATGTTTTTTATGAACTTAGATTTATATATTTTAAATTTAATGAGTTTAAAATTTCTAATTCTATCAAACAAATTTTAAGTGTATTTTAATTAGTCAACACTTATATGTATTCCTATTAACTATATTTATTTATACTTTTTTATATTTTAATCTGACCTGCATTTCATTTAAATATGCCAACTATGTTAGTAAACAGTATTTTTAGTCCACTTTCTATACCATATCATTGTTTACTTTAGTATATTGCTCAATCTCTTGTATTAAACTAATTACACATTTACATCATTTTCGTCTATTCAACTTTCTATATTCATTTCAATTCTTATTGTAGTCTTTGTTATTATAACATTGATAAATAATACAAACAAAATGGCCACTTTTTATTTTTTGTCAAATTAACTCTAAGGGTTGCGCACCAATGCGTTACATAAATATTTTTCTTAGCAAATCTCCGTATTTATTTGAGATTTAAATTTGCAAATGTATAGGTATATTTAGATTAACAATATTTTATTAGAAAAATCTTTTCATATAACCAATAGTTTTTTAAGATATAATCAAATAAATAAATATATATATATATATATATATATATATTAATTTTTTGAAAACTATAGGTAAAGTATTGTGGCAGACATACTATTTAAGATTAAACTCAAAATTTATTTGTCTTATGTTTTAAAATAAGTAAGGGTTTCTGTTGAAACCACGAACTTAACTGGCCTCTCAGAATAGTTAACGTGATTTCCTCTTCGACAAGACTTGGTTGACTGTATTTTATCTTTGACAGGGTGTAAACTAGCACCAAAACACTACTAAACTCGACGACAAAACTACAACAATTGCGCCGACCAACTTACCTCAAACGGACATTTAAACAAGTTTGTTGTTAGTAGGTAAAGATAATGATGATATATTCCTAATACAGGATGGGATGGAAACAATCAGACTATACATGCCGAGGAAATTGATTGACAACGTGACAAGGTTTGTCTGACGTCCGGTTGAGCTCACTCCAGTTCATCGTCGGCCGTCTCAACTCTCCACAACTGGCAGCCTACTCTTGGTTGTGGTGTTCAAGACCAGGGGCACTCCTTCAGCAGAATCTTTTGGAACGTATGAACATTACTGCCAGCTTTGAAACGCGTTGGCGTTTTAAACACATTTCCACGCACGTCAGATATCTTAACTGCGGTGTATTTTAAAGTCATTGTGGCATTTCCCCCAGAACGAAAGGACGAAATCTCCAGTCTAAATTATATACTAAGTAACTCATATCAAACGAAACTTTCGTGGGACCAAATTACTAATCTTCCAAGAAAAAGTGTCCTAACCTTAGCTAAAGAAAATACACATAAAAAAGTAATAAGGGGAAAAAAAAGGAAGCTACAACATCTAGTACGCTTCAACAACCCTTAATAGTATAATAGTATACAATATATACAGTTTGTCGAATAGGTGTACGCCGGTGCTAAATTGAACATACAGGAAAAATGTGGATCTAGGGAAGGCCAAGGAAAAAAAAGTTAACTTCACTCCACCTGGGACTGTAGGTGAGACTACGCGGGGAAGTAAGCCCACGGAGAGGACCCTACCTACCCGCAAACCTACCTGTGACACCGTATGGAAGCTTTATTTCTTTAAGGGCAGTGGGCACAGTTTTACCATTGGCCGTTTTACAGTTCCAGTTTTGGTAGTCACGGTAGCCAATCGAACCACGCAATCTCGTCCAGGGTGTACTGACGAGACTCGACCAGTCCTCCATTGTAAGGGAGGCGCGTTTCGTCTTTTAAGATGACGAGATCGCCGACTGCTAGATTAGCCATTTGATTAGCCCATTTTGGGCGCTGTTGAAGACCACCAAGATATTCATTTCGCCATCTGCACCAGAATGTTTGCGTAATCTGCTGTACTAATTTCCACCGGTCACGTAAGTTTAGAATTTTGTCAGGCAACTGAGGCTCTTGAATGGCTTCCATCATCAGGAAGTGTCCTGGTGTTAAAGCTTCTAAATCATTTGGATCCGAGCTCATCGGAGTGAGCGGTCTTGAATATAGGGTGGCCTCAATCTGTGCCAACACCGTTGTGAATTCCTCAAAAGTTTGGATTTGCTCTCCGATAGAAGCTGACAAGAGCTTATTTGTTGATCTTATAGAACCCTCCCACAGCCCTCCCATGTGAGGGCTGGCCGGTGGAATCAAGTACCACGATATGCCCCGTTGAGACATCTCTCGTCCTACCGCAGCGTTGTGCTCTGCATGGGCGGTTAGTTCCTTCCATTCTCCTAGCACCCTTTTAGCGCCAACAAAATTGGTACCCTGGTCACTAAACATCTAATGAACTGATCCACAGCGAACCAGAAACCGGCGAAAAGCAGCTAAGAATGCATCCGTAGTCAATTCTGACGCCAATTCCAAGTTTACTGCATGATTGGACATGCACACAAACAGGCAGATGTATGCCTTTGTTGTCTTAGCCTTTCTAATGCGACCCAACGTAATCGTATATGGACCCCCGTAATAAACCCCAGTTGTGTAGAATGCTTTCAACTCTTCCAATCTTGCTATGGGGAGCTCTCCCATCAATGGAAGTGTGAGGATAATGAACGTGCCTTAAAGCACGGGATACATCGGCCCACCCGTCTACGAACTGCATCTCTGCCCACCATAATCCAAAATTGCTTCCTGAGCATCCAATGGAGGTTCTGTGGGCCTGGATCTTGGTTTTTCTGGTGGGACTCATCAATAATTAAATTGGTAAGCTGGTGATTGCGAGGCATCAAAAGGAGGTGCCTTTGTGCAAAGGGTAACTTGGCGTCGTACAATCGCCCACCCACCCGTAGGAAACCTTCACCGTCCATGAAAGGATTCAACCTGCCAATTTCCTTACGGCACGGCTTCTTTGCATCCAATCGAGCTATTTCCTCGGAAAACTCCTGACACTGGACCAGTTTCACCAGCCGAAGCATGGTGGCTGATAATTCTTCTGCAGTAAGGTCACCTGTATTTGGAACTTTAGATCTTATTCTATCTATTCATCTTAAAATAAGGGTGGTAGATCTCTTTAATGTAACTCTGCCTGTTTCCTGAGCAGGGCAGGCCGATATGAGGAGCCGCAAGGCGAATCGTAGAGGTCTGTCAGGTGAAGGAAGAACAGCCGGTCGTAAGCCCGGAAAAAAGAGGAACGTTGGGAGGGTCTAGTCAACCCAACCTTAAAAGTGAATGCACGGACATGGTCCGAAAATCTAAGGGGCACCCCTCGATAGGGGAAGGCTAACGGAGTCTGGTCAGCTCCGAGGCCAAATACGGGACCTGCTGATGAATATGGCAACCCTAGCCCATCAGTATACCAGGGTTGGGAGGATGTGGTCGATCCTCCTGTCAAAACGAGACTTGCTGGTGAATATGGCAACCCTAGCCCATCAGTATACCAGGGTTGGGAGGATGTGGTCGATCCTCCTGTCAAAACGAGACCCCCCTCGATGGGAGTAGGTTGGTCCTAACCGTGGCGCGCTGGGAGTGCCGAACCGAGTCATCGATATGTTTTCGTCGGTGGCCGGGGAAGCTGATGTGAGCTTGCTCTGCCGAGGCGGCAGCTGCGGGGATGGACCGGAGACCAACCGCTTCGGACCCTGACCAGGAAGTGGACATTGAGTGCGGGGGTCGGACCCCGCACCGCAACGAGCGAGCCCGGTCCGTCCGAGAGTACCGGGATCGGCAAACGGAGGTCGGGCCCCGGGGAACTGGGGTAGGGTATCATCCCGAGGGTATACCCGCTCCTGACTATTCCGGCCCGCTCCCTTGTCTACGATGCGCTGGCTAAACAGAATAAGAAATATGTATACAACAACTGGAAACAAGATGCCGTCCGAGAACGGTGGAACGGGGCGTAAGCTGGAAAGGAAAAGACGAGGAAAAGATAAAGTTCCAGCGGAAAGGGAGAGTAACTCCGCCAGTGAGGGGGACACTGAGTGGGAGGTAGCAAAGAGAAAAGAGAAACGCAAGACCAAAGAGAGGGCGACCAAAAGGAGCCCTAAAGGTGGGAAGGAAGGTCCGGAGGAAGGACAGAATATGGATAAGCCTGTAACGGACCCAGGCAAAGTGAGGGCCCCACAGCTGAGGCTGTGTAGGCTGGAGGTAGAAAGAAGGAAGAAGGTAAAAGAAGTGGAGGCGAGCCCGAGTGGTAGCTCGGATGGTCAGGCGGCAAGGCCGGAAAGGACCATCATGGAAGTAGCCGCTGCAAGGGCAGGAGAGACGGAATCGGAGAAGGAAGGTGGAGACACCGAAGGAACAGAGGAAGAGGGGAGAGGTGCACTCCCCCCGAGTACTATAGGCGTAGCTTCCTTGAAAAGGAATTTGTGGATGCCCTGGGGAGCATCGGAGCGGAGAAGGATACAAGGCGGAGGTACAACATGTACCAGGCAGAGATGGAGAGAATCGTGGCAAGCCAAGTAAAGAGCAAGGGATTCTCGCTTCTGGCCCAGGAAAAAGTACGGCTCATCATGAAAGAAATGAGCGTGATGGCAAATGACTTGATGGATAAAGTCATAGGGCTGGAGGCCAGGCAGGCGGAAAGGAAAGAGATAATCGAGTGGATGGGCAGGCACGAAGGAGAAAAGAGAGCAGGTGCCGGAGAGAGAGGGGGCCGAGAAGTGACCAGTTATGCGGAGGTGGCTGGCAAAGAAAGGCTTAACGTCCCAAGCCTAAGCACCGGGAAAGAGGTTAGGCCAAAGGCGAATCTTGTCATCGTAAGGGGGACCGATGGCAAGAAGAACGGGGCAGAGGTAAAAGAGATACTAAAGGGGACCTTAAAACCCAGAGAAATGGGGGTTAATGTCAAAAATCTCAGACGGATACGGGAAGGTGTGTGTGCTGGAGGTGGAAACACCCCAGCAGAAGGCCAAGTTACTAGAGAAAGACCTGGGTGAGGCAGGCCTGAAGGTAGTGGAGGCTGGGACCAGGGAGCCCAGAATAATGATTTACGATGTCGAAAAGGGCAGAGAGGAGAGTGAGATCGTGAAGGAGGTTCACGAAAGGAACATGGAGGGAAGTGAAGTGGGCCTCGAGGAGTTCGTGAAGAACTTCAGGTGTGTCCATAAGTATGGAAGGCCCGACTGGGAAGTCGATCACTGGGTGGTGACTTGCAGCCCCAGAATAAGGAACTGGCTGAGGGGAAGACGGTATGTGTATCTGGGATGGCGGAGGTGCAGGGTGAAGGACCATGTCGAGGCCACCCGGTGCTTCAAGTGCCAGGCATATGGGCACATAGCAAGGCATTGCGCACAAAAGCTGGCATGCCCGAGATGTGGAGAGGAGCATGGCCCAGCCGAGTGTAAGGTGGCGAGGGGCAAGGGCTGTTGCATCAATTGCCGGAGGGCAAAGAGGGATGACCGCCACGATGTGGCGGATCGGAAGTGCCCGATTTATCAGAAGGCTCTAGACGAAGCAGACAGAAGAGTGGACTATGGGCTGTAAGGTGATCCAGGTGAATGTGGGGCGATCTAAGGCGGCAATGGAGGAAATCGAAAGGTACATGAGGATGAATAACGTGGAAGTTGCGGCCATACAGGAACCATACCACCGAGATGGTAGAGTGGTGGTCGGGGGCTGTAAAGCTCTGTTCAAAAGTAATGAAAATGGCGCGATCTGGAGTGCTATAGTTGTAAGGCGGGCGGAATGCCTGATGGTAGGATACCTCTCGGAGAGTAGCAGAGTGGTGGCTCGGATAGGAAGTGGCGAAGACGGCTTCTACGTGGCCAGCTGTTATTTTAACCCGAGTGAAGACATTGAGATACATATCGGGGGCCTGGAGGAAACTCTGAGGGACCTGGGCGGTGAGAGAACGGTGATCTGCATGGATGCAAATGCAAGATCGCAGCTATGGCACGACAGAATCCTAAACGAGAGAGGAGAGGCGATGGAGGATTTTATCCTCACCAACAGGATGAGAGTAATGAACAGAGCTGGACAGCCCGAGACCTTCTGCAACACCAGGGGTATGACGTCGAATGTGGATGTAACTCTGGGGACGGAAGATATGTGGGGAGAAATGAGGGACTGGAGAGTGAGAATCGGCGAGATAGAGTCGGACCACCGGCTCATCGGTTTCATGGTGCAAAGGGGACGGAGAGAAGGCCCAAACGGACAGGGAGAGAAAAGATAAGGTATAAGTTTAAGAATGTGGACTGGCCGCGATTCACGGAGGCACTCCAAAGGAGGGTGGAAGAGGCAATGCCAGTAGGTGGAAATGTCGAAGAGATGGCGGAGGCACTGGAATTGGCAATAATGGAAACCGGGAAGGAGTGCCTCCAGAGGAAGAAAAGAGGTGGAGATGGCGGAGGGGAATGGTGGACAGAAGAGCTGTCAAGGATGAAACGGGGAAAGAACAGAGCGAGGAGAGAGCTAGACGAGGCTCGGAGGAGGGCACAAAGAGAAGAAATCGATGGGGCGTGGGTCCGATTCTTAAGCCGAGAATATGCCCACCAGAGGAATGAATACGTAAGGAGAGTCCGGGAGGAGAAGAGGAGGAAGTGGGAAGAACTTGTCTCCCAAGAGGCGGATAACCCTTGGGGAAAGGTGTACAAGGTAATTATGGGGAAAATGAAAGGTGAGACAGTGCTAACAAGCCTAGTGAAGGCGGATGGGACATACACCAGGGACATAGGAGAAACCGTGGAGATGATGTTGAAGGAACTCCTCCCGGACGATAGCAGAGAAACGGACGAGAATTACCATGAACGGATTAGAAGGGGAGCGGAGACATGGGATGGAGAGGAGAGATCCCCGGAGTTCACTACTGACGAGGTGGAGATGGCGCGCAAGAGGTTGAGGAACAGGAAAGCACCAGGTATGGATGGAATACAACCGGAACTGGCAAAAGGGGCACTGATAGGTTGTGTCGAGGAGTACCGGGGATAATGAACAGAGCCCTGACCACGGGGAGATTTCCGGATAGGTGGAAAAGAGGAAACCTTAAGGTGTTCCTGAAAGGGGATGATAAAGATCGGACAAAAATAAAGTCGTACAGGCCGGTAACTCTGATTCCGGTGTTGGGTAAGATCGGAGAAAAGATGATTGCTCGGAGGATAGAGCAGCACATGAGTGCAGTTGGGTATATGAGCGACAGGCAGTACGGCTTTATGAAAGGGAAAGGGACGGTGGATGCCCTTGTGAGGATGGAGGAAGAGGTTGGGGACTCGAGAAGTAGATACGTCCTGGGGGTATTCCTCGACATAGCCGGGGCGTTTGATAACGCATGGTGGCCCCAGGTGCTATGGGAGTTGAAGGAGGCAGGATGCCCAAAAGATATATGGAGGCTGGTGAAGGACTACTTCGAAAGAAGGGAGGTGACATTGGAAATAGAAGGTGTAAGGAGGGTGAAGGTGCCGACCAAGGGATTCCCACAAGGATCAGTCCTAGGTCCACTCTTATGGAACGTACTGATAAATAGGCTACTAAGATCGAATATCGGAGTGAATGGTAAAGTATTGGCTTATGCGGATGATGTGTTACTGCTGATAGAGGCAGACACGAGAAGGAGCTTGGAGAGGAGGACTGAGTATGCTCTAAGGAAAGTGGAAAGATGGGGAAAACGGAATAAGCTGATGTTTTCCAGTGCCAAGTCGGCGATTATGCTCCTGAAAGGGATTCTAGGTGGAGAAAGATATCCAGTGGTGAGGCTGAATGGTGAGAGGATAAGATATGTAAGGGAAGTCAAGTACCTCGGAGTCATGATCGGAGAAAGACTGAGCTATAAAAGGCACATAGAGTCGGTATGCGGAAAGGCTAAGATAATATTCGCAAAGCTCAAGAACCTGGCGAAGGCGAACTATGGCTACTCGTGTGAGGCTCTGTACAGGATGTACAAAGGTATGGTGGAACCAATACTCGTATACGGATGTGAGGTGTGGGGCGAGGAAGCCCAGAGAGGCAAAAGCAGACGGGTAATGATGAGCACACAGAGGAAGCTATTGCTCGCTGTGGCCAAAGGTTATAGGACGATGTCCCATGAAGCGGTGAGGGTGATCACAGGTGCGATACCTATCGACCTGTACATAGAGAAAGGTGGAGATTGTGGAGGGATAAAATGAACGGTGTAGACAGGGCACAAAGCCGGGTGATGAGGAGAGAAGAGACGATCAGAAGGTGGCAAGTGGAGTGGGATAACGCCACGACAGGTAGAGTCACTTACGCTTATTACAGAGACGTGAGAGTGAGAGTGAGCAAGAGGAAAGTTATTGGAAACCACTACTCAACTCAGTTCCTGAGCGGACACGGGGACTTCGCGGCCAAACTCCACTCGTTTGGGATTGGTGATAATCCGATGTGTGACCTGTGCGATGTGGCGGAGGACGCAAGGCACGTGATGTATGAGTGTGAGCGGTATGAGCAAATAAGACAGGAATTGTACAGAGAAGTGGTGCAGAGAGGATGGAGATGGAGGCCTGAGGACATGACGCAGAGCCCTGAAATTTTCAGGAAATTTGTGAGCACGGCCACGAGAATCGGAAAAATGAGAGAGGTGGAGAGGAGAGAAAGGGAAAGAGAGATGGAGCACGAGGAAGCGAGGGAGCTGGGTGAGTGAGTGGTGAAGTACCGTACTATGGCGTTGATGTAAGGTCAAGGGTGACCCTGTAAGAGACCCTGTAAGAGTCAGAGAATAGTTATTTTACAGAGATATTTCTATGGAGTTTTATCTAGGTTAGTTAGTCACGGAGGCGATGAAAATCGGGATGGATACCTCCCCGTGGTCCCTGCTGGGCAACGTGGCGGTGGCACGGCGTCTGGGGCGCGGTAACGGGCCCCGGACGCTGGACCGGCTGCTGTCGCGGCTAAACTCCATCTCCCCGCGTGGTGAACACCCACTGCAGGGGGCCCTCCCACTCCTGGATGCAGGTGAAAACGCATACAGGGGGTTTTCCCAAGTCATTTCAGCCCGGGCTGCTGGCAGCCGGGGCAACTTGGTGGTGGTTACATCAGAGAAGTCTCGGACTTATATTGATGAAAGCTGAAAGAAATACCTAATTAGGTCACGAAGGGTTGTTGTTGTTGTTGTTGTTGTTGATCTCTTTAATGTTGGCAGTCTGAAAAAGCGATTCATCCATTGCGTAGGACTCTCATTGGCGTCGACTGTAACGTTCAGTGTCATTGCCTTTGGTTCTTCCGTCACTGAACCTGGTTGTTGCAAGATGGGCCAGCATTCCTCAGTTTTACTCAACCATGTTGGTCCACTCAACCATAAGGAATGGTCCAGAATTTCACTAGGGAATAAACCCCTGCTGGCGCAGTCCGCCGGTTTGTAGCGGTTGGGATGTGCCGAAATTGATCTGGGGATAGCCACTCATGTATCTAACTCCTCACCCTGTTGGCAACAAACGTATTCCAACAATGAGGAAACGATTTTATCCAACTCAACGCTACACTAGAATCAGTCCATACATTGATAGAATCAATGGCAATCTCGTTATAAAGGGCTTGACTGACATATTTGAGGAGCTTTGAAACCAGTACTGCAGCACAAAGCTCTAATCGGGGCAATGTTATCCTTTTCAATGGGGCTCGTGACAACAGGAACCAAACCATAACATTCCCATCCTCACCTTCAACCCTCAAATATACAACCCCAGCATATCCGCCTTCGGAACTGTCCGAGAAGCCGTGGAGTTGCAACCTTGCCTTTTCTTCAATTCGCAGCCACCCTAGGATCTTAAGTTTTGCTAACAGAGGTAGCTCCTCCCGAAATCTGCACCACTTTTCCTGTATTTCAACCGGTGCCGGAGAACCCCACTCCATTCCAGATTGCCACAGATGCTGTATGAGGTATTTACCAACAAAGATTAAAGCGGCCAGATATCCCAAGGGGTCGTACAGCCGGGCAACCATAGAGATAATAACACGTTTAGTTGCTTGTCTGGCCGTCGGCTGTACTTGGTACGAAAACTGGTCATGAACTGGATTCCAGAGGAATTAAAAAATTTTGGTGGAGCTCTCCAGCTCACTCATGAAAGAGAATATCTCACTTGATATAGCACAGTGCTCTGGGGGTAGTTCCGCCAGCAGTTCTTGCCAGTTACTAATCCATTTTCTTAACTGGAAGCCGGCCTTACCTAGCATCCTGATCAGTTCTTGCTGCAAGCGCTTTGCTGATTCTAGGGACTTGACCGACGTCATCACATCATCCATGTAGGTTGCTGTCTTCAATGCAGCATAAGCAGCCAAAAATGCCGATCCTTCATCCTCCACAAGCTGATGGAGGGTACGGAAGGCCAAAATGGAAGAAGCTGAAACCCCATATGTCACAGTGGCCAGGGAGAATTTCCTTAAGGTGTCCTCCGGATTCTCTCTCCAAAATATTCTTTGGTATCGGTGATGTTCCTTGCTGACAAGTATGTTGCGGTATATTTGCCTGATATCGGTAATAGTCACCACTTCATGTACATGAAATCTTAGCAATATATCCCCAAATTCCTTCTACAATGAGGGACCGCTGTTAAAAACTTGTTTTAAGGCAACACCTGTTGTTGATTTCATCTATGCGTCAAAAACAACTCGAAATTTGGTTAGCTCTCCCACTTCACCCTTCCGAAGTATGCAGTGGTGAGGACTGTAATAGTGCTCTTCCTCTGGTGGAGTCAAGGCTGGTAGCATTTGATCCTGTTACTGGTAATCCCTCATAAAAGTCACATATTGCTGTTTTAAGACTGGTGCTTTCTCTAGACGACTCTCAAGCAATAAAAATCGTCTTAGAGCTGCTTGTGCGTAGCTCCCAGGACCTTCCGATCACTTAGGAATGGCAGTTCTACTTCATATCGTCCCGACTGACATCTCATCACCGTTGAGCTGCTCGTATTCCCTATCAGCGAGAGACAGTTGAGTCACCTGTGGCGGTTCTTCTACCGACCAAAACTGGCGAAGCAGATAATCAAGTTTAAGTTCTGTCTCAGTACAAAAAATGTTATATTCACTTGCCACTCCCCGTGACTTCCCTAGTAGGCAGTAGCCCCAGATGGTTTCAATGGTGGATGGCGTTTTGGAAGCCCATGTACCTTCCATCCCGTTACAACCAGAGGGAACCACTCAGCTCCTAGTAATGTTTCAATTGGTCTTGACCCGTCCCCCTCATCTGAAAGTTTTAAGCCAGTAAGGTGATGCCATGATGAGAGTTGGCTTGGCATTTGTTGAGAGTGTGCAATGGAGTTCACTACCAACGCATCTACCTCTAAAGTTAATGTCTTTGTAGGCTGAAATTCACACTGAGCCACTGCCCTTGCTGTGCCTAAAGCCGTGTTTCCCAAAACAAAGAATTGCACTGAATTCACCTTACTCAGCTTGAGTCCAAGTCGCTGTACACACTTTTGGAGCGTGTGAACAGTTTCCAAATGCTAATGTTTTTTTCCTTTGTCAGAGGAAATATTAGTGCAGCAATTATTTATCTTTATCATTTTATATTCAATAGTCAATAATTACCTATATTATTTGTCAGAAGCTTTAAATGAGGATTAAATAGCAATGCGATGACCAGAAAGATTTGACACCCCCTATAAAATTTCTAAAATTTTAACAGGAAGTCGAAATTTTAATATGAAGTGAACCAAATATATATTTTTTTATTGGTCCACAAATACACATGCAGACCTTAATGCTATAAAAAAATAAAAACATAAGATTTAAAACCTAGAGTCTTAAAAGTTGTATTTAATAGCATGCAATGTGTTCTCCGATTTTCTAGTGTATTTTATTTTATTTCACATATATTACGAGATTTGAGGAACTATTTCAATTTTTAAACAATGTACCGAGAAAGTTGGTGCGAGGTTCAGTATCATTTATTTATTTGTATGCTCTAGCAGCATACCTGACTATTTATAGTTTAATTATAGATAAATATAGCTAATTCTAGATTTAGTTATGTAATGCTTTGTTGGGTTAGTTCAGCTACGTTAGCTAATTTTTGTATTTTTAATAATTTAGAAGATCGGCAAAGTTTCTTAAGTTCAATACTTTGCTTTCATTTTATTCTCTTATTTTATTTAAACCTGATTGAAACTGTTTTAAAAGTAGTCCCTAATCACTTAAATGTAATGTATTATATTTTAGTTAAATTGTATATGTTAGAATATTGTTGGATTTTTTTTGTTTTTTTAGGAATAAAATATAATCTTATATTAACGTTTAGATGATTTAACTTTTTCAAAGTTTTTGATTCTAATAGGTGTGGGCAGGATGTCTGAATTTCGGGATGCTCGCGGGAAAAAAAAAATCCTGTTCTCAGCCCGATTGTCGGGACAGGGAGAGACGCTGTAGTTTCAAAAATTTCGGGAATAATTTTTTCATTCAAGAATATATAGAATATTGGGTAATCAAACATAATCTTTATGTTTGCTATTGTTATTTGATATTTATAGGTATTTATTTAAGTTATTTTGGTTAATTGTTTTAATGTATAGCTCACATAGGTATTCATTTAAGAAATTAAATTTGAGCTTTGATTTAAAATCATGTATCAGAAATAGTTAACTATATATTTTTAACACCCTTTCTTTTCTCAAAGTAAGTGATTCTTAATTTCGCCTTCCCGTTTATTGATTTGCTTTTCTGTTCTCGTCTCGAAAGGCAAAAATTCGATATTTCACAGCCCTAGATTCTAATTCTTTTTTAAAACGATTATTTGAGTCATTTTATTTAAATTGATACCTTTAAATTTATCTCCACATGATATATAATCAATCACTTTTTGTTTATACTGGTATTAGAGTATCCTGTAAATATCATAGAGGTAGCTTTGAATGAAAACACATTTAGAACATTTTGCTTAATATATGTGTTATAGAAAAAATACGAAAATCATATTTCGAATCATACGATATGTTTGGATTAGAAACCATTTTTTTTATTAAAAAGCACGTGATTAACTAAAGATTTGTTCAAAAATTATCCTGGTTAATGGTATTAAAATATGTTAAAGGCACTATATGGGAGAGTACGCGTGCAGACGTTTAGAAATCCCAAATTATTTATGAAGTGGTTGGATATATTTTAAAATAGTTTTCAAAAAATTTTCCTGGTTAATGATAATACGTTAAGGGCACTATATGGGAGAGTACTAACACGCGTGCAGACGTTTAGAAATCCCGAATTATTTATGAAGTGGTTGGATATATTTTAAAATAGTTTTCAAAAAATTTTTGGTGAGAATTATAAGGTTTCTTTTACTGGCTAGAAAGTTTTAATTTTAAATTAAAATTTAGTAAAAACTAGACGCTTTACGTGAAATTGAGTGCTTCTAAGATTAAAACATAATGTCCTTAACCTATATTAGTCTTCTTCTATAAATTAAAGTCATGTTTTGATAAGATTACAATTTGTGGGATTTTTATTCGATTCTATATATTATACGACCTTTTTTAATTTAAAATTAAAAATTAAACTTTTTAACTTGTCAGATTAGCATTCATTTTAGTGAAAGCATTATTTTAAAATATCCATCGACTTTTTAAAATAAATTGGGATCTCTAAACGGTAGCAATGCTTCTCAGTGCTCCTAATTAATTATAATTGCTGCTGACAGCCAGTCCCTTGAATAAAAAATTAAAGAAAAGGACCACTGAATTTTAAGTTTTCTTTGTAATGTGTAGTCAGATTAAACTTATTTGTGTTCCTGGATAAGGGTACTTAGGGTTGAGAGGTAGGGCTAGAGATGGGAAAGGCCATGACCTAAGGTTTCTTGGTAAAAGCTGACCGTTTGACTTGAGGAGCTCAATCTTGTATATGCATTATAGTAAATTCGAATTTAAAGTAAATCGTTTAAAAAATGCCCTTATTACTAATCTGTAGTCACTGGGGACCGCACCTAGCGATCATAACTTTGAAGGAGTAAAACCTTGGCAGGGAGTGCACCCTGGGTTTGTGTATCTGATTTTTCCTTAGCTGTGGTCTAGCCACAAATCGAATAAAGTTGTCATTTACTGCTTTTACCACAAAGTATATTTAATAAAATTATTCAACCAGAACTTTTTGTCCTAGACTACTAAATTGAGGTTCAATCTGAAGGACTGTTATACCTTATAAAATATGTGCCTCGTTAAAAACTTATTTAATTTTACCCAAGTAAAAATAAAGTTACTTAAATAATTCTAGTTTTGTATTTTCTTTCTGTACTTACAATTAAACTTGAGAAAATCTTTCCATGCGTGCATAAATCAATTTAACTTTCTCTTTTAGCCCTGAAGATATTAACAAACAATATAACAATAGAAACCAATAAATTAGACAACAAATATTATATTTAAGAGCCCATTTCAGAGCTATATGTGCTTTTTTGCATGTACAACATACTTAACTTATACAACCTCGTAAATAGATCGAAGGAACAAGGGGTTTGTTTTAATTTGTAAAGAACGGATGTAGGTGAGACCTGCTCCTAACATTTTGTACTAGTTTTATTTTTTATCATTTGTAAAAATATGCTAATATTTACTAAGTTTGTAACAGGCTAAATAAATATAATAACGCTGAGTTTTGACTTTTTATAAAAGAAGCTATTAATTTTAAATATTTAAGACCAATTTAGTATAAAAATATGTATATTTCTAAGCTTAATTATTGAGTAATTTGTTATCTAATTAGAGGATCTAATGAACTCTTCCCTTGTTACTAGGGCTATCTATGGACGGAACACTGAACTCTATAGAGGGTTGGAACTAAGAGTTTGTAAGCCACTCCCATCTGTTGCATCACTTCTGCAGACACACAAGACATTCCTTTACCAGTCATCACTAAACAAAACAAGCCCAAGCCAAAGGGTGTCTAATTTATTAATGAATTATTTACTTTTAAATAAGCCAGATATTAATTACTGTTTATAGTGTATTTTACAAATCAATGTTGACGTGAAACTGTACTAGCATTCACTTATATAGAGTATGGGTGCTAAGTACAGAAAAAAATTAAGAGCCGGTACCCACTTCAGTGGTCGAAAGGTCCATAGGCCCCAAAAAATACTCTGTATCCGTAGTCCGTGGTCCGTAAGAAATCGATGTCACAATATCAGATTGCTCTGGCCACAGAGTCCTTATCCGTAAGTCCTTACTCAGTAGAAATTATCCACCTTAACCTTCCACGGACAACCAATCCCAGCCAAGTAAATATGTGCATGCGCATTGAAATATTGTTCCAATAATGAGTCATTCTCTCAGTCATATGAACAATTTTGAAATTGTTTGAATTTGGAAAGGTGTCTATGAAGTCATGCAGTTTAAGGAGTCAAATGAGTCATTTCATATAAAAACAAGGGTTTCTGAAATACAGAAGTTATCATGCACTTTGTGAGTAAACGATGATGTGTTATTCTCAAATTGCTCTGTTGTGTTGTCAAATGGACTCACAAGGACAAAACTTGTAGGAGATGTCTTGTCAGCTGTGACGATAATTCAGAATACCAGAAGTGTTCTAAAAGTGGAACTGCACATCGAAGCTATTGCAATCGAGAGGAATGTATGTCATCAACACCCCAGCAATGAAGGATTCCCTAAATATGTTGATGTTTCGGATGTCTTGTTTAATATCCCTTGCAAAATTGGACCAGGAACCGGGTCTCAAGGCTGCTATCGAATCAATATTATACCTGCAACAAAATCAAACCAAGTATCAAGGAACGAGACCTAGGTAAAAAGAAACGACAAGGATTTCTTAAAAATCTAGGGCACGTATGGGTAGTTGGAGGAAGTGGAATTAGGCTCTCTCTTCCACAATTTCCACCTAGGCATTGCAGGAGGGCTATTTTTGATCCTGGAATAAGTTTTAAGACATAATTTCAAAGGGTTTTTGGAGGCATGTTAATCACTGAAATCATGTGGTTTGACAGTTGGTTATAAGAAACGTGTAGAATAGTTAAAAGTTTTGGGAGGCATGTTAATCCCTTGATTACGAGACGGACGGAGAGCTTAAAGTGAAAGGTTGTTTAAATCGTTTATTGTGTGATTATCCGAACACCTCAGCTGAGGTTACGGCCTACGTTGAATAAGGTGAATATTCTACAAAACCTGACTTTAACCTGAAAATACACTTATTGAGACAAAGAGACATACTAAAAACACAAATTTAAAAAAAATACGCAAACTGTTGTCGGCCCATTTCAGGGTCAACAACTTACAGAATGGACAAACTTACGCAAAATGACATTGTTCACCAAAAGAGGCATTTGATACAGGACTGGTCCAGGGATCTGGACGAGGACGTTGATATAAAACAACTAGACGATGAAGGGGGAGACAGTGAATTCGTTGCAGCAACGGTTCTCAAGAGAAAATTACTATTTAAAGCCGCAGAGGACAAACCCCCTAAGGGGGTTAAAGTTTCAAATCAATACGAGACTCTCTCAGACAACGTAGAACAAATGGAAACTACAAACGTTCCAAATACAAGCTCTAGCCGAACCAGCAACATTGGAACACAAAATTCCAAGACTAAATTACCACCCATTGTAATTGCAGGGACAACAAACTACACTAAAATCGTCAAGACCATGAGAACAGACATGAAAGGGCCCTTTAAAGTGTTCTGTATTAAAGATGGTCTAAAAATCCACGCGACCACTCTTGAGGACTTAAAGGATTACAAGCCCTTCTCAAAAATTCAGGACAGGAATACCACACCTATACTCTGCCACGTGACAAACCCCTCAAGGTTGTAATAAAGGGACTACCACCAAACATGCCGGTAGAATATATAAAAGAGGAGATACTGGCGCTAGGTATACAACAACTGACGTACGACAATTTACCGCAAGGACGCAGACATAGCACAACTCACATGATAACATAAAGCTACTTCCAATCTTTGTCTGTACACTGGCGAGGACAGACAAGAACTACAAAATATTCCAAGAGACTGCCATAAACAATACAAAGGTTAAGGTTGAACATTACGTTCAGACACAAAACCACATACTCCAGTGCCACAGGTGTCAGAAGTTTGGCCATATCAAGAAGAACTGCGCAAACAACCCGAGATGTGTCAAATGTCTACTACACCACTTGACCTCGGATTATCAGAAGAAAGACAATACTACGACTGCGAACTGTGTAAACTTTGGGGGCAGGCATACAGCCAACTACTTCAAGTGCCCAGAATACTTAAAGGGGGTTTAAAGAAAGATTGAACAAAGACAACAGAAACAAGACAAACTATTCACCTCGACGCGAACGAAGACTGTATCTGGGATCTCCTTCCCTCCCCTGCCCAACAAATCGGCACCGACTATCAACCTTAACGCAACACCAAGATCATACAGAGATACACTAATGAACAAAAGGAACACCGCACAACTGACAAAGAAGCCGGAACCATCCACTTCATCCACCCCGTTTGATTTCAAAGAAATTATATCCATATTCAAAGAAATGAACATTTGTGGTCTGATTAAACACTTAAAACCTTACTTGCTTAAAATCAAACACACTGAGGACAAGACGACCAAACTCATGATCATCATCGAAGCAGCCACTGACTTCTACTTTAATGACAATGATGAATAAAGCAACTAACCAGTTCAGGATCCTCATTTGGAATGCAAATGGACTGATGCAACAAAAGCATGAACTCGAAGACCTGCTAAGCATATATGGGGTCGACCTGGCGCTCATATGTGAAACACACCTTAAAGAAGACAAACGACTTAACATTACAAACTACAATGTGTATCGTACGGACAGACAACACGCTAAGGGGGAGGGACAGCTATCCTAGTCAAAGAGCATCTACCGCACTACAGACCAACTATCGAAGATACAGAAAACCTTGAAGCCACGGCAATAACAGTGAACACCAGAACCGGGTACATTAATTTTGTAGCTGCGTATAACCCGCCGTCCAAAACACTTCTGAGACAGGACTTAGAAACTATAACGACATCTGACAACTACTTCATTGGAGGAGACTTAAATAGCAAAAACACTTCATGGAAAAGCAGGTTGACTAACAGGAATGGACGAATACTCGAAGACCATTCAAACGAAGCTGATTACAACGTACTGGCGCCAGATGTTCCCACATATTACCCTGCAAACTATCTCAATAGACCGGATGTATTTGATATTATACTGACCAACTTAAAAATAATGCCGGACACACCATAATCCAATTCTGTGTGAATGGGATGTCAACTTAGACCACCAAACCACTTGGCGAAGACCAAAAATAACCACAACCAACTGGGAAAAATACACAACGGACCTCCAAGAAATCATACTGAGGAACTTAGACCTACATACGGACCAAGATATTGACGCGGCCATCGAACTTTTTACCACAACACTGAATGAAACCTACAAACTTGACACCACGCAAACACAAAAACCCCAAGACTATACAATCGACAACCCGGAACTCAACTATCTGCTAGCCCAAAAGAGGGAGGCAAGAAGGGATTGGCAGAGGTTGAGATCTCCCACGGAACGTGTTAGATATAATCGTCTTAAGGCAATTGTAAGAAGAACTGTAAACATGATTAGGAACAGAAACTTTAATACTTTTGTGACCGAAACAGCTGTCAACATTTAGGGGACTTGGACCTTAAAAAAAGTGCAAAAAGGAAAGTCAAAAAAATCATCCACACCGGCCATCCACGGACAACGGTGGATCACCTTCAAAAGTTTATACAAAGCAAATGCCATAGCACTATCAATTGAAGACCAGTTCAAACCAAATCCAATACACGACAGAAATTTCAATAGGGACGTCACAAGAACAGTTTACAACTTTATCCAAAGACTAATAACAGACTTGCCAGCCCCCCTCACGGAGCAGGAACTTCGAACCGACATAAAAAACCTAAAACTGAACAAGGCACCCGGACTTGATAGAGTACGAAACGAGTTGCTAAAGAACGTGCCTGAAGTAGCGATATCTCATCTCACACAGATCTTTAATGCTGCCCTCAACATTGTTTACTTCCCAATTGCCTGGAAAGAGGCCAGGGTGGTATCTATACCGAAGCCGGGAAAGAACCCCATCTTTCCTCAGAACAGGTGACCCATAAGCTTACTAAGTACTGCAGGAAAACTTTATGAAACACTAATTCTCAAGAGATTAAAACGACATTCTGTACAACACGCAATAATACCGGACTTCCAATTTGGTTTCAAACATCAACACTCAACTATCCACCCACTACTGAACTTCGTCGAAGATGCAACAGACAGCTTTAACAACAAACAATATCTATAAGCAATATTCTTGGATATTGAAAAAGCTTTTGATAGGGTGACTTATCTCGGCCTTATCCAAAAACTGATAACACTCAACTTTCCTCAGGGTATTATACATTTAATATACAGCTACCTGCACGATAGGAATTTTCAAGTCTCAGTCGAGGGCACAGTGTCGGGGAAAGTTCGTGCGGAGGCGGGAGTACCGCAAGGGTCCGTGCTGGCCCCCTTCCTCTACAACATTTACGAGGCGGATATCCCAACCAAGGTTAATATGACAATAAGAATCTTCGCTGACGACACCCTGATTTATACTAGACAAAGAAATATATACTACGCGTCATTAGCGAAGCAGCGATACCTGAAGACCTTTGAATCTTGGCTCTCCAAGTGGAGGATCAAAGTCAACGCGACCAAATCTGCTGCCCTGGTCGTAGCCAGAAGAAGGCAAGTACCACCGGCCAATTTTACACTTTACGATGAGGAGATACCTTTCGAAGCCGATACTAAATATTTAGGAATTCACATTGACAAAAAACTAACATGGGCGAAGCATGTCACTGAAACAAATAGGAAAGCGATGGCAGTGTTTATATAATTCTACCCACTGCTTAAGGGAACCCGACTAACTCAACGAGCGAAGCTTACAATATTCAAAGCCGTCATACAACCAATCTTACTCTACGGCTGTGTAGTGTGGGGGTATGCAGCCAGGACGCACTGCAACAAACTACAGACAGTACAAAATCGAATTCTCAGAACAATAACTGGAGTGGACTTACGCACAAGGATTGATCATCTCCACGCCATGACCCGGAACAAGTTACTCACTGAGCTCTTTCAGGAGTTCAGAACTAAATTCTACAGGAATTCAGCTAACCACGAGAATCCCATCATAAGTGCACTAGGGGACTACGATGTAAATGAGCGAAGAACTTACAAACGCCCGAGATTGGAGTAGCAACAGATTCACTCACAACTTCACTTTCACATTTTCATACTTCATAAAGTGTTTATTTACTAATCAACTATGTAATTCTTTTCCAGTAATCATTCACAACTTCACAATTCAATCACATCCATCATTCATTAGTTGTAAAAATTTCATAAATTCACTGTTTTCACCCTCATTCCATGAGGATAAGGGTTAGCGTATGCTGCCTGTAACTCACAAAGCAATACTGCCCTTTCACAGGTGACCTAGCTTGGCGCTTCTGTCAAGGTAGATATCTTGTGTCGGGCTACAGACAACTCAAACCATGTACTTTGTACAATCAATTTATTGGTACCAAGTCATATGTTATCTAAAGTTCATGTAACGAGGATAAGGGTTTTTGACAACAGCCTGTAACTCGCATATCAAATCAGCCAAAACTTCCCACTGCTTGTCAATGACTCTATTGGCAAGTGGGGAGGTTGGGGCAACAGGGGAAACAAAATAATCCCTTGAATCATGTGGTCTTACAGTTGGATTAAAGTAATGTTGTAGAATAGTTGAAGGTCGAGAGCGGTGTAAATCTCTGAAGCACTGGATATATAAAGAAACCGGAAACAACAAGGGATAGTTCACTAAATAGTGTAAGGTTGGAAGGTACAAGCTATAGAGCAGAAGGTGCCAAGTCTACCTGTTTACAATTCCTTCTTGCTGAATCGACGGTGACCGATCCAACAATATCTCCGCTAAAAAATGTTTAATCCACCATCGCTCGTAGTCACATGGCTTAAATCAACAAGCTCACAGTATATATTTTGGTTGCCAGAAATATTGAGGTTCAAAACCCTGTCGTGGCTAAGGTAGTAGTTATCTACTTTTTAATTATCTATGTGATTTTCCCACTCATCCTACAAGCTAGTACGGGTGCATTTACTAACATTACAATCCACTGGAGGATTATTTTAATCATATTGACTAAAGAAAATTTGGTTATAAGAACTTCAAAAACACTCTCCTTTTCTCGCGTCACTTTCCTCTCCACCTTAAGTACTTTCTTGTATGTCTTAATTTCTAATCAAGAAACTTAACAATTGTTGAATAGTGTATGTCAGCTTTCACCAAGACAATCTTATTATCGCGGAAAGTGATTAAATACGAACGTAAGTGGTCCCATAAAAAGGGAGAATGCAATCTAGTATACTTATCCTTAAATTGGCCGCCTCGCTTTTCTATTATGTCATAAGCATACTTGAGTGCCCCAGCTATTATTAGTTACTTCTACTATCTAATTTCTGTTTAAGATGCTAGCGTTTAATTAAAGGCATTAGAATATTTTATCTATAGGTAGCATTTCAAAACACAAATGAAAGTTAGATGATAAAAACGGCGAAAGTTACATCACATGATTTCCACAACATCGATTTTTATACATCAAACCCCAATAGGAACCCAGTAAATACTTTTTTATATAAATCAATTTAAATATGTCATAAGAATCTTTTAGCTAGAATCTTAAATGCATTATAAGGGCATCACGGGTGTCAAACATATAGTAGAACTATTTAAATTTAGGTTTACAAAATTGACTTCCTCCTATTTCCCCTGTACTCTTCAAATGCTACAAACCAATTACCACCACTCCCGGAGTATGAACAACTTCCCATTAAGATTTGTTTTAGGAGTCCGTCTACATTTAATTAGTAAATTAATTTCTAAGGTCTAGCACATTTAACAGTAAAGCCCTACAATTTGGCTCTGTTGGTAAGGTGTCTGATCACTGAATTAAGGGTGCCGGGTTTGATCATTGTTGATGAAATATGGGGTTATCCTTTAACAGTGATGTGAGTTCAGTGACGGTGTGCCTTGAGAAACATGGTTACAACAGTAGTTATGACATGGTTATGACAAGGGCGGATTTACGACTCCGCCACCCATAGGCATTAGATAATTGGCCGCCCACTTTTCTTACCTTGATTACTAACCTTCTAAATCCCCGTTTTACTTTTAAACCCTTCATACACTTGCATATGTTATATACACAAATGATATCTGTGTAGTTACAGATAGAAAGTTCTTACATTATTTAGTCATTTATTATAGTTAGGTTTTAAAAGTATTTAAAATTCATTCTTTGCGCTGAGCTACACATGACAGTACAGAATAATTATCAAAACACAATTGATTATGTAGAGGCACGTAACATCTAACTACTAACGAAGATAAATTAAAATGTTTTAATAGCCAATAGGATGCGAGAAAATATGTAGGCTACATCCGTATGAGATTCTGTACAAAGGCCCTCACAATTTGAAAATCTTTTCGTTTTACATTTGACCTTACAGCTGTAAGAAGATAAAAGAATTAGCTTCAATATCACGACAAAAGGAGGTCTGTCTGACGGAGTAAACGAAGGTATGTAAGCATTGTTGTCAACATTATTTATGTTATCAAGTGTTTCACATTTTATAATTACTGACACCTAATATTAAGATTATGAATTTAGCTGTGAAATTAATTTATTTTTTTGTTAATGTTACTAAACTTTATAGACAATTATTACGTAATAATGACATATTTATTTAATAAATTATTTTATTAGATAACCCGCCTCGGTGGTGTAGTTGGCTAACTCGCTTGTCGTGTTAATCTTGACTGCTGAGGACGGGGAGATCGAGGTTCGAATCTCGGTCGGGTGAACTGGAAGAGGTTTTTCCTTAATGGTTTTCCACTCTCCCTCCACACAAATGTAGGTTCACTTCATCTAATTCAACCTTCCCAATTCCTAATCCATTAGCGCAGTTAGTACTTAAAGCGTATAATACGAACTGGTAGTAAGACGCGGTGCTAAATATTAGTTTATTAAATAAAACAGTTAATGCTGACTTACTTTCATTTAAACCGTATAGATATTTTAAATAATGAAGAAGAATATTAACAGTGACTTTCTTTAATAATTTAGTTTTTATACCTTATTAACATTGGACGCTTTATTGATTGAATGTATGCAATTCGTCTCTTATGTATATTTCAACTCAAATATCTTCCACTGTGTATGTTTATTAGTTTATACAGGAGCAGGCAAAGTGATAGACAATAAAGTGGTCGACACGAGAGGACAAAGTGGTAGACAGCAAACTGCTAGACACGAAGAAACGACACGGACCAAGTGATCGACACGAGCTGGACTATGTGATAGACAACCAACCGGTAGACAAAATGATAACAATTATTTGGAAGGCTTGGTGGGTCAAGTGGCCGACACGACTTGGAAAAACTGCTAGACAAACTCAAGTATAGGAGTACAAAGTGATTGACAACCAAGTAGTCGACACGAGAGAACAAATCTGTAAAATGACCAACTGCTAGACACCCAGAAACGACATGGACCAAGTGATCGACACGAGCTGGACCATGTGATAGACAAGCTCCCATATAAGAGGACAAAGTGATAGACAGCCAAGCGGTCGACACGAGAGGACCAACTGCTCGACAAACATCGAGATGAATCCAGTTAAGAGTGGCTCAAGTGACAGACTAGTTATTTCAAAACTAACAAAGTGATATACATGGGCTTAGAAAGTTGGGTATAAGGATGGTCTGGATCCTCCTATAAATTGCTGTCCTCCCGACACCCTAGATTTAACTAGCCCAAAAAGGGTGAGGTCCCCTTATATGTGTATAAACTTAAACCATCGTGTTTTTAATTTTAATAATTTACGTACACATTGCCCTCTATAAAATATATTTTCTAACACTAGTTTATTTATCATTTCGAATAAATAATAGGTTTTGATACATACAATATGGTATCTGAAAATAAATAGTGTTTCTCTGAATGAAACGAGTTATCGGATCTGAGGAAAGGAGACAAACATTTAGTTATAAATGGTAAAACCATGCTTTAAGAACTAAAAAGATGAAATAAAAAATTATATAAAAGAGCAACTGCCAGAAACTAAGTTGGTAGCATATGATCAGGGTTCGATTCCGGTCAGGTACAGTGAGGGTGATTTTTTTTTAAAAGGTTTTCCACTCTGTCACCACGCAAATTCAGGTGCACTATAAATAAATTTAATCTTCCTCATTCTCAACACATTAACGTAATTAGTAAATAAGCGTCTAACCCGAACAGGTGGTAAAGACACAATGATACAAAAAAAAATCTAATTGCACTAATGGATTAAAGAAGAAATGTTGTTATTATAAGATGTGTACTCTCATTTGCATTTAGGGAGAATGTAAACCATTAATGAAATATCACCCTCCGTACACCCGGCTGGATTTGAAGCCTGATATCCCCGTCATTGACAGTCCAGTCTATTTTGAGAATGACGCCTTAGACCATCAACCATCGAAGCTAAGAACATTTTATTGATGTTGCGTTAGCACCAGGTTTATTAATGGGTTAGAATAAGGAGCTAAGTTAAGATAAAATAATCCCGCATTAGTGTAAAAGTTAGATGTAAAAATCACAAGGGTGGTAACTATCAGCTCAAACCACTCAGTCGGAATGATTACTCTTATTCAAGCTACACTAAAACCTTATTAGACCGTGTGACAAACAGCGTTATTTAGGAGGTCAAACAATACCTATACCTAGCATAGTGTTATTTAGGAGGACAGACAATACTTAGACCTAGCAAACAGTGTTATTTAAGAGGTCAAGCAATACCTACACCTAGCATAGTTTTATTTAGGAGGTAAAACAATACTTAGACCTAGCAGAGTGTTATTTAGGAGGTCAGACAATACTTAGACTTAGCATAGTTTTATTTAGGATATCAAACAATACTTACACCTAGCAGAGTGTTATTTAGGAGGACAGACAATACTTAGACCTAGCAAACAGTGTTATTTAGGAGGTCAAACAATACTTACACCTAGCAAACAGTGTTATTTAGGAAGTCAAACAATACTTACACCTATCATGAAGTGTTATTTAGGAGGTCAAACAATACTTACACCTAGCATAAAGTGTTATTTAGGAGGTCAAACAATACTTACACCTAGCATACAGTGTTATTTAGGCAAACCATACCTATAACTCCATTCACGGTAGGAATTACTCTCTGAAAGGTCTTTTTTACTACCAATATCCTACTATATAATAGATTTCTGATAGGGAAAAAGGGCTTTCAGAAAACTATTCCTACGGTGAACGGACTCTACATATACATTTTAAGCATAATCTGTAAATTCGTTCGAAAAGTTAGGAATTAAAAACAATCACTCATTGATAGACTATCCTTAATTTGAGAGGTAGGGTAAAAATTAAAAAAAATCTTGAATATCCTTATAAATATAAATATCAAGTTTGGAAAAAATCCATTCAACCGTTTTGAATCTGTGGCCAGGGAGACAAACAGACCGACAGACATGGGAACAGACATAATTGTAAAATCTTGGCACAAAAAGCTCAAGAAATCACACTACGGGGCATTAAAACTTATAGCTTACACTAAGGCAACGCGCTCTACTTTGTATTTCAAAATTATTTAAAAAATAATCCAAAATTCCAGTGACTTTATATTATTTATCTGTTTCTTTGACTTTTCCATGTAACACCCAATTACTTTACACTATTTTTCATGAGCGTAGGAAGAGTTTGGTTATGATTCTTCGGCGTGGTGAAGGGGGTCCAAATTGTATGCTTCTGGCATGATATTAGGACTACTGAGAGTAAGAAAATTATTTTAAAAAGTGGCGGCGGAACCTTATTTGTGTGAAGGGTATCAAAAAGGGTTTTTTGGGAACTTTTCTATCTCCCCTCTTTCCCCCAGTTAATATTTCAAAAGTAGATGCTTAGAAGCTAGTGCTCCTCAAGTGGAGAGTTTTTTTTAGAACCATATGCTTTTTTTTTTCTAGATATTTAGTGTAGACTTCTCCAAGTTTTTTTAAAAAATTGGATAAACCAAAAGGCTATTTGGGGTAGTTCTCCTTCTGCAAATTTTTGAAAATGGATGCTTCTAAAATCTATTCTAATAGTGCTCAACCATCATTTTTTATAAATTAGATTACCTAGAATCTATTTAAACCTCACCCAGAATTCTTTTGAAACTTGGATGCCCGTAAAGTAATTTTAGGGGATCTTTGCCAGATATTTTTTATGGAATTTTTTAAATATCAGATGCAGCTATAAGCTATTTGAAGTATTTGAAGAATTTTTGAAAATTTGATGTCTTTAGATGATATACTACCTATGAAGATTGGAAAACAGAATCAAGATAATTAGTTTCTCAAATTGACTTATTTAAAGACTCTTTAGCTATCAACATTAAAAACTTTGGTGGGAAGTGGGATTTTGGAACATCCTAACCCTCCCCCCCAATCCCCCCACACACACTTCCCTCTCGCTACGTTCTTGCTATGTTCCTATCTTATTAGCCTGCTTCTCTTTAGGATAAACAAAAGTTCGTATCAACCCTGTCAAGGTTCATATTGTGTAAGGCATATTAAAAAACCTTTAAACTAGGGTTGATTAAAAAATACTGAGTATACATACATCTACCTAACCCAACTTTTATAGTGTGTGCGTGTGTGTATATATATATATATATACACATTAATATGCCTGCTTAGTCAACCAGAAGAAAATTATTTTTAAACAGATATCCTGCAATAACAATGCAATGTATTTGTTAAAAATCGACCAACACTTCTTTGTCAAATATTCTTCACAACGCCTAAATAGACTGCATTTTACAATAACGCTTCTAATAATAGTGTACATGCAATAAAATTTAACCCATAAAATACATCCCTAATTAGTGAGCTATGACTTGTGATAATAACAGAAGTACCAATATAATATGTTTACGTACGATTCCAATAGAATTGTACAAGGTAAGTAATAATTTGAAAATATAATAAATACATTAACTGCTGGGTTCAAATCAATGTTATAGTTTATTCCTTGTGACGGCACCATACAAACTGCTAGACAACAAACTGCTCGACAAGCTATAAAAAAATATTTGCAAGGCTGGGTGGGTCAAGTGGCCGACACGACTTGGACCAACTGCTAGACAAGCTCAAGTATAGGAGTACAAAGTGATAGACAACCAAGCGATCGACACGAGAGAACAAATCTGTAAAAAGACCAACTGCTAGACACGCAGAAACGACATGAACCAAGTGATCGACACGAGCTGGACCATGTGATAGACAAGCTCCCATATAAGAGGACAAAGTGATAGACAGCCAAGCGGTCGACACGAGAGGACCAACTGCTCGACAAACATCGAGATGAATCCAGTTAAGAGTGGCTCAAGTGACAGACAAGTTATTTCAAAACTAACAAAGTGATAAACATGGGCTTAGAGAGTTGGGTATAAGGATGGTCTGGATGCTCCTAGAAATTGCTGCCCTCCCGACACCCTAGATTTAACTAGCCCCAAAAGGGTGCGATCCACTTATATGTGTATAAACTTAAACTATCGTGTTATTAATTTTAATAATTTACTCACACATTGCACTCTTCAAAACATATTTTCTAACACTAGTTTAGTTATAATTTCAAATAAATAATAGGTTTTGATACATACAATATGGTATCTGAAAATAAAGAATGTTTCTCTGAATGAAACGAATTATCGGATCCGAGGAAAGTAGACAAACGTTTTGTTATAAATGGTAAAATCATACTTGAAGAACTAACAAGATTAAATAAAATTTTATATAAAAGAGCCACTGCCAGAAATTAAGTGGGTAGCTTATGATCAGGGTTCGATTCTGCCAGGTACTGTGAGGTTGATTTTTCCTAAAAGGTTTTCCACCCAGCCACCACGCAAATTCAGTTGCACTATATATAAATTTAATCTTCCTCATTCTCAACACATTAATGTAATTAGTAAATACGCGTATAACCCAAACAGGTAGTAAGACACAGTGCTAAAAAAAATTCTAATTGCACTAATGGATTAAAGAAGAAATGTTGTTATTATAAGATGTGTACTCTCATTTGATGTAGGGAGAATGTAAACCATTAATGAAATATCACCCTCCATACACCCGGCCGGATTTGAAGCCTGATATCCCCGTCATTGATAGTCCAGTCTATTTTGGGAATGACGCTTTAGACCATTTACCATCGTAACGAAGAATATTTTGTTGATGTTGCGTTAGCACCAGGTTTATTAATGGGTTAGAATAAGGAGCTAAGTTAAGATGAAATAATCCCGCATTAGTGTAAAAGTTATATGTAAAAATCACAAGGGTGGTATGGTAACTATCAACCCAATCCACTCAGTCGGAATGATTACTCTTATTCAAGCTACTCTAAAACCTTATTAGACCGTCTGACAAACAGCGTTATTTAGGAGGTCAGACAATACTTAGACCTAGCAAACAGTGTTATTTAGGAGGTAAAACAATACACCTAACATAGTGTTATTTAGGAGGTCAAACAATACTTAGACCTTGCAAACAGTGTTATTTAGGAGGTCAGACAATACTTAGACCTAGCAAACAGTGTTATTTAGGAGGTTAAACAATACTTAAACCTAGTATAAAGTGTTATTTAGGAGGTCAAACAAAACTTACACCTAGCATAGTGTTATTTAGAAGGTCAAACAATACTTACACCTACTATAAAGTGTTACTTAGGAGGTCAAACAATACTTACACCTAGAAAACAGTGTTATTTAGATCAAACAATACTTACACCTAGCAAACAGTGTTATTTAGGAGGTAAAACAATACTTACACCTAGCATAGTGTTATTTAGGAGGTCAGACAATACTTAGACCTAGCAAACAGTGTTATTTAGCAGGTCAGACAATACTTAGACCTAGCAAACAGTGTTATTTAGGAGGTCAAACAATACTTTACACCTAGAATAAAGTGTTATTTAGGAGGTCAAATATACTTACATCTATCACAGTATTATTTAGGAAGTCAAACAATACTTACACCTTGCATACAGTGTTATTTAGGCGGTTAAACCATACTTACATCTAGCGTAAATTTTTATTTAGGAGGTCAAACAATACTTACACCTAGCATAAATTTTTATTTAGGAGGTAAAACAATACTTACACCTAGCAAACAGTGTTATTTAGGAGGTCAAACAATACTTACACCTAGCAAAAAGTGTTATTTAGGAGGTCAAACAATACTTACACCTAGCATAAAGTGTTATTTAGGAGGTCAAACAATACTTACACCTAGCAAACAGTGTTATTTAGGAGGTCAAACAATACTTACACCTAACATACAGTGTTATTTAGGAGGTCAAACCATACTTAAACTACTTGACATATGTTTGTAGGGTTTGCTAAAGTAAGAATGTAGGTGAAAATAACTTGAAATCAAGGACAAGCGTGTATTGAATTAAATGTTCTGTCACTTAGCCCACTCTTAACTGGATGATATCAAAGTTTGTGGGAGCAGGCAAAGTGATAGACAACAAAGTGGTCGACACGAGAGGACAAAGTGGTAGACAGCAAACTGCTAGACACGAAGATACGACACGGACCAGGTGATCGACACGAGCTGGACCATGTGATAGACAACCAACCGGTAGACAAAATTAAAACAATTATTTGGAAGGCTGGGTGGGTCAAGTGGCCGACACGACTTGGACCAACTGCTAGACAAGCTCAGGTATAGGAGTACAAAGTGATAGACAACCAAGCGGTCGACACGAGAGGACCAACTGCTCGACAAACTTTGATATCATCCAGTTAAGAGTGGGCTAAGTGACAGAACAGTTAATTCAATACACGCTTGTCCTTGATTTCAAGTTATTTTCACCTACATTCTTACTTTAGCAAACCCTACAAACATATGTCAAGTAGTGTAAGTATGGTTTAACCTCCTAAATAACACTGTATGCAAGGTGTAAGTATTGTTTGACCTCCTAAATAATACTGTGCTAGGTGTAAGTATATTTGACCTCCTAAATAACACTTTATGCTAGGTGTAAAGTATTGTTTGACTTCCTTAATAATAACACTTTTTGCTAGGTGTAAGTATTGTTTGACCTCCTAAATAACACTGTTTGCTAGGTGTAAGTATTGTTTAACCTCCTAAATAACACTGTTTGCTAGGTCTAAGTATTGTCTGACCTCCTAAATAACACTGTTTGCTAGGTGTAAGTATTGTTTGACCTCCTAAATAACACTGTTTGCTAGGTGTAAGTATTGTTTAACCTCCTAAATAACACTGTTTGCTTGGTCTAAGTATTGTCTGACCTCCTAAATAACGCTGTTTGTCATACGGTCTAGTAAGGTTTTAGAGTAGCTTGAATAAGAGTAATCATTCCGACTGAGTGGATTGGGCTGATAGTTACCACCCTTGTGATTTTTACATTTAACTTTTACACTGATGCGGGATTATTTCATCTTAACTTAGCTCCTTATTTTAACATATTAATAAACCTGGTGCTAACGCAACATCAACAAAATATTCTTAGCTTCGATGGTTGGTGGTCTAAAGCGTCATTCTCAAAATAGACTGGACTGTCAATGACGGGAATATCAGGCTTCAAATCCAGCTGGGTGTATGGAGGGTGATATTTCATTAATGGTTTACATTCTCCCTACATGCAAATGAGAGTACATATCTTATAATAACAACATTTCTTCTTTAATCCATTAGTGCAATTAGAATTTTTTTTTAACACTGTGTCTTACCACCTGTTTGGGTTGTACGCGTATTTACTAATTACGTTAATGTGTTGAGAATGAGGAAGATTAAATTTATATAAAGTGCACCTGAATTTGCGTGGTGGCAGGGTGGAAAACCTTTTAAGAAAAATCACCCTCACTGTATCTGGCAGAATCGAACCCTGATCATAAGCTACCAACTTAGTTTCTGGCAGTTGCTCTTTTATATAAAATTTTATTTCATCTTGTTAGTTCTTAAAGTATGATTTTACCATTTATAACAAAACGTTTGTCTCCTTTCCTCAGATCCGATAACTCGTTTCATTCAGAGAAACATTCTTTATTTTCAGATACCATATTGTATGTAACAAAACCTATTATTTATTCGAAATTATAACTAAACCAGTGTTAGAAAATATGTTTTGAAGAGTGCAATGTGTAAGTAAATTATTAAAATTAAAAACACGATGGTTTAAGTTTATACACATATAAGTGGACCTCACCCTTTTTGGGCTAGTTAAATCTAGGGAGTCGGGAGGACAGCAATTTCTAGGAGGAACCAGACCATCCTTATACCCAACTTTCTAAGCCCATGTTTATCACGTTGTTAGTTTTGAAATAACTTGTCTGTCACTTGAGCCACTCTTAACTGGATTCATCTGATGTTTGTCGAGCAGTTGGTCCTCTCGTGTCGACCGCTTGGCTGTCTATCACTTTGTCCTCTTATATGGGAGCTTGTCTATCACATGGTCCAGCTCGTGTCGATCACTTGGTCCATGTCGTTTCTGCGTGTCTAGCAGTTGGTCTTTTTACAGATTTGTTCTCTCGTGTCGACCGCTTGGTTGTCTATCACTTTGTACTCCTATACTTGAGCTTGTCTAGCAGTTGGTCCAAGTCGTGTCGGCCACTTGACCCACCCAGCCGTCCAAATATTTTTTTATAGCTTGTCGAGCAGTTTGTTGTCTAGCAGTTTGTATGGTGCCAAAGTTTGTCTAGCAGTTGGTCTTCTCGTGTCGACCGCTTGGTTGTCTATCACTTTGTACTCCTATACATGAGCTTGTCTAGCAGTTGGTCCAAGTCGTGTCGGCCACTTGACCCACCCAGCCTTCCAAATAATTGTTTTCATTTTGTCTACCGGTTGGTTGTCTATCACATGGTCCAGCTCGTGTCGATCACTTGGTCCACGTCGTTTCTTCGTGTCTAGCAGTTTGCTGTCTACCACTTTGTCCTCTCGTGTCGACCACTTTGTTGTCTATCACTTTGCCTGCTCCCCCTTGTGACGTTTGTTTGGGGTTATAATTTCCTGACACTGACACGTGCACACACTCAGATAAAAATTGACTTGCTGTTAGGTTTCAAAGAGATGCCGCTCTTATCAGTCCTTGCAGGTGCTGTACTCGTGACCTTGTTATATTTAGGGGCAAGATGATACTACAAGCAAGACTTTCTGTCTTTATAGAGACCTTTGACCTAGTACACCAAAGCTCTAGAGCAGTCATGTCAAACTTGCGGCTCGCAGGCCGTATGTGGCCCGATCCATGATTCTGTGTGGCCCACGGACCTTTTTAAGAACCATATACAAATGTGGCCAGATCTATTTTATTATATACATTGTAGAAATACACCATTTTATATTATCACATTTAGCTATTAGGCATTATTTGGAGAAATATTGCACTTGAGGACCTAATTTTTACTTTTTACTCACCAGAGATCGATTAACAAAAATTGTAAAATTCACACGCCTGTGTCCCATGTTTGACAATATATAATTGTGTGTAGAGTTGTTTTATCTTATGATAAGGAAAAAACACCCAAAAGGTCACGGCTAACGGAACACACTTTTGTCAACATTGAAAAGTGACTCAAACACAAGAGTTTGGAATAATCACACTGCTGGGGGGAAGGATGGGGGGGGGGAAGAAAAAAGAATCAAGTCTTAAATTAATTTTGTAATAATTAGTAAGGACTTTGAATTAATTTTTTCTTAATATGGTAATAATAAAGAATTTTCTGAAATGCGGCACCCTTAGCATTTTCAATATTAATTGTGGCCTTTTTGATCAAACGAGTTTGACACGTCTTTTCTACAACTAGCTATCATCCGGTGCGGTAAGCGAGAAATTGGCCACGCAGACGTTTAGCTCTAACGCAATATTTAGTTATTACTTACTTATTCTATGGCATTAGGAAAGCTCAAGTTCATTGCCTCACTTAAAAAAGTACGCCACCTATCCCTATCTTTAGTTAGTTGTATCCAGTCCACCTCATTACACACTATTTCTTTCAGGATGCATTCTAATGCTATCCTATACTATGTGTTATTTCAAAATATGGTTCACGCCATAATAAAATCAAAATATTCAGACATGGCTCTTTTTTCTTAACAATCCTATATCTCAAGTTTCATTAATAGAAAAAATGTGTGAAAATGTAACATTATTTTATTTCCAACGACATTTTAATCATATTCATGGAGCTATGAGACCAGGCTTGATGGAAAAGGGTTTTAGATTTAGTCTTCCTCTAACAAATACAGTAATTATTTGATAGGCTCACAACATAACATTATAAAATATTTGAGAAATAACAGCGAGATTTCCTTTTTGCCTCGAAATAAGAAGTTTCGTAGTTTTTTTCCCTCTTTCTTATTTAAATGATTTAGGGTGGCTATAAGTGAAGGCTGAAAGAGAGTATAAGCTTATACATAATATATAAGTAGTTCCAGAAAACGTTGAATTGTGAATATTATTTTAAAAGTAGGTCTATTTATCATATCTATCATAAGTGAAATATAAAGATCACATTACTTGATGTATGAATTCCTTAAAATGGTTTTAGTAACTTTTAACTGTTAAATACTGTTTTTACTACCAGAATTTATGGCTAGAATGTACCTAAAACTTTTTTTACTTTTGAGTTCATCAGCATGACTGTATTATATATCTTTTCTGGCCCCAAACCTAACAATATAAAATCACTACCTATACTTTGATATTGTCTTTAAAAAAACATATGCATGCTGTCCAAAATATTCACGCTGGTCCTATAACTCAGGTAAGTACACTATTCAAATGTATTTAATGAATAATACATTTATATTAAATTAGAGAATATTATAATTTGTAGCTTAGATACAAGTCAGGTAGAATCATTTATTGCTACAACCAGAGCCTGGATAAGCTACAAATTGTAAAACATAATTTAGATATTTTAGGTTCATGTTTAGACGATTACTTAACTATGCGATTAATACATTAATTCTTTACGTATTGACACATATATATTTGAATGTTTTAACAATAACTTGACACAGTGACGCCAACATATATTAACGTCGGTGAGGGTTGAGGGGTTTGGAGCAAACCCTACACAGCCAGAACTAAATATCAGTTTGTAGGGAGACATAAGGAAAATGTTAAATGGCCCTAGAAGCGTAGAATTATTATTACATGGTAGCTTATGGAAACTATTTACAAACATAAGTTCCAAAGTTAATCTTTCTTAATTTTACTATTGGTCCAGTGCGTGCTAGAGAAATTTCTCCATCTGGTATTATATCTGACTATTAGATTCATGACAACCTAGTCTTAAAATATATTTTAGCTTTGTGGGGTGCAGCGAGAGTAAATCCAGTGCATGTGATGCGGACCATTGGACGCTTACCTTTTTTTAGGGTGTAACTTTCGCAATACACTGGATTGTCGATGACGATAAGATCGGGGTTCAAGTCCTGGCCAGGTGTACTGATAATTTTTTTCCTAAATGGTTTCCCATTTTCCCTCCATGCATATGTGGGTTCACTTTGTCTAAGTACATTATTATCATTAATCCATAAGCGTAATAAGTTCATATGCTTATAATCCGAGTGGGTAGAAAAACACGATGGAAAAACAACTAAATAAATAAAGCACGTAGTTAAAATAAATAAACCTACTCCCTTGTTAGTAAATAAAAAACCTGTAGATACACTGAATTAATAACAAAATGTACCCATATTTTCGTATTATCACTATCGCAATGGTGTAGTGAACTTGTTAATGTGTCAGTATACCTAACTGGAATTTGAACCAGGTCTCTTAACTACCGGCAATTCAATGTAATACGCGAGCGAAGCTTTATGAGCATACGACCACCGACGCGGGTAGCACTGCAGTGAATGAGGGAAGAAAGCCATGATCATGGTTACATGCTTGCATTTTATAAGTTTATTTTTAAGGTATATGGTATTAGCGGGAGCTAATTACTTAATCATTATATATTATGGTAACTATATTTATAAGCTTAACTTAGAAAATATGATATAATCCTTAAGAAAATATATCATTTAATTGAATGATATAATTTAACAAGTCAAGGAACCTTAGCAATAAAAAGATTTGAACATTATGTTAAATTAACTTTTTACCCTTCATATAGAGGAATTTTGGTGAAATTTCTTAAATATAGATAAAAACTTGCCCCTATTCCCTATATCCTTGGTTGCATATTTAGAGAAATCGTGAATACCCTTAATGGCCAGTGAGTTAAGTAGCCTCTTCTTCGGTGGCCGCAAGGTCTAACGCGCTACTCGCAAAATTGACTTGACTGCTGATAAATGAAGATCAGGGCTTGATCCCAGTCGGGTGGACTGAAGGTTAATTTTCCTAAATAGTTTTCCACTCTCACTCCACAAAAAAACGGGTGCAGTTCCTCTAAATTCAACCTTATTCATCCCTAAACACACTAGCGTATTTAATATATATATATATATATATTTATTCGTATAATTCTAACTGTTAGTAACTCTAGTATAACGCGGTGCTAAAAAAATTAGAATTTGTAGCACTAAATATACAGGCTAGATTTTAAAATTATCTGTTTAATAAACAATAATCCTTTATACTCTCGCTTATTGCCAGTTACTAATTTTACATAATATTTTAAAACTGTTGTCAAATTTCAAGTTTTAATAAAGGTCGCTAAGAAAATTTAACTTAATGATTTTCAACTCTTTCTTAATGAAAAAGCGAGTATATTTTCTCTAAATTATACCCTCTTCACCTCTAATCTATTAATATAAAAACAAAATAGTTCATACGTGTAGACCGGCGCTCACTATCCTTTAATGTTGCATCCAGCGTTGCGGAATTAATTGAGACTGTTCAATTCGTGATATTCTTTTATAAGGTTGTCATTATTTCACGTTATTTTCACCTACATTCTTACTTTAGCAAACCCCACAAAAAATATGTCAAGTAGTGTGAGGTTAATCTGACGGGTTGGGGGAAAACAATTATTTGAGTGTAAACAAGGACAAGCGTGTATTGAATTAACTATTCTCTCACTTAGCCCACTCTTAACTGGATGATATCAAAGTTTGTCGAGCAGTTGGTCCACTCGTGTCGACCACTTGGTTGTCTATCACTTTGTACTCCTATACTTGAGTTTGTCTAGCAGTTGGTCCAAGTCGTGTCGGCCACTTGACCCACCCAGCCTTCCAAATAATTGTTTTCATTTTGTCTACCGGTTGGTTGTCTATCACATGGTCCAGCTCGTGTCGATCACTTGGTCCATGTCGTTTCTGGGTGTCTAGCAGTTGGTCATTTTACAAATTTGTTCTCTCGTGTCGATCGCTTGGTTGTCTATCACTTTGTACTCCTCTACTTGAGCTTGTCTAGCAGTTGGTCCAAGTCGTGTCGGCCACTTGACCCACCCAGCCTTCCAAATATTTTTTTATAGCTTGTCAAGCAGTTTGTTGTCTAGCAGTTTGTATGGTGCCAGTTTATACCGAAAGATGGCCTGGGTGGGAAGAAGTTGGTCCTCCATGTTGGAGAGCCTTACAGAGGATGGAGCTTGTTTGGCCAATATAGCTACATCATATGATAAGTTTTATAACTAAATTGTTTTCTGAGGCAGAGAGTACATATATTTTTTGACCTTTCTCGAATCGGGAACAAACAAATATTTTGTTTTAGGGGCTTTACAAATAACTCTGTAAATAGACAATTTATATTGGGTGGGTGGGTGAATTGAAGAGTATAACATGATGATATTCCCACAGAGTTATTTGGTTAAACTACAGACAAGTAAACAAGGTGCCATATGTTTTACACACTGCGAGTTAGGCGGAGTAGAACCTACAACCCATCCCGCACAATATCACTACGACCTACCTTTCCTCAGCGGGTGGGAGGTGCTTGAGCAAGCAGCTACTACAATTTCGACATCTATAGGGATCTGAATGAGAATGGAAGTGTTCTATGTGAGTAGTTTAATGTCTTGCTCACTAAGCATGAAGACTAGAAGACACAGCATTGAACTAATGGGACTAGATTATTCTTGTATTCTCTATGGACGTTAAAGTTAAGAACTGCATTCAATAGGTTTGTTTTACTACTCACACCACTTCATTAGCGATGGGTTTCTTTATCTACTGCCATCAACAGTGACAGGTATAGCGGGATTTTGGTAGAGAAGAACAGTATTTATGTCAGGTCATGTGATCGAAAACTTTGATTTTGAATGCAAACATAATTATTCTGTTTTATAAACAGTGATAATCACACAAATTAACATATTCATCCGTCTTGTCTTGTAATCTGCATCTGGCACATTTATAGATTTTATAAATACCAATAAAATAATAACTATCCATCTAATATTTTAAACTGACAGAATCCCATAATTTAATATAAGCATACGTCAAGTCACGTTATCTACAGTAAAATAACTAAGTAAATTCAAAATAATTCATGGGTAGCTTACAAACCAGTCATTTAGGATTGTTTATTGTAATTTTATGGTAGCGGACAAAATAAATTAATGTACATATTTTTTTAGCAACTCCATGTATATATGTGTTCCCAAATAAGTTAATTAAAAATTATTATTCTTAAAAAAATGTTAAATCATGTGATCCAAAACTTTAATGTCAAATGCGCACAAAAGTTTGTATTTTCTAAAATATTCAGAATCCCCCACATTTTTTCATAATCATACGTCAAGTCATGTGATCTCCAGTACATATAGCTCAGTAAATTCAAAATAGTTCTAGGG